>VDFB02358134.1:105185151-105269810 GCA_007258455.2 Sequoia sempervirens | reverse complement strand
GCATACATGCATACATATATGCATACATACATGACACACCAGCATACATATGCATACAAACATATCAACAAACATTTAATGAAATGGCCTTTAACTAAAGGAAGACATAATGCGAGCGTGTTATGTGTTGCTAGACATGTTTTTCAGAGAAGAAAAAAAATGTCAAAACTAACACATAACGCAAGCGCATTATAACGTGCTCATGTTATATTTTGTTTTGGGAATCCCCGAGCCTTGGAATTGGAATTTTTGTTGGAATACCAACCCAAAGGCTTGGAGGGCATTCCCAATGACCAGAGATGTGTTTTTGTAAATTCTACAATTTCACATAATCGGGTTCGTGCTCACCATTAGGATTGCATCTTGTTCAATATCAACAAAATCAAACAAATGGGTAATGTGAGGTTCTCTCTTAGCTTTCCAACGATGTAATATTTTTCACTTTCTGACAGTGTTAAGCCTTTCATCCATCATTTCTTTTGTTTGTATGTCTTTTTTTTGGTCAAAAAGCAGTGTTTGGTGTTTTTTTGTTATAAATTAACTTTTCATCAAAATTTCAAATAAATTACATTTTTAGAAACTAGAGTCCATTCTACAATTTTTTTTTTTAAAAAAAATCTATTACTTTTCAAAAATTGTAGGAGGAGCACGGCCAAAATTCTACTTTTTAAGAAGTGCCCACTTAGAAAATAAGTAAAAAATCAAATATTCATTAAAAAATTATCAAAAAAATTGTGCATCAACTAGATACTATTAGCTACTTCTAACCATAGCGATTTTAAAAATACAACAAAAAAGTTCACCGTGCTAGGGTTGTACAAGAGATGCTATGTTATGGTTTTTTGAAAAAAAAAACAACAATTTGTGTACATCCCTCTTTTGAACCCCTTAATCTCAACCATTTTCAAAATAAATTAGTAGTTTAGAAAGTAGACTCAGAGCACTTCGATCCTTGTTTTTGTTCCATCTCAAAATTTTGAGTGTAGCTATCCTCAATTTCAAGTCCAAGGTCAGTATTTCCTAATTTCAGAAAAAAAGTGGCCACTTAAGCCCCCTTTTTGGGAACCATCTTGGTGCACTTACCCTTAAACTATAGGAAATTTCTCATTTGACCTCCACAAACTCTCAGGTTAGTAGAAGGAAAGAGGAAGATCAATTGGCCTTCCTTTTTAGCCCTCTAAACATAAAACCTATCTTAAACATTCATATAGTTTGCGGTAGATCAGGGAAGCATATTGTTTGGTGCCCTCTTGTGACCTGGGGTCTTGAGAAGTCAATCCCACTCTTCTACAGTAAATAATCTAGCTACTTCAACTTATACTCACATACTTTTCAATAGAAATATTACACATACAATGATAGCACAAATGATTTTAGGCAATGGTAAAGCTTAATTCCAGAATTAGAATGACAAAGAGAAGGAGATATTTTAATCATTCCTAGACTAAAATAGGTAGAATCGAGTTTCCTACAACTTTTTTCTTTAAATGTGCTTGATGGCTCATCCTTAAACTACTGCCTCCTTTATCCTCAACTCTCCTCTTTTCTTTTTCTTCTCTTCTTTGCTTCTATAGCCACTTAGCAATGCACCACTAACATAATAGCCTTTCCTCTCAAACAACTAACTCCTCACTAACTCTTGAATACTCTATGCTCTCTAACTCTCAAATATATTGTTGCTTAGAATAACAAGAACACACAAAATGAATTAAAAATGAACCAAAATGGTGACTTGTTGCTCTCTATTTATAAAAACTATGGATTTCTAATAATAGAAATCAGCTATCATTAAGAAGTTTGAACAATTCTAATGGCTTCCACCACTCAAAATCTCTACCAAGTGTGGGAAATATCAATCAACTACGCAAGCATAAGGTTGCCACCACTTACATTTTGAATGATTCAAATAATACCACTAATATTTATATATATTGAATGCAACTTCCATATTTTGAAGTTTTCAGTTGAGGATAGACACCAAAAGCAAACTGATTTCCTCTTCATAATGTTATGGCTAGGCTTGGTGGTGCATATTTTATTGATATGTAGCTTATGGTTGCAAAAAAAGTCTTGTTAAAAGGCTATGTTAGAATTCAAAACCAACTCAAACTCTATTTTCTAGCCTTTCACACTCCAAATGCCACCTCACTTGGCTAGTAAATGTAGACACATAAAATTGACCTAAGCCTGCGAACTTTATTTTCTCCATATTTCTTCTTAACATAATTAAAAATATTTAATTATGTCCTATAGTCCAAATTCAACTATTAATTAAATAATTCTCAATTATTTAATTAATTAATGTCTTTTATTCTTCCTAACTATTTAAATTATTAAATTATATTTATTTTATTTAAATACGTCGCTAATTTCTTATGTCCCTCCATAATTAAATAAATTCCTAAATTTATTTAATTATTATTTTTCCACTATTCCTTCCTGATTATTTAAATAAATAAACTTTATTTATTTAAATTTAATTATGTCATTAATTCTTAATGTCTTCTTATAATTAAATAATTTTTTATAATTTATTTAATTATTGTCCACCTTGGCATTTTCTAATTTTAAATAAAATCATTTATTTAAAATTGTCCCACTTTCTATTTTCTCCCTCCAAGTAAATAATTTAGAATAATTATTTACTATCACATGGCCCCACCACTTTTGAATTGAATTAATTTTTAATTCAAAAGGTCAACTCAGTCTTTAAATCAAATAATTTTAAATTATTATTTGATTCTCCATTTTATTTTATTTTTTGTGCCCAATATTTCCTCTTGTCACATGCATTTTTGTCCATTGATTTGATTTTTCTAAAATCAAATCTCAGCCCTTCATTTCAAATTTGACCCTAATGTTTCCCTAACCCTAATTGTTGGTTGTCACATTTAATTTCAGCCATTTATCTTAGGGCATGTCTCAATTTTCAATCTTGGCCATTCATCTAAAATTTACTTTTCTATAAAAAAAGACAATTTTAGCCTCATTTGGACATCTCTTGACTTTGTGATTTCATGTTGTCATAACATTTATGCATACTCTAGGCTTGCTTGCATACTTGCATTGTTAGCTTTTGAATAGAATCCTTCAATATTTTCTTCTAGGGCATAGACATAGTCATAGGTTGCTCATCAAAAATCTGAGGGAAAAAATAATATTGCAGCAAATGGAGAAGGTGCAATAAAGGTGATTCATGGAGGGCATGAAGACTTGGTGAGATTGTTCTTTTTTTTATGCTATTTTCTTCCATTGTTCTTCATTGTTTAGCTAGGGTTTAGTATTTTTATGCTTTATAATGCTAACTTGAATTTTTCCATAAGTTACAATAGTGAACCTGACATGAAAAATGCATTTTTGTAGATTTTTGTATGGATTTTTCATTTTTTTGCAGGTATAGGTACAAAACACCGCATTTGGAACTTTATGAGCCGCAATCACAATGTCGCAACACATTCAACATCCAGAATGACGCATTCAAATCTGAGTCACATCTAACCGATATAATGATGCATTTGATTTCCTGAGATGCATCTGTAGGCTCGAGCAACATATTTGACTATTGCAATGCATTCACTCAGTAGAACGATGCATTTTCTGGGTAAATTTTTTCTTTTTGTGTTGTAATACATTTGCTCTACGGAACGATGCATCTACCTAGTAAAATTTTTCTTTCAGGTTTTTACTGTATTTTCTAGATTTCTCTTTTCTGTTTAATAGCTTGGGGGTTTTGGGTTACTAATCTATTATTTGCAGCATGTGGCAAGCTAGAAGAGGAGTCTAACATTTGTTTGTTGATTATTTTATAACTCCTTTACAATCCTAAAAGAAAACAAATAATCACAAACAACTTGCATTTACATTTCATGGGTTTAAAATGAACATGCATTCACTCATGGGTTTAAAATGAACACAATATTGCATTGAAACTCATCAAGGCTAAAATTTACATGTATTTTCATGACATTGGATTAAAATGAACATTTTTTATCTCGCATTAAATTGGGTTTAAAATGAATAAGTGTTTTGTGTGTCTTGTAGAGTAGTGATAGCTTTTGAGTGTGTATGCAATTCTCTTGCGCCTTGTATGATCCTAAGAAACAAAAAAAAATAGAAGTTGTTACTTTACCACCCCCCACATTTCAATTTGTGTAATCTTGATTCAATAATAGAAGTATCCTCTCCCCTTGCACACTTGTGCGATCCTGGGTGTAAGAGAAACTATTATTGACTCTAGGAATTGGGCCTTCCTTGGTGGGAAAAAGTACTCACCCCAAGGTGGCTCAAAACGGAAAGAAGCTCTTTAGCCGAGCTACTCTCGACTAGTATAAAAATGTGAATCCTAATAGAAAACTTAGGATTACAAGTGCAAATATGTCACACAGACAAGTGAATCCCCATAAACCCTATGGTGTGTAACCTCTTCAGGTTGGGATTCCTCCTTATCATAGTTAATCTTGCCTCATGTGTGGCCAATCAAATGGGTGCTCGAACTAAAAACCTTTTGTGTAGTTGCCAAAAACCCTTTCTATTCACTGGTGCAACAACAGTCATTTCCAAGGCATCCACATTCTTGTAGTTCTTAGTAGAGGTGAAGGGCTGGTCATCAGAGATTTATGATGGCTTGAAGCTTGGTTGACCCAAGAAGTGAGTACAACGTAAGGGGGAGCCAGTGTGGCCAAGCTTCTAACTCACCCGCTAAGAATAAGTGTGGCTGTGGAAACCCGCGTGGAATCCAGTGAATATAGTCCTTGCCAAACCTAGGATTATGCTTGTCTTCATTGTGCTTGTTTTCAACATTCAAAGACAAAACCATGTGTTTCCAAGTGTTTTCTGGAACAATGAACAAATAAACATCCTTCACAGATCTAGAAAAACACACTTAAACTGAAGCAATCCTAAAAATCTGCCAAAATTGTAAAGACACCAAACTTTTATTCACTCTGCAACACATTTTCTACCCTATGCAATGCATTCGACATTTTGAGCCACATCTGAGACTCTGTGAACCACAATCACCTACTAAGCCACATTTGCTAATTGAAACAACAAATCTAACTATAACACAACACATTTACTTTCCAAAACAACACAAGTGATATTCTGAACCGCATCTATAACCTAAAACAATGCATTTACTAAAACTGAGATGCATTTGATCCCCTGCAACACATTTTCTACTTGAAACAATGTAATTACCTATCATTTGGAAAAATCACTATCACTATCTAAACCCAAGACCAAAATTTTTCAATCTTCCTCTAAACATCTTTTTCCAATGGCCTCTATTCAAAATAGAAAAAGAATTTCTCAAATCATCCATCCTTTCATTTTTGTTTGCATTTAGTCTTCCATAGGGCTACCATTGCAATTTTTAGTTGCATCCTTTGGATTCACTATCATTTTCCAACACAAACCAGCCTTTAGGTCCTTATTTTGCAGACTTATGAATAGGAAAACTTGCCATACCTAGCAAAATATTTTCCTTCAAAAGTAGGTTATCATTGGACTAAGTCAAAATCAATTCCTTTAGTCATTGTCCTTTTGTGAGACCTTTCTAACTCATAAGTCTATTTAGGAAACCTCACTTTGTCATCTTTTCCTTTCATATAGTCCTACCAAAAATTCCTTTGATGATCCAAATTGAGACATTGACCAAGCTTCAAGTGGTTAGTAAACCTTTCATACAAGGCCACCAAAATTGATTGCACCTTAGATCTTTTCATTTTCATTGTCATACCTTAAAACATTTTAGTCTTCCACCATTCATTTTAGTCCTCTTTGCATTTGACATCCCCTTTAGATAACATTGTCATTATTGCATCCCTTATTTCAAAAATCCAAAAAACATAGTGTCATCCCCATTTATAGACTTAGTGATCATTATCATTCCCTCATTTGAGAAAATCCTTATATGGTTGAGGCTAGGCTCCAAAGGAAAAGAAGACAAATGGACCGTTTTGGACAAGACACCAACCCCTACAAATTTTCTAATAACATGAACCTAAACACAGACATGGGGGCACCTTTCATCAACCCTTTCAGTGACATGAACGTGGCATCTTCCTCACACAATCCATTTGAACAATTTATATGAAGAGACAAAAACAGACATGTATTCATGGAAGACCTAGAAGCTGCTACTCAAAACCCTGATGTGGCTTCCTTTGTGGAGGAATTACTCTTGTAATAATCTAAGAGATATATATCCATACTTTTACACCAAGGGGCCAAATTTCCATGAGGGTTCGACATTAACACCTTAAGAGCATCATCTCCTGATCATAATGCAAACAATAATACAAACAATACCTCCAACACCAATCAACCCCAACATAATGCAAACAATGCCTTCATTGGTGCCACCACACAAAATTCAACAAACACCATCAATGCTACCTCTAATGGCACCTCCACTCAAACACATCTAAAATGGTAAACACAACATCCATTGTGGGAACATCTACTATAGCACAAGCCACATCACAATCTATCCCACAAATGTCAACAATTCCTTCACAAACTGTTGGGGCTACCTTTGGATCTTCAACCAACACAATGGGGACAAATTCATCAAACCTTTTATTTGGAGCTTCATCTAGTGCTATGGGAATGACATCATCAAATATTTTAATTGGGTCCTCAACTAGTGCTATGGGAACACACTCATCAAACCCCTTTGGGAGAACTAAACAACAAATTACCATTCCAAGACCTCAACCAAATGCTAATACTTCGTCACAAATAAATACCAACACCAGTATCCCCCATGGCCACATTTACCAAGTTGGACAAGGTAACCAAATAACACAACACATGACTTCATTTGGGAATCAAAACACTCAAGGACAACATATTTTGCAAATATAGGCCAACACTGCTAGAGTACACATTCCCACATACGTGTCACATATCCATACACAACAACACATTCCTAATCAAAATTCTCAATACCAACAAGTTCCAAACCAAAATACATCATACATCCCATTGCAATACATCCAAAATCAGAACACATCATCACCACAAAGGGGAACTCATGGAATACCCATTACCAACATGTATGATGCCACAAATAACCCTATAATTGATGCACTCATGACTCAACTCGTTTTCCTACAAAAACAAATGGAAAATGTGCAATTATCCAAAAAAAAGACCCACACGTCCTATGACTTATGTCCATACCCATTTGACATGAGTTTACACATGCCACCGTTCCCTCCTAGTTATGCGGTACCCAACTTCACCAAATAGAAAGGAAAGACAAATCCCCTTGAGAACATAAGAGAATTTACAACCAATTGAGTAGACATTGCATATGAACATACCTATCTAATGAGACTCTTCCCTAGAAGTCTCGCAGGTCCCACACTTGAATGGTTTGCTACCTTAACCAAAGGAATAAAGACATGGGAGGAACTTGCAGATAAATTTGTAGAAAATTATGCCTATAACATCGACATCGACATTACCATTGCCAATTTATGTACAACTACTCAAGAAGACATTGGCAAGACCTTCATTCCATTCTTCCAAAGATGGCGAGGTTTAGCTAGTTGATGTCCTATCAAGATACTAGAAAAGGAAAAAGTAAACATGTTTGTTCAAAACCTTGTTGACCCATTGAGATATAATTTGCAAGTTCATTGTTGCACCACTTTCACAGACCTCGTCGAAAAAGGAGTCCAACTCAAATATGGAAACAAGAACACAATCCCAAACCCACCTAATGATAAAAAAAAATATTAGGTAAAAAGAAAACATATCACCAATGATGGCATTGTTGATGCTAAAGTGGTAAACACGACAAGTCCTGTAATCATGCTCAAAGGAGCTCAACCACAAAACGCACCATTGACCACACCAACACCTCCCACAAACACCATACAAAACAATCAAAACCAAGGGAAACCATGTCAAAATAGACAATTTCCAAAAATACGCACATACACCACCTTGGGTGAACCAATTGAAGTTGTTCTTAAGAAGCTCCTCCAAAATGGCGTCATCACATTGCAAGACCCTAAACCATATGACCTGAGTCAATTCAAGCCATCATGGTGGGATGACAATGCATTCTGTGATTACCATTGAGCAAAAGGGCATAAAACTTCCTCCTATCGACAATTAAGAAATCTTGTTTAGGATCTTATTGAAAACCATGCCATTAAACTATATGAACAATAATTTGCTTCAAACACGGACCATACAATTCATAAAAGCACACTGTAGGATCATGGTTCAAATAATCCCTCTACGTCAGGTCCAAAGAATAATAAAAATTGAGCCAATTACACTTGTGCCACCTTTGACTATTCCAGTGGACCCATAATTAATCACCTCTGAGCTACCGACGAACATGTCAATACTATCACCATTAAGAAGACTCCAGAGTGCAATGTTACCACCCATCGAGGAAAAGTCACAATAGCCAGTCCTCCTACTAAACAACCAAAGATCACAATACCCAGTCCATCTTCCAAACAATTACAATCCAAAGGAAAATTTAATCTTATTGACCAATTGGGAAAAACACCCGTTCAAATCTCCATACTCAAGCTACAACTCATTTCTCCTACACACAAAGCCATACTTGATAAAACCTTGCAGGAGTCTTCTATCGCTAATGACATTGATATCAACCAATTCAAAGCCATGGTTGGATACTTGACCACTCCCCATCACATTACCTTTTTAGACCAAGACTATTCTTCACCTAAACCATCTCACAATGACGCAATGCATATCAAAGTCTTCGTCCATAAACATAAGGTTAGACAAGTCTTAGTAGATGGCGGAGTAGGATTGAATATATGCTCCCTAAAACTGGTCAAAGCACTAGGCTTCTCTAATGCTTGTGTGGATGCAACCAAAAGTATTATCATAAAGGCATATGATGATGAGGAATACTCCTCTAGGGGTATCATCACACTTCCTATTTGTGTGGGGCCAATAATTGTAAATACATGTCAGGTCCTAGATCTTGAGCTACCATACAAAATCTTACTTGTTCAAACTTGGATTCATTCCTTAAAGGCTATACCACCCACTTACCATCAATGTCTGAAGTTTCCTTTTGATGGCACTGAAATTACCATACTTGGAGATCCTGATCCCTTCTGGTATTGCACCAATTTGAGAGGTCTTTTAGAACACCAAGTGCCATTAATCGTGAAGCTTCAACATCCACTTCTTCCAACTACATTGATCCATCCACACTCGCTAAACCATCCATGTCCACTCCTTCAACCTCCACCATACCATTTGCTACCATCATCCTAAGTGGTGACCCTAATATCAAGATCCAAGACCAAGGTTGTGGAGAATACAAATTGAACACGACCTATTGTATCACTAAAATACCCAAGTCTCCTAAAGCTTATGGTCGACCTTGTTTCAAAATAGAGCCCAAAGATATTTTTAAGGTTCCTCCGACAATGAATTTCACTAAATGGGGAGAACTGAACAAAGAAGACATATCAGGATGGATATGGAAAACCTACCTTCACTACCAGTACAACAATATGACAAAGGCTATTACATAATGAAGGAAAAAGGCTATGATGGAACTAGTGGCCTTGGTAAAAACAAGACGGGAAGAAGGGAACCTATAATGCCTTCTATAAGACCAAAGTATCTAGGGCTAGGGTTTGGGCCATTCAAAACTGACGATCCACGTACCAATGTAATTTCAGGTGAGAGCGTGAATGCTTCTGAAAGTGTCGAGAAAACCAAAGATTCCTTTACCGAAACTAACTCACATGAGTGGGAATTTGGTTCTCAAAGATCCTTAAGTGACTATTGTCTTGACGAAATGTTTTTAGAACTTGGTGAGCTCTCTTTTAATGAAAGATTCAAACAAATATTTAAATTTAGATTCCCTAAAGATCCTCCTAAAGTCCCATTGAAAAGAGAAGAATGGGTAAGAATCTTTTGGCCTCATGATGATGAAAAACCTAAAATGTCATTTGATCCCATTGACCATCATCCTAACTCGCTTGTCTGGCCATCTAACCCTATTGATCATCCTTCTGATTTGTTTGACTGGCTGCCTGACAATACTGACCGTGAGTCCAATCCATTTGTCCCCTATTTTTCCAATGAGTCTGACTTGCCTAAATCAAATGAATATGACTACTGGATGGAATCCGAATGGGACTTTGAGGCTGAAAATTTCATCTTTACCCTTTCCACCTTTGTTTGCATGCTTTCTGCATCCTCTCCTCCTTTTTCCAACATTGATGATGATATCTCCCTTTTCTACCCACAACTCATTGACTGGGATCAACAAGGCTCGCTTGCTATAGACATTTTTCAAAATGACAAAGCTATTACAAAATTCATGGGAATCCATAAAGGCATATCGAGTGGAGACCATAAAGTCATATTCACCATAGATCTTGATTGTGCAGCATACTTAGGGGAGATTGTGAAATCCTCCAGTAGCAAAAATAGTAAAAATAAAACAAAAAAAGACGTCTTTAGGTGAAAACTGCAAGGTGCCTTTTGACATTACAAAAGTAAAAATAATGGACATATCTAAGGGTGAAAACCTCTCTAAGGTGCCCAAGGATGGAGGATTGGACTTTCTTCCCATTACACAGGTAAAATCAGAAATGCTCATTGAGGACACCATAGAAGTTAATATAGCCACACCAGAGGATCCCAAAATGGTTCTCTTTGCCACATCATTGATAGAAGAAGAAAAACATAAATTCCAAAAGTTCTTTATAGAACATAAGATTAAATTCACATGGTCCTATGCCGATATGCCAAGATTGGATCCAACACTATTTTTGTACCATCTACCCTTACTTCTAGATGCCAAGCTAGTTAAGAAGAACCTAAGAAAGATGCACCCACAAATTGCATTATTGGTAAAATCCAAAATCAAGAAGCTACTAGACACTGGATTCATAAGATCAATAGACTCTGCTAACTAGATTTCCAACCTTGTGCCTGTCACTAAGCCAAATGGTCAAATACGCATATGTACAAACTTCTGCGATCTAAACAAGGCATGCCTGAAAGATGACTTTCCACTTCCAAACATAGATATCATTGTGGATCTTATAGTAGGATACAAGATGTTGTCCCTCATGGATGGTTTCTCTAGTTACAACCAGATTCGCATAGCCCCAAAAGATCAGCAAAAAATAGCCTTCACTTGTCCTTAGGGTACATATTGTTGGAACATCATGCCTTTTTTCCTCAAGAATGTAGGAGCCACATATCAACGAGCCATGACCATGATATTTCATGACCTCATGCACACGCTAATGGAATACTATGGGGACGACCTCTTGGAAAATTATTTGACACCCAAGGATCACCTCAAGGTATTGGAAAAAACTTTTAAAAGACTGGAAGAATACAAGGTCTATTTGAACCCAAAGAAATGTGTCTTCGGTGTAACTTCAGGAAATTTTTTGGGGTATATAGTTTCTCACAGAGGCATTTAAGTTGACCCTGCCAAGGTGAAAGAAATATTGGAAATGCCTCCACCAAAAGGAATCAGTGAGATAATGACATTAGAAGGTAGGCTACAGTCTATCTAACACTTCATTACATAGCTAGCAGACAAATTCCAACCATTTCAATATCTATTGTGCAAAGGAATCCCCTTTGTGTGTACTAAAAAATTTCAAGTGGCTTTCCAACATATCAAAGACTATCTATTGACACCACCTATCTTAATTCCACCCATTCAAGGAAAAACTTTGATTCTATATATTTCTGCAACCACTTCAACACTGGGGACATTGTTGGCACAAAATGACCATGATGAAAAAGAAAGAGCTATATACTACATCAGTCGCACATTGGTCAGATATGAACTCAACTACACATCCATTGAACATGCCTATCTTGTTGTTGTCTTCGCCGCCCAAAAGTTAAGACATTACATGCTGAACCACAGCACATAACTAGTGGTAAAGATTGATCCATTAAAGTATCTTCTCATTTGGGTGGCACTAATAGGTGGGTTGGAAAAATGGGTTAGGATATTGAGTGAATATGATATACAGTACGTGTGCCACAAAGCTATAAAAGGATAGATAATTATGGATCAACTTGTTGATGCACCCATACATGGTGATCACCCATTGGTAGCAGATTTCCCCGATGAGTCTATCTTTCATGTGGAGCCTACATCACCTTGGAATCTTTATTTTGATGGGTCTCATACTATTCATGGCTCGGGAGCAGGTATATTATTCATCACACCATAAGGAGACTCCATTCCTAAGTCATTTTGAATTGCTTTCCCATGTACAAACAACGTTGCAAAATATGATGCACTTGTCACAAGACTCCAAATGGCTATTAAATGGAAAATCAATACTTTTGGTCTTTGGAGATTCTCAGTTGGTCATCAATCAGGTCAATGATGAATATGAGACCAAAGATGAAATTTTTTTTCCCTACAAACACATGGTTGATAGCTTTATGTCATATTTCCACATACTCACTTTTGAGAAAATTCCTAGGGCATAGAACAAGGCAACAAATGCAATGGCTACAATTGGATCTCTCCTAGACATTCGCAGCAACGTGTTGCAATTCAAGTTCTTAGTAGAGCAATTGTTGGTTCCTACATATGATATTCTTGAGTTAGAAATGGTTTGTGAGCTTGTTGGTCCCAGTTCACCTTGGTATCAAGACATATATGATTACCTTTAGCCCCAGACCCTTCCCTCAAACCTTTCCAACAATCAACACAAATCCTTTATCCGCAAAGTCGCGTGCTACACCATCATTAGTGACACCTTATATCGTCAAAACTTTGACAATACCCTTCTTTGGTGTCTTGGCACTGATGAATCATGAATAACCTTACATGAGGTACATGAGGGTATATACAGATCTCATTCGAGTGGCCCAACCTTAGCTAAGAAGATCATGAGACTCGGGTATTATTGGCTGACTATGGAAAAAGATGCACTCAAGTTTGTAAGAACATGCTGCCAATGTCAAATACATAGTGATTTGATTCATGCACCAACACAGGAACTTCAGCCCATCTCTTCTACTTGGCCCATCACACAATGGGGACTCGACCTCGAGGGAAAAACATCCCACCTCCTCTAATGGCCACAAATTCATTATCACTGCCATTGAGTATTTCACCAAGTGGATCAAATACATCCCCTTACATACATAACCGACAAGAATATTTCCAAATTCATCCTCAACTACATCATCTATCGGTATGGTGTTCCACAGTCCATCATCATAGACAACGGGCCTCCTTTCAAAAATCAAGACATCTGTGAGCTTTGTGAACACTTCCACATTCAACACCATTTCTCCACACCATACTAATCACAAGGAAACGGTCAAGCTGAGGCATCCAATAAGACAATTATCAAAATACTTAAGAAGACCATCAATGATGCTGGCTGTGACTGGCATTTACAACTCAATCTCGCTCTGTGGGCTTATCGCACCAACATCTACACACCTACTAGAGCCACCCCCTTCACCTTGTTCTTTGGAGCTAAAGCCATATTTCCCATCGAGGTTGAAATTCCCTCTCTTAGAGTCTCCATGAAGGGATTAATCGATGATGAAGAGTATCGACAGTCATGATTGCATGAGCTGGAAATGTTAGAAGAATGAAGAAAAAATTCCTTGAATCACTTATAGGCATATCAGAATCGCCTTTGTTGCAGTTATAACAAGAGAGTCATGGTTCACAAGTTTGACATTGGCGACTTGGTCTTAATGCAAAATCCTAAGAACCAGTCTAACCAAGAGAAACTTGGAAATTTTGAGCCTAATTGGTTGGGCCCATACATCATCATTGCCTCATTTGGTTCTAGCGCATACTAGTTGGCTACTCTAGATAGTGAACAATTGATAGAACCCATCAATAGTTTGCACCTCTATAAATTCTACACATAGCATCAGAGAGTTGGGTTGAAAACTAGAAAAATAAAAAAAAAATCAAAAAATACAAAAAAAATTGTCACCCTGATGAAAACCTAGCAAATAGGCATCTTGGTGACACCAAAAAAAAGAAAAATATATATATATCAAAAATAGTAAAGAGAAATAATTCATCCAATAGTGAAAACCACTTTGGTGGTGCTTTGGATAAGTACCATGGTGAAAACTTGGAAAACAAGTGCCATGCATAGCCAATCTTTGCTTCGCCATCTACTTTCACTCCATCTACCTTTGTCCATAATAAACAACACAATCATTCGACACCCTTACGACACTCGTCATATGATCCTGCCATTTCTTTCCATGGTTGAGGATGGTTGACATTAGGTTTGGCATACCCTCCATCTTTTATCCCAAGCATGTCCATTTCCATCTCCTTCAACTTGGCTAGTCCTCGACCTGACTGGGGGCAATACTTTATCACCTGACTACAGTGGGTATCGCACATGGTGTCGTCAATCGAAAAAGTTTTAAAAAGAAAAAAAAAGACCGAAAAATCATAAAATGTCTTGAAAAAATCCATAAAAATCATAAAATGTCTTGAAAAAAGCCCTAAAAATATGAAAATCTCCTAAAAAAATCATAAAATGTCCTTAAAAAAAAGACCTAAAAATCATAAAATGTCTTGAAAAAAGCCCTAAAAATCTGAAAAATGTCCTAAAAAAATCCAAAAATTTAGAAAATGTCCTGAAGAAATCCAAAAAAATAAAAACATGTCAAAAACACAAAAACATCCAAATAACACTCAAAAAGCACAAAAACAGAGTCAAAGTATATCATGTCAGTTAGTTAGTCTTTGTCATTGTTGAACTATGTTGTCTCTGCTCATTTTCTACGTAGGAAAAGCTCATTTTGGAGCCCCTGAGACATAAGGTCAATCCTTTTAGGTTTGTACAAATAAAATCATGACTCAATATTTGATCAATCAAGACAAATTCATTGGTCGTGTCGAACTATGAAGTCTCTGAGTGTATGACGTAGGAAGGGCCATCTATTGATGCACCCCCGAGGCCGTACTAGGTCAGTCCATTAGGGTTTGTCACATTCACTATCACACACATAAGATATTTTCAAGTCAAATGAATTCTTTAACATCCTAAGACAGACAACTCTTAAAAAAACTTTGACAATCATTTAATCGATGTTTCCATTACATTAGCATGTCAACATTGGCATGAAGTCAATTCTCTCATCTTGTCAACTTTAGTCAAACTATCACAAAAAGTCAATCTATCAAATGCTTGGTTATTCTTTGGATGTGTCCTTCTAAAGAAAAACTCTTGTCATTTATTTATGCTTCAAGATGTGTCTTTCCTAAGCATTGACACCACCATCCGACATTTTGAGGGATTCTCTTGACATTTGAGGATTGATCCTCTTGACATTGAAATCATTCAGGATGTGTCCTTCCTGAATTTAGCATTACCTGGCATCTATCACACAAATATAGACTTTTTCAAACCTAGCAACTCAACATCAAAAAACTTGGCATTTGAAAACACTTGGAAAACAAATTGGCAAACACTGTCTTTTATTTTGCCATATTTGTCCTTTGATTTTTCACCATGCTACTAGTTCCTCAAGGATGTCTTGGCATCAGGATTTAGAGGAGCAACGACGTATCATGATGATTGTCTTGTCTTTTTAATGAGTCATGTTGCTAGTTTCTTGAGGATTTCTTGCATAGTATTTAGAGGAGCAACGACCTTTCATGGCTTGTATTTCTTGTATGTGGTTGGTTATGACAAAAAGACTAGGGGCAATTGAGTTCCTTGTATGAGTCATGATCATCCTTGTCTATAACTGCTTGTTTCATGTGATGGTACGACCTTGCACACCATTGATCTATGTCATATCATGGTGTTTGTTGGCTATTACAATAATCCACCCAATGATGATTAGAGCAACACCTATTAGTTCTTTGGTAATATATTGAAGGATTCTTTCTCCGCACTAACATCCATCTCCTTCTGTCTAGTCATTTTCTTCTTTTTCCTCCTGATGATATCCTGTGACATACAAAAATATAATTGCATACATGATCATATATAGGAATTGTATTAGTTTATTAAAATATTTACATAAATCCATTCACATATTTACATCATTAGCATACATACATCATTTGCATTCATTCATTTGCATTAACATAACATATAAGTCCATTAACATACATCATCCATCTCATTAATGCATACACATCATAACATAAAGCATCATATGTCACATTATCCATACGTATATAATCATACATCAATGCATCCATAATCATAAACATGGCATCCATTAGAGTCAAAACATTATGCATACATATAGAACATCATCATCATCATCATCATAAAATAACCATCATACCTAAAGTAGGATCATCATTACATCTCATCATAAATGCATACATCCCACAAAATAAAATGCATCATCATAGGAATCATCACATAAATCACATCACATAGACATAATCACATCATAATGCATCACAACATAACACATAAAAATATAGTCCACGCCAAAACTACATCATATATATAATCTCAAAATCATGTCACAGGATAGAGTCTCGAAGAATCCCAAAAATAGAGCTCGTAGGCTTGATGGTCAATATATCAAATGTATCAACATAACAACAAGATAAAAATTCCCTAAACAGTGCTCTCCTCGTCCCCTCGAGGTGAGGAATAGGGTGACTGATGCTCTCTCACTAGCTTTGATGGTATATGTGAGGACTCGACAGGCTGGTTCTGTGATACTAATGGATCAATGACAAGTGGTTGGTTGTGATGGGACCTGTGTCTTGATGATACTGACCCATGACTATGACTAGACCTATGCCCTGATGAGTGCCTATGACTGTGATGGGATTTGTTCCCTAAAGATTGTTTGGATGATGTGGATCCACCCACACTACTCTGGCTATGGCTGTTATGGCTCCTATTGCTCCCACTGCCTGTCCCAATCTGAGGCTGACTCAAACCAAGATCTCGCTGCTCTGCCAACACTTCCCTCTCATAAAACATGTTGTACTATCCTTGGCTCTCGCTCACCCTGTCCAACTCTCTAGCAATCTCCCCCACTGGTCTAGTGCATAATTGTGCAAACTCTGAGCACTAGCTCTGTGCCTCTTGCTACATAATCATAGCCTGATCCCTCTCCACCCTCGTCACCTCTAACTCTGCCTCCAAGGTCTTGATACATGTCGAGGCCTCATCCAATCTGCTATGCATATCAGCTAATCGATGATCCACTATCGTATCTCAAGGAAATGGTGGCCTCCAAGCTATGTCCTCCTCCCCATCCACCATCTGATCCCTTAGTTGTCTCTCAACCTCATCCATGCAATCATCTCTGTCGATATATATCTCCTCATCATCTCCTCCAGTCTCCTCTCCACCGACTACCTCCTCCTCCCCACTGATATCTAGTTCCTAATCACCTATGAATACATCCTCCTCCCTCGACACCTCTCCCTCTAGCTGATGCCCCTCTAGCTGCTCTACCTCTACTCTGACCTCTAGCTACTCTGCCTCGGCCCTGCCCTCCTCCTGCCTAACCTCCTCCACTTTGTCCCCCTCCTCACCCTCCTCTAGGATCGAGGCTAATGGCACTCACTTGACCCACTACCGCACTCTCCTGGGTTGTCCTCACCCACCGTCTCCTCCTTGCCTCATCCTACCACCTCCACCATCTCCCTTGTCCCCTCCATCATCCCCTCCACCCCCATATCCTCCACCCCTCCCCCCATCTCCTCAACCTCCATCTCTCCCTCTCCCCCTGCCGCCATCCTTTCCTCCATGTCCTTCTTGGTGTACCCATGGTATCACTAACCACCAATCAACTAGCACTGGCTAGTCTAGATCTATCAATGGAAGTGGCATGTGTGTCTACCACCATGCATCATACTTTGTAGTAGTCCTTGGATCCACTGGACCCCACTCTAGGCCCATTGTTGTGCTACTAAGCTGTTGATCTATTCCTCTACTAATGGAATCGATATTGTTGGTCCCCACATCATCTCCCGTGAAGATCTGACATACTTTGTGGTGCCTACTGGGACACCCTACTACTCTCTAAATTATCGAAGTACCCCCTGGGGCAGGTACATCTCAATGATCAACTATGACTGAACTATTCATCCAATCAAGTATTTGAACTGTCGACAAAAAGAAAGATGATCATCCTCCCCTGGCCACGTGCACAATATCTATATGGTCTCCAAATGAATCCCATCAATGTGTCAATGTGATGGCACTAGAATCCTGTGTCTCCAACTCTGGTCTACGAAAATGCACCTGCATACAAGTAAACATAAGGCATATCCTCAGCAAGTTGTAATCTCTAAACTGGTGGTTGAAAGATGAGAATATGCTCCCAAGCCCAAAACATCAATAATGTAGTCACACAGCTAATACTGCTCACCTCCCAATAGGTCACCTTATACAACTGATGATATAGCATCCCAAGTAAACATGGTTCCCATGCAAACAGGGTCCTATCTCACCTCATCCTGACAAGCACATCTCCCCATCCGATAGGAAAACCATGACCACAATGATCAGGAATCAACACACTAGCAATCAAGGTGCATAGCATCGCATCCCATCGAGTGTAGTGCTCTGCCATAAACTCCCACCTGATCTCATACCTATCGATTCCTAGTTAAATGACATCACCAAGCTCATAAAACTATGCCATGGCCTGGAGTCCCTATCACATATCGTAGACAACTCACTCTCCTCTAATCGAAATGTGAAGAATCTTGTAAACATCCTCGAGAGTCACAGTAGCCTCTCCTATCAGCAAGTGAAATGAGCAGGTCTCAGAGTGCCACCTCTCTGCAAGTGCTGTCAGTAGACCCCTATTTGCTTGAATAATGGACATTTAGGTAACATAGTACAGTCCTAACTGCATCAGTCACCTACTTTCCCTATTATGCAGTTGATATCAAAATGCATACATCGCTAGCCTGAACTCACGTGTATAGATAGGTGATAACCATTTCTGCATACACAAAAATGAGAGTTAGCACATCATTGAAAACCATCATTATCTTCTATCTAATCAAAAGTACACAGAAATTGAGCCTAAACTGAGTCAACCCTAGTCAAAGTCAATTGTGTCATTTTTCCTTTCACATGCGTCATGCCAATTTGAATGTGTCGTTTCATCTAGTGTTTACATCGTGCTATGTCACTTGTGTTATTTGACATAACAAATGTGTCATGCTAGAGCACTTGTGTTGGTTCCCCAATCATTACATCATTGTAAAACACTTGTGTCACATGGTCCCACATTTGCACTTCAATTTGGTGATTGTGTTTCAAAACCTAATGCTTGCATCACGATACGACGATTGCATCTCATCAGCACGTGAATGCATCATTGTAAACCTAGACCTAACATGACCCTTGCATTTGCATTGTGAAGCATCAAATGTGTGTGACGTGAATGCAATTGAATCTTTCGTGAATGCAGATGTGTTGTGACGCCTCTGAAACCCTAACTTTAATGCCTAAAAATGCACAAAAAATGAGAAAATCACAAAGTGAGTATAGGGTACTTATAGGTGGCTCCACGCCCTGTGGCCGTCGGTAGGTCCGTACTCGAAATCTGTGATGCTCGGTCACTAGAATCACCATCTTTGTGTAGTCTCCTCTCTCTAGGCTCTGAACTCTCAAAAGGTAAATGTGAAAATGAATTACCTTTTCACCCAAATCAAACCTATTTATAGGGTGAAATTAGGGTTTTCTTGAAGGCTTTATTACTAGAGGCTCATTTGACCATCTTTGACTAACCTTTTGACTTTCTTAAACACGTCAAAATTCAAAACCGATCGCGTCATTTTTTTGGACATCAAATTGACTTATCGGGACACTTTCCAAATTTTTCTGGCGTCAGGCCAAAATTTACAAATTTTCCTGAGGGGGCATAGATACTTCGTACCTTCATTGGGGCGTGTTTTTGACTTATTTTCTTTCTCACAATGCCATAAACTACATTATGACAAAGAGGGGGAAAATTAGACACATAAAATTGACCTTGGTCTGTGAACTTATTTTCTCCATATTTCTTCTTAACATAATTAAAAATATTTAATTATGTCCTATAGTCCAAATTCAACTATTAATTAAATAATTCTCAATTATTTAATTGTTAGTGTAATTAATTATTTATTACACTAGCATAAGTTAACCTAGGTCTTGCATTTAATTAATTAAGTCCTAGGTTGCATCATTAGATAAATCATTTAATAATGGGGTAATTCCCCATTTCTTGTTTGTAGGAGATAAGATTTCTTCTAGAAGATGAGTTGTCCTTCTAGAACTTATCTCTATCTTTTTATCATTTCCTAGATAAGGTTCACATATTGTCACATGTAGTGTGATTTTAACACTTGGCAACATCTTATGCATTTTAGGTTTTCACTCATGCCTATATATTCAAGGCATTTTGTACATTTGTAATCATGTCATATTCAATTTGACATCCTTGCATCTTAATGATAGCATGATATTTCTATCATTTCTCTCTTCTGGAAGCTATTTTGTCTTGCAGGTGATTATGGGGTGTTTAAGGAGTTCACCTAGACTCCTAAATTAATTAATTCATGTCTTTTATTCTTCCTAACTATTTAAATAAATAAATTATATTTATTTTATTTAAATACCTTGCTAATTTCTTATGTCCCTCCATAATTAAATAAATTCCTAAATCTATTTAATTATTATTTTCCCACTATTCCTTCCTAATTATTTAAATAAATAAACTTTATTTATTTATTTAAATACGTCATTAATTCCTAATATTTTCTTATAATTAAATAATTTTTTATAATTTATTTAATTATTGTCCACCTTGGCCTTTTCTAATTTTATTAAAAATTATTTATTTAAAATTGTCCCACTTTCTATTTTCTCCCTCCAAGTAAATAATTTAAAATAATTATTTACTATCACATGGCCCCACCACTTTTGAATTAAATTAATTTTTAATTCAAAAGGTCAACTCAGTCTTTAACTCAAATAATTTTAAATTATTATTTGATTCTCTAACTTTTTCTTTTTTTGTGCCCAATATTTTCTCTTGTCACATGCATTTTTGTCCATTGATTTGATTTTCTCAACCCTTCATTTCAAATTTGACCCTAATGTTTCCCTAACCCTAATTGTTGGTTGTCACATTTAATTTCAGCCATTGATCTTAGGGCATGTCTCAATTTTCAATCTTGGCCATTCATCTAAAATTGACTTTTCTATAAAAAAGACAATTTTAGCCTCATTTGGATATCTCTTGACTTTGTGATTTTATGATGTCATAACATTTCTGCATACTCTAGGCTTGCTTGCATACTTGCATTGTTAGCTTTTGAATAAAATCCTTCAATATTTTCTTCTAGGGCATAGACATAGTCATAGGTTTCTCATCAAAAATCTGAGGGAAAACATAATATTGCAGCAAATGGAGAAGGTTCAATAAAGGTGATTCATGGAGAGCATGAAGACTTGGTGAGATTATTCTTTGTTGTATGCTATTTTCTTCCACTATTCTTCATTGTTTAGCTAGGGTTTAGTTTGTTTATGCTTTATGTAACATCATGAAAACAAGAAAGATCAAAGAAACAACATGCAATTAACTCTAATGTAAACTAAGCTAACAACAAAGAACAATGGAAAGATAAAAGCATAAATAATAGAACCATATCACTGAATATCTACGCAATTCCATGCATAACCACGATTGTCCTCCATTTTTCCATTTGATTATAATTTCCCTCAGATTTTTAAGTGTGCAAGTATAGCCTATGATAGTGATTTAACAAAACATCAAAGATTTAGATAATAGATTGCTTCCAAAAGTCATAAGATTTTGGGAGGAGTTACAATGATGAAGGTCAGGTCAATATATAGAAAAAAGGGTTCTCAAATGACAGGCTCAGATTGAAAGATAGACAGATGATTCAAATTAAAATATTTGACATGCATTGAGATTAGTGTCAGTAGTGACATGAGTGATAAAACATGAAAGGTGGGAATTAAGATTAAATAATAATTTAATCTTTAGTTGAAAGTATTCAAAAATTAAAAGAAGAATGATTGCATGTAAAGGATAAAGATGGAATAAAAGAAACGATTTGTTTGAACGCATGATTGAATGAATGAATTAAATAAATTTATTTAATTAATTAATAAATGTTTGCACGTAGAAGAATTAAAACAAGATAACTAATTGATTAAGACAAAGAGTCTATGCGTCAAGACAATCAGATATTGAACCAAGAGATAATGAACTGATTTAATTAAATCTTGAGTTAAGTGGTAAGTGACTAATTAGATAACTTTAAGCAATTATCCAAATATAGAAGAATATTTCCAGAATAATCTTTTTATGAATCAAATGATTATTTAATTCAACATTTGAAATTTGGGGATTAAATAAATTAAGATTTATTTAATTGACTAGAGAAAAGGTTTAAAGAATAATTAAATAATTAAAGTGTTTATTTAATTATAGTCGAAAGTGACAAGAATAAATTAAATAAGAATTTATTTAATTTCAGAAAGAGGATAAAGTTAATTAGTGATGTAATTAAATAAAGAATATTTATTTAATTAATTAGGATTGAATAAAAATAAAAAATGAATTAATTAAATAATTAACGTTATTTAATTAATAGAGGAATAAAGGTTAAAATGACTTAATTAAATAATTTAGGTTATTTAATTAATAGATGAGAAAGGATTTTAGAAAATAACTAAATAATTAACATTATTTAATTATGACAATGAAGGTATGAATTATGAAGAAATTGAAGTCGCGAGCCTAGACCAAATTTCAGTGTCTACATTTTGCCCCTCTTTGATACAATGTCATTTCAGCGTTGTGTCAAAGAAAATCAGTCAAGAACATGCCCCATTCATGCCCCAATGTGAAATAGGTAAGGGTATGCCCCCTCAGGAAAAATGACAATTTTTTGAAAAATTCCAAAAAAAAATGGAAATAGTCTCAATTAGTCATTTTGATAGCTAGAAGTTCGATGGTGGTGAAAGAAATCAGTTTTGGCAGAGTTTGATTGATCAAATGGTCGTCGAAAGTTGGAAAATAGTGCATCCAATACACAAGGTTTGAAAATCCCTCCAAAAACCCTAGGTATAAATAGAAATAGGGTGAAAATCCAATTCATTTGCACCCCTCAAGTTTGAAAATTATGATTTTTGCTCGGGTGCTCTCTGCAAACATGTCATCGGTTCCCTACATAGAGCACCGAGGATATTAGATCTGGACCTTCAGACAACCTATAGACGTGGGTCCCCCGGTATGTAGTTGAAAACCATATTTTGAAATTTTGTTTTTCATGCATTTTTAGGCATTTGTAGTGTTATTTTCACATCGTCACTTTTAAATCAACGCAAATGCATTCATGATCAATGCATATGTTTGGGAAATGACGCATCTATAAATTCACACATAGGATAGTTTAGGCATTTAGATTAGATGATTGCATTTGAAATGTTCTACACTGCATTTGTATTCTGGCATTGCATGTGTTAGGCTCAGTAGCGCATGTAGGATTATGCTACACATTTTCTATTTTCGTACGCATTTGCTTGTATGCTTGGTTGTTTATTATACACCACATTCGTTAAAACATGGCACATGTGCATGAGAGGTTATGCGTGGTTTGTATCTTGATGCATTTGCATGAGTGGAACACATCTGCATTATGGAATGACGTATGTGATGTTTTGCAATGCATTTGCAAATTGGAATGACACATGGGAAATTTTGCAATGTATTTTCTTTAAAGAGATGCATTTTCCTGTCAAAAAAATTTGAAATTTTGGGTTGTAAAAAGTTGCTTTTTTTCCTAACACAAGATATAAATTATGCGATTGCAGGTTGTTTTGGATCCGGTTTACATGAGGGAGTCAAGGCCATTGACATTTGAGTTTCGAAATAAGTTGTGAAGCTGTGAGGAATGGTTCCTATGGAACCTAGGTTTGCATCATGTCACATATCTGCCCACCATTTAGGCAAACTGAGGTTTATTAACTACACTTTGTGAGCATTGGCACTCTGAGATGTCCTCTTTCCATTTTCCCATAGGTGAGGCCACTGTCACCTTATAGGATGTTTATAGGATTTTTAGATTTCCTGTTAGGGTTGAGAGAGTCATGTATGATTCCCAGAGGGGTTTTCGTGAGTTGTGTCGATATTATCCACATGATGATATTAGGCAGTTAGGCATAGATCACTGTGAGATTAGATGGCATGTCTTGGTTGATAGATATGATAGGATAGATTGTTTGTTATGCACATTAATTGGGGGGATAGTTCTACCTGACTTTCAAGGTCATGGATTTCTTATGGGATGGGGTGAGATGTTAGTTGGTATGTCAGAGAGACAGGTCATGTATGCATGGGGCCCTTGTTTTCTTGCTATGTTATATTTTCATTTGCATGATATAGCCTATAGGGAGGCATAGTCGATCAGCTACGGTACCATGCTGCTTATGGTATGGGCATGGGAACACATTGCTATATTCCACTTGCCTGTTACAACTGAGCTAGATCATGAAGCTTCTTATGCCTTTTGATATGCAGGGGCTAATACCCAGTCACATGCAAGAGATATTAGTTATTATAGACATGTTATTGATACCATGGTACAGTTCATTTGGAGGCCATATATGGACTGTGCTCAATGGCTGGATGAGGATCGACACTTGCCCTTCTATAGATAGACACAATACTTGATTGGGAGTAGTTTCACATGTACATATCATTGAGAGACATCTACCAAATAGGGTTTTGAAACAATTTGGTGAGGTTTAGGATGAGCCACAGGGCCAAGCTGAGTTCGCTCGTTCTTCTAGAGAGGTTCCTTTGTGGGGACTACATATTCCTATTGTGAGAGGGGAGGCCGATATAGATGCATTATAGCCTACACAGTGGGGATGGAGGGGTGGAGCAGCAGATCCTAGTACCATAGTAGCATATGGTACTTGGTGGGAAGATCATAGGCTAGTGCTCTATATAGATCCAAATCAGGACACAACTATTGAGAGATGAGGGACAAGACCTTGAGGTAGACATGGTGGTAAAGGTAGAGGTCATGGTGGTAGAGGTGGGAGAGGTAATGGTGATGATGGGAGAGGAGGAGGTGGGAGGGGTGAATGACGGGGTCAGCGAGGCGGTAGAGGCTGAGGCCTAGATCTATCACCTATCCATGAGGAGGAGAGGGATGAAGAGGATGTACCCATGTTGGAGGTTGGTAGAGGAGAGGATGATGTTGGTGGTGGAGAGGAGGATGTTCATGTTGGAGTTGGTGGAGATCATGCCATAGAGGAGGATGTTGTTGAAGAGCATGCAGAGGAGGAGGCGATTAGGGAGGAGGAGGATATGGATGCCCTTGGTATGCTTGCAAGGTACCAGGATGATGATGATGAGGAGGAGATGATAGATGAGGAGAGGGATCTATGAGATAGGATTGTGGAGAATTGGGATATGGATGTGGAGGATCAACCATGACAGGAGGGTATAGGTCTTGTTGATCAGTGATTGACAGATTTGCAGACCAAAGTAGAGTCTCTCGAGGAGTGGATGAGGGCGTTGACAGAAAAGTGTAACTCACTATTGATGGAGAGAGACAGAGCATATTTGGACAAGGATCAATCTCTAGCTCAGAGATAGGAGACAAGGCAGAGATTTATAGAATTGAGGACTCTTTGCACTAGGCTAGCTATAACTTTTGCTTAGGAGTTGGTTAGAGCTGGTGAGAGGGAGATATATTACAAGGATTTATATGAGTGTGAGGTTCCTCCTAAGAGATGGGATCCTAGTTATTCTTAGGAACATAGTAGTAGGTTGCAGAGCAAGTCACTGAGTAGGACCCAAAGTACAGAGGGGGTCATAGGACCTCATAGGACAAGACCATATGATAGGCCTCATTCTACACAGTGATCCTTAGGTTCTCACTGTCAGTCACCTCCACATTCTCCACATGGGAGTAGTGGGATTTTTGGATAGGGACATGTTCTAATATTTATTTATGGACATTTTACTTTGATCATAGAGCTTGTGGGCTTCATTTTGATCGATACATTATGACATTGTGATGTGACACTTTTTGAGCATTATATATAGATGATTTTGGAGGCAATTTATATGATATGCAGTTGTCTATATGATTATGCAATTTTTATTTAATGCATGTGTTCTATATGATATGTTATCTTCTATATGATATGCATATGTTATGGATGGTAATGTTTACATAATGATGATGTTGATGTAGCCTATTATGTGATGTTGATTCTATATGATGATGTACATGTTATGGATGACAATGTATACATTATGATATTTTATGCAGCTCATGATATGATTTTGATTTTGTATGATGATGTATGATATTTATAAATGTCATGTATGGATTCTATGTTCATGATAATGAGATGCAATGTGATGTATGTATTTACAATGCTATCTACATGTATGTTTTACGATAATATGCTTTGGAAATTATGATGATTAATGGATGATATGTCATGGATTCCTAAATGCTATGAATGCCTATATTTTTTTATTTTCACATGTAGTATATATGTATGATTTAATATGTATGATATTTACATAATGTTTCTAATATGAATGCATATGCATGGCTTATATTTTTGTGTGTCACAGGACTCCATCATAATGCAAGAAATAAGAAAAGTTAGCGCAAAAAATATGAAAAAATAAATCTCATGGATGTTAGTATTAGAAATCTTCAATGTTTTTCCAAAACACAATAATCCTTGCATTAAATCATCATTGGGAAGTAACTAATACAAATGGAGACAAACACCATGATATGATTTATATCAAGGTGTGAAAGGTCATCCACTTGCTAAAATAGACAGTCATAGACAAGGAATTTCCTAACTCATACTAAGGGCACAATTGCCACAGTCTTTTTGTCAAAACAAACCATAGACAACAAACAAATAAAAGACTGGTCATGAGACATAATCACTCCTCTAAATCCTTCATGGGACATCCTTGAGGAAAATAGTAACATGACTCAAAAATAAAGATAAAAGACAGTCAACAAACAACAGTCAAAGAAAAGAGAGTCTTGATACATCGTTAATTCTCTAAATACTTCATGGGACATCCTTGAGAAATCTAGTAACGTGACTCAAAGATCAAATCATATGAAAGAATAAGATAAACAAGCCACAAAGTCAATAGCTAGTAAAAATATTTTCCAAAACTTGATTTGTTTGTTTGATTGTTTAGATTGAGTAGATGATTGATTGATAGATCCTGATTTTAGGAAGGACACATACCATATAAGACATTGAGTTTGGTTTCGATTTTGTGACTATCTGTATAAGGCATGATAAACCCTATTTTTAGAAAGAAACATACCGTATAAGATGTTAAGTCTAATGCCGTTGATGTGACAACCTATGTAAGGATATGATGATTGTTTGATAGTGTCTGTATTCAGGAAGGACTCATCTTGTATAAAGACATAGGTTGATTGTTTTGATGATGTTTGTTTTCAGGAAGGACACATCCTGTAGTATACATAAGTTGATTGTTTTGGGTTTTGCTTTGGAAATTTGTTTGATTGACCTAATGACATTATTGACTTGTTCATCTTATTGATACATGACTTGATGCGATGTGTTGAAAATTGTTTGTGCTTGACGAAAAACGCTAAAGAACTGACCTAGTGCGGCCTCAAGGGCTCATTGATTGATGGAATTGCCTACGTTATACACATAGAGACCTCGTAGTTCGACTAGACTTTGGCTAACAAGACTGACTAAAAATAATTTGAATTAATTATAGATATGAGATGTATGTGATAGTGAATGTGATGAACCCTAATGGACTAACCTAGTGCGGCCTCAGGGGCTCATTGATTGATGGCCTTGCCTACGTTATACACGCAGAGACCTCATAGTTCGACATGACCAATGACCTTGTCTTATAGACAAATTGATTGAGTCATGATTTTATATAGACAAACCTAAAAAGACTAACCTAATGCCTTGGGGGCACATCGACAGATGGCCTTGTCTACATCTAGTCGTAGAGGAAATGTAGTTCAACAAAGACAATGACTGATTGGTGTGACTGACTCTGACTCTATTTTTGGATTTTTGTCTTTCTTTTTTTTTTAATTTTCTAATGTTTTTGGATTTTTTCAAGACATTTTGTGATGTTTTTGGATTATTTTTTTCAAGACATTTTGTGATGTTTTTGGATTTTTTGATGGTTTTATGTCCTCAGAACAGCCATTGTAAGAACCAAATGACGTAAGTCAAGTGCCTGCCCCCAGTCAGTTATAAGACCAATTTATTATGAATAGGATGGAAAGGGGTGTGAAGTGTGCTTGATGTCAATCTTTCCAAGTTATGGAAAGGACAACCATTTATTATGGGTGATGTATAGGGATATGCATAAGAAAGGTAATATGTACAAGGAAGTCAAATTGGGATGATGGTAGACAAAGGAGCAGAGTCAACTACACATGGCGCTTGTTTTCTAGGTTTTCACCATGGTACTTATCCAAAGCACCACCAAAGTGGCTTTCACCATTGGATGACTTATTTCTCTTTACTATTTTCTAGATTTTTCAATTTTTTTTTATGTTACCAAGACGCCTATTTGCCAAGTTTTCGCATAGGTAATGATTTTTTATTTTCCATTTTTTTTGTATTTTTGATAATTAAGTCAAGGCTCTCAAAAGCTATGCATAAAACCTCTTCAGATGAAGACTGTTGATCGGTGATGACAATGGTTTCCCTTCAGGAATAGAGAGTTGGTATGCTTTTGATCCAAAGGCTTCTGTGACAATGTAGGGTCCTAACCAGTTTGGTTCAAATTTTCCTAGTTTCTCTCTTTCTGCTTGATTCTTTGGATTTTCCATTAAGACCAGGTCACCAATGTCAAAATTTCTATTCAAGACTTTCCTATTGTAACTACGATGAAGATGATTTTGATATTCTTGGAGGTGATCTAGTGCCTTTTGTCTTTGTTCATCTAGGAACTCTAGCTCATGTAGTCTTGACACATGGTACTCCTCATCGTCAATATGCCCTTTCAAAGATACCCTTAGGGAAGGAATCTCAACCTGAATAAGCAAGATGGCCTCAAAACCAAATACCAAGGAATATGGAGTGGCACCGGTGGGAGTATGGATGCTTGTGCGGTAATCCCATAAGGCTGGATTAAGTTGTAAATTCCAATCATGACTAGCATCATTGATAGTCTTTATGAGGATTCTGATGATTGTTTTATTAGATGCCTCAGCTTGGTCATTACCTTGTGGGTAATATGGGGTGGAAAAATGATGTTGGATATGGAATTCTTCACAAAGGTGATAGACTTCTTAGTTCTTAAATGGACGGCCATTATCGGTGATTATGGATTGAGGGAAACCATACCGACAAATGATATAGTTTAGGATAAACCTAGAAATTTGTGTGTTGGTGATGTAGGTCATAGGAATAGCTTCAATCCACTTGATAAAGTATTTTGTTGCAATGATAATGAACTTATGGCCGTTGGAGGATGTAGGTTGTATCTTTCTTATAAGATTGAGTCCCCATTGGGCAAAGGGCCATGGTGATGTTATTGGATGGAGCTCCTGTGTTGGTGTGTGTATCAAATCTCCATGTACCTAACATTGGTGACATTTCTTGACAAAGATATATGATTTTTTTTCCATTGTAGGCCAATAATAACCCAGTCTCATAATCTTCTTAGCTAAGGTAGGACCACTAGAATGGGATCCAAATATACCCTCATGTACCCCACACAAGGTTGCTTGTGCTTCTTCAGTATCAAGACATCTTGATAGGGTATTGTCTAGGGTACGTCTATAAAGGGTATCTTTGATGATGGTATACTTGGTTGATTTGCAGAGAAATGTCCTAGATTGGTTATTTGAAAGGTCAGGGGGTAGTATTTTGGCATGAAGGTAGTTTGATATGTCTTTATACCATGAGGAGTTAGGACCAACAATCTCACACACCATCTCCAAATCTGGGATGTCATGGGTAGAGACCAAAAACTGTTCTACAAAAAACTCAAATTTAGGCACATTGCTAGGTATGTCCAATAGTGAAGCAATAGTTTCCATGGAATTTGCTACCCTGTTCTAAATGTGAGGTATTTGATGAAAGACAATCTTGTCAAAATACTCTTTGAAACTATCTACCATGTGTTTGTATGGAGCAAGCTTTTCATCTTTAGTTTCATAGTCATCATTTACTTGTCGGATTACTAGCTGGGAATCACCATAAACTTGTACGTGCTTGATCTTCCATTTGAATGCAATACATAAACTTTTCACAAGTGCTTCATATTTTGCTATGTTATTGGTCCATGGAAAAGCAATCTTGAATGACTTACAAATAGAGTCAACCTATGGTGTGATAAACAATATACCAACCGCTGAGCCATGATTTGTGTGGGACCCATCAAAGTATAACTTCCATGTCATTCCCATGTCAAGAGTGAAGATAAAATCATCAGGAAAATATGCAACTAACAGGTGATCTACTTGTATTGGTACATCGGCCAACTGGTCGGCAATTACTTGTCCTTTTATAGCTTTCCTTTCTACATATTGGATATCATATTCACTGAGTACCATTACCCATTTGGCCAATCGTCCTGTTAATGTTTCCTTGCTAAGGAGATATTTCAAAGGATCTATCTTTGCAACCAACATTGTTTGGTGGTTTAGCATGTAGTGCCTAATTTTTTGAGTATCAAAAACTACTGCAAGACAAGCACGTTCAATGGTACTGTAATTTAACTCATAACCTACCAAAATGTGGCTGATATAGTATACTACCCTTTCATGACCCTCATTTTCATTTTGTGCAAGCAAAGCTCCTAGTGCTGAGGTGGTTGTTGAAATGTAGAGAATCAATGGTTGTCCCTCAATAGGTGGCATTAACACTAGTGGTGTGAGTAGGTAATCCATGATTAGTTGGAAAGCCTCTTGGCATTTACCTATCCATACAAATGGCACCCCTTTTTTGAGTAGATGTTGGAAAGGATGTGTTTTATTTGCTAACTACACTATGAACTCTTTGATAGATTGCAGTCTCCCTTGTGATGTTCTTAGTTGATTGAGATTAGCTGGTGGAGGCATGTCTATTATAGCTTTAACTTTGGTTGGGTCCACTTCAATGCCTCATCTAGAAATGATGTACCCTAGAAGTTTTCTTTATTTTATGCCAAATGTATTCTTCTAACCTTTGGAAAATCTTGTCTAAGACCTATAAATGATCAGCCCTTGTTAATTATTTTTCTATCAGATCATCCATGTAGTCTTCCATAAGAGTGTGTATGAGGTCATGGAAAATAGTTGTCATGGCTCATTGATATGTTGCTCTAGCATTTTTAAGTCCAAAGGGCATGACGTTCCAACCATAAGTCCCCCATGGACAAGTGAAATTTGTCTTAGGTTGGTCCTTAGTTGTGATTTTGATCTAATTATATCCTGAGAAACCATCCATAAGGGAAACATTTCATAACCTGTTGTCATGTCCACAATCATGTCGATATTCGGTAGGGGAAAGTCATCTTTGGGACATGCTTTGTTTATATCTCTAAAGTCTGTATAGATTTGGATGTCCCCTATTGGCTTTTTCACTGGTACAAGATTGGAAATCCATTCTACATAGTCAATTGATTTGATAAAACTAACATCCAACAGTTTCTTTAGTTCTACCTTAACCAATAAAGCAATTTGTGGGTGCATTTTTCTTAACTTTTGTTTCACTGGTTTAACGCCTGGTTGTAATGGGAAATGATGTAACACCAGTTCAGGATCCAATCCAGGCATGTCAACATATGACCATGCAAAGTTGATTTGTCTTTGTGTGAAGAAGTGAGATTTAGGTTGCTTTGTTTCTATCAAAGATGCTACAAAATAGACTAGTTGGGGATTCTCTTTAGTGCCTATCTTCATTTCCATAGATTCTTCAAATAACATGGGTGAATTTTCCTAAGCAACAGGGATAATGTTCAAACCTCCATCCTTGGGTGCCTCAGAGAGTTTTTTTCCCTCGGATATGTCTTTATTTTTGGATTTTTCATTGTCCAAAGGTACCTTTTGGTTTTCACCTAGGGACTCATCATTTTAATTTTTTCATTATTTTTCTTATTTTTGTGATTGGAGAGTTGAATAGATTCCCAAAAATAAGCCATGTTATCCAAGTCTATGGTAAATATAGCCTTATGGTCACCACTAGGTATGCCTTCTCGTAGTCCCAGGAACTCAGCTATTACTTCGTCGTTCTCAAAGATGTCTAAGATGAGAGTGCCCTATTGATCTCAATCAATAAGTTGGGGATATACCAAGGGCATGTCATCATTGGAGGTGTCAAAGTTCATAGGGGTCAAGGTAAAGGCTGAGTTGTTGAAATAATCACAAAGGTTTCTTACCAGATCCTCCTTACTCTTTTGCTTGGGCCTAGGTGGATTTTGAGGTGGGCCTATTGCCAAGGTTTGGTTATCTGAAGTGTATTTTTCAGGTTCCCAATAGTAATGTTTAAACCATTCCTCTTTTTTCAAATTCTTCGGTGGACAGGAATTCAATGGATTTGGTGAGGATTTTAGCATTAAGCCAAGTTCTCCAAATAGTTTATCAAGGTCCATGATAGAGGTGGAGGATAGGGAATCCCACTCATATTAGTTAGAGTCAGGGGAATCATAGTAGGGTTGGTCAGATGGCTCATTAGATGTCTCGATAACTTTAGAAGCACTTACTTCCTCTAGTAAAGGTGATGTGGTACTAGAAACACCAATTTGGAGTGGTTTAAACCCAATCCCTAGGCCTTTCGGCCATTTAGAAACAATGATAGGTTTGGTCCTCCCATTCTGATGTAACCCTAACCCACTATGTCCATTATATCCTTTTCTCTACATTATCGTGAAACCTTCTCCAAATTGTTTTGTAGGTATCTAAGCAAATAGAGGAGGTTCTCCATTGTCTTCTTTGTATAACTAGGAGGTGATATCTTCTTGGTTTATGGCTTCCTTACTTAACTCCCCATTTTGTGAAGGTCATTATGGGAGGGATGTGTATGGTGACCACTGATTGTCTCCTATCTGCTATTAATAAACTGTATGATTTTGGAGAAACCAAGTGGCTAACACAATAAGATGCTTTCATGTGATATTCTCCACAACCCTTATCTTAGATCTCGACCCTAGGAGTGGAAGGTAATGGTTGTTAAATGGAAGTTTTGGAAAGAGTGGATGGATTGACATAGTGGGATGAATTAGATGATGAAGCTTCCTGGTTTATAGGCACCTAGCTTTGGGTATCTCTCGTAGGTTAGTGCAATATTGGAAAGGATCTGGATCACCATCTATTGTGATCTCGATGCCATTGTAGGGGAATTTTAGACATTAATGGTAAGTAGAAGGGTCTGCCTTCATAGCATGAATCCATGTTCTTCCTAGCAAAAGGTTATAGGGGAGGACAAGATCCAAGACTTGGAAGTTTGTCTCCATAACTACAGGGCCAATTCTGATAGGGAGTGTTACAACCCCCTTTGATTTTCATTCTTCATCATCATAAGCCTTAATGACAATGATTTTGGTGGTATCCACACATGCCTTTGAGAGGCCTAATGCCTTAACCACTAACTCATTTGACTACAAAATCCAACAAATTTTTTTGATGAAAGATGTATAATTTGATGTATTGTCAGGTACTTGTGATATTTAATGTGTAATTTTCAATTTTTTTAAATTTTATCCCCGACATTCGTCAAAATTTTGACGAACCTGAGTTTTTGTCAAAATTTTGACAAAGATTTTTCATTGAAATTTTGACGAACATGCAAAATCAAATTGTGGACGACATAAAAAGTGAGGGTGTTTTTCTATTCTTGTGAATTTTCTCTACTTGCGAATTTTCTATACTTGCGATAGTTTGTGGAGAACTAAGGACGATTTTCTTGGGAAAAATTAGAAAAAATTCAAGAAGATATCGCCAGGTTGACGGTAGTCATTGTATTTTTCCAAAATTCATTTGTGAAGTCAGATTTGTGCTTCCAGGTTTGAAAATTATATTTTAAAGCAACATCTCATCAGATTTCATTTTTAGACTTGTGCATTTTTAGAATTTCATTTCCAGATTTTGTTGTGTGCAAGTTCAATATTATGATTTTAGGAGTCTAACGGTTGAAAATCATAGTAAAATTAGAATTTAATAAGTTATGGAATTAACATTTTAAAGTGTTTTTTGGGGTCATTAACTTCAGACTATCTTCTCTTTTGCAGGGGTGGTTGCATGCCAAATTTTTTTGGTGTAAAATATCAAAATTATTAGATTTTGTTACCTGTCTATGATTGAAAATTATTGGAGTGTGATTTTGATATTTTTTGAAGATCTAAATATTCAAGCTTGGTAAATAAAAATCATGTCATATAATATTAGTCCAGAAAAAAATGAAGAGACACTTGATAGATTGTGGGATAGATTGAAAAGAAAGGGTGATGGGAAATGTTATTGTCCTTGCAATAATTGCAAGGGCTTAAAGACAAGAAGACTTTTAATCACAACAGCTGAGAAATATTGTAGGCAACATGGTCACATTGAAGGGGGGTATGATTATCATCCATTAGTAAGTTGTTCATTATATGTGTTTATATTGATTGAATTTGTAAATGTTTATATCGTTTTAACATTTTATATATATGTAAAAAATCACTTGATCATGATCATGGTTTATTTGTGTCTATCATTATTATAAAGGTGGGGCACCCTAGGGCACATGATATAGATTATCAGGGCCTAGAGAATGTGGTTTTGCAAGTGAAGGAATATGGAGCTGTGGATATCGAAGATGAAGTTAATGATCCTATGGAAGAAGATGATCATGCACCAGAAAAAATAGTTGAAGATGATGGTACAAATACATTGATCCATGACACATTTAGTGGCATAGTTGATCATGATGATTGAGATGACTTTGATGATGTTCATGATTTACCTATACATGAGAAGGCATACAAGCCCCTTTATGAAGGCTCCCAAACAACTCTTCTTTCTATTGTATTATTGCTGGTGAACTTGAAGGTTATGAATGGTTTATCCAACAGATCAATCTCACAGATGTTAAGGTATATCATATATGTCATCTTTTTTCATCTATTTTAATTGTTATTAGTTCATCACTAGTAAATAAAGGATGAAATATGTACCATTAATATTCTTTATATTAACAAATTATTTTTTGTTGTAGATTGATTGGTGAATTTTTGTTACCATCAAATATTTTATGTCGCTCATACCGAGATTTATCTACCATTATGAAATATATTGGAATGGAGTATCAAGCAATAGATGCATGTCCTAATGATAATATTTTATATCATAAACAACATGAATTTGCAATAGAATGCTCGAAATGCCATATTAGTAGATATCGAACAAATCAACTAACAAAAAAGGTGCCTCACAAATTTCTTCGTTATATTCCCATTATTCCACGTATGCAACGATTATTTAGGTGTGAAAGCTTAGCACAATTTATAGATTACCATGCACATAATAGAAGTGGAGATGTCATTCTTTGAATGCTTGTAGATGGCTATGCATTTAGGGACATGGAGGAAAAATGGCCACACTTTAAAGAAGAACCTTGTAATCTCAGGCTTTCATTGGTAGTGGACGACGTCAATCCATTTGGAGAGCTAAGATCTATTTACTCGGTGTGGCCTATTTTTGTTATCAACAATAACATTCATCAATGGATGTCAATAAAAAGGGAGCACATAATGTTGGCAATTATTTTTCTAGGTATTTGCTTACATCAATTTTCTTTAACGTAGTAGCATCTTATTTGTCTTATTTGTTGCATAATGACATATTTTTTTCATTTAATAGTCATGTACATTAATTTATATATATTGCAATAAAATGGTTATAATAATTATGTAATGTTTATGTTCATTCAACTAGGTAAGTACCAAGTTAAAGATATGAATGTATATATCGAGCCTCTTATCAATGAGTTAATAAATTTATTGAATGGTGTCACTATGTATGACATCTCTAGACCAAAAGGAAAAAGACAATTTCAATTCCATGCAATGCTTGTATGGACAATTCATGATGCCCAGGGCTAACACATTTTTGTGGTATGTTATAACATTCAACCGCACTTTAAGGATATTTAATTTTATGAAGTAGATATCATGCATATTTTTTAAATAATCTATTCATTATATATAATTATAAAAATTGACATATTTAATCCAATTATATATGATCTTGCAAGTCTTCAAACAAAGGGAAAATTTGCATGTCCAATTTGTGGTCCAAAGATGAGATCTCATCATTCAACAAGTTTAGGAAAGCAAGTGTTTGATGAGTATAGGCACTTCCTCCACATAAATCATAAGTGTCAAACTACTGAAAAACATCTTTTCAATGGGAAAGAAGAGACTACTTCAAAACCATGAAGAATGACACTTTGCCTATGGAAGTTGGAATATAATAGAATTAATCGTCAAGGTTATACATTGGATCAATTTTTTTATCTATCATATATGATATGCTTGGAATTTATATTTTTATATTGTGTTATGTTTACTCATGTTGTAATTGACAATGATTGTCGTTGTTAATTTGTTTAACTTATATGCTTCATAAAGGTCATCAAGGCATTAATGGATAGCTTCCACAGGCACTGAAAATTTATCCCAAAAAAATTTAGTAGGTTGCCCCACTATGAGTAGCTACAAATTATGCATTTGTTTGATACAATGCATATCAGAAAGAATATAATAGAAATGTTATGGAAAATATTATGGAAGGTATGACAAAGAAAAAAATGTCAAATTTTGTAGTGACATTTAGGAAGCCAATCATGCAATGAAAAATTTCATTCAATTAAATAGTGATGGAGACCAAATTAATATAAGTGCCCTTCCTTGGTTATTAACGAAGCAACAAAGCAATGTTATAAAAGAAGTCATACAAAAAATTCAATTTCCCATAGGATTTGTTGTGAACATAAAAAATATCATAACAAAGAAAGGTGAATTTGGGTCAGGGATGAAAATGTATGATTTGCATACCTTCATTAAGGTAATTATTCTGGTATATTATATATATATTTGTATACTACATGTACTTTTTTAGTGTATTATGTTTACTACTTTTGGAAAAATAATGAAAAGATCATTTTATAATTGTTGCAGTACGTTCTGCCTCTATCTCTCCCAGACAACTTTGACAACAATGTCAAGCAAGTTATATATGATCTTGGAAAATACATGAGGTAAGTAGCGATATTTGTTCAATTCGTTGTATAGATCTTATAATTTCCATTTGTTTTACTTTTTATGTAATATATTGTATATTTTTGTTAAATCTCGTTAATATTTTTGTGCCTTGAATCACTTGTAGATGGTTGTCATCTAAAGAAATTCATAAAGAAGATATAAATTATTGGAAGAGAAAAATTCCTCGTCTAATGTGTGAAATGCAAAAGTGTCTACCTTTGACATTTTTCAATGCACAAGAACACTACCTCATACACCAAGTTGAGAAGATTGAATTGTGTGGACTTGTACGCACGAGGTCAATGTGGATGGTTGAGAGGCACTTGAAATTTTTGAAGGCTTTGGTTAGACAAAGAGCACATCCTGAGGGTTCTATGGTGGAGGTATATATGGTATACTAGACCATGGTGTACATTACTGAATATCTTCCTAAGTTTGCAGCAAAGATCCATGTAGATCAAATTTGGGAACCCAACTCCATTAAAAAATTCGAAGGGGAGTACCTAATGGGGAAAGGTAGATTGAGGAAAGTGAGAGGTAATTATAAGATGGTCATGGAGATTAATTATAATATATTTTACATTTGATTTTTATGTATATTGTACTTTTTTAATTATTAATCTTCAATATACATCAATTATAAATTAAGGTCGTATACCGTGGTAATTAACTAATTATAAGTCATTTGTGAATTTCATTTTTTTCTATACAGTTGGTCGAGAGTTGGATGCACTAAATTTTTACATCGCAAACAATCTTGATTTGATGACGGTATGGATTGAACGATGTCAACAATCTAGTCGTGCATTAACATGGGAAGGTGTGGCTTCATTGGTTAAAGAAGCTCATCGTAATGGAGATTCCAATGTTACACCAAGGGAAATTTATTTAGCATATGGTTTAAGAGATAAACAGGTACGTATAAATATATTAATCACCCATATTATTTAATTAATTTCAATTATATTGATGTATATATATGTTGAGATTTTTTTCTTTGCATACATTCAGCCAAAAATAAATATGTTTATCAACTGATGATATTACAATAATTTTTACATGTTTTACATATTGCAAGTGAAACACCACAAGGCTATGTTGTGCAATGGTCATAAATTTCTAATCAAAAAGTTGGATGACACAAAGAAAACTTGTGATTTTGGGATAACTGTAGTCTTCCAGGTGACTAATGTTTCATCTAGAAGCGACATACATCCCAAAGTCTCAAAAAATCGATACTATGGGATTTTGGATGATATACTTGAGTGTGACTTTAAGTACTTCAAATTAGTTATGTTCGTCGTCCTATGGTACAAGCTACGATTGAATGAAAATGATCCTAAGAGAACTGTTATTGAACATGATAATGGATTTACCATGGTTAATACAAGGTTGATCGAGTGAGCTAAAAATGAGCCTTATGTTCTTCCAAGCGAATGTGAGAAGGTATTTTACTCAAAGGTTCTAGGTAAACTGGGTTGGTCATTTGTTGTTAGACATGATCCAAGAGGAAGGCCGACAAAGTATAATGTGGTGGAAGAAGAAGATACTGAAGAACTAGAAGATGATGTAGATGATGTGCCTGACGAAGATGTCGAAGAGGAGGAACTAGATCATCATGATGTAGGAGTTAATGTTCATGAAGATGATATCTGTGTGGATGATGACATTATCGAAACTGATATTAATGACGACGATGATGATATTACCAATCCTTACAATGTCAAATCTGGATCGAATGATACAAACAAAGAGTTGGATGAAGAAGAAGATCAATGACATTGAAATGTATGAGTTGTGTAATTGTATTATCTATTTGATATTAATTTTGTTGTACCCAAAATTAAAAATTTTGCTACACTTAGATATTTTGAAGAAATGTGTAAAAGTCTTATTAAAACTATCAAAAAGGTCAAAATTTGGCTATGCGTGTCTTGCATGAGGGGTAAAAACTCAAAATCTCCAAAATATAATGATTTGGGTCTACTAAGAGCGACTTAATCTACAAAACCCAGATCTCAGTCTTTCATCCCTACTTTTTAGGAAAACTGCTATTTTTAGAAATTTTCTAAAAATAGTAACTTTTTTCTAGGTTTTTCTGGGTTTCTTTCAAAATGAATATTGGAAAAACTTTCTAAACATAGAAATTTTGTCTGTTAAGGCCCAAACTGATTTTGATTGTCTCAAAATACTTCCACATCAGACTAGTGCATCCAAAATCGAGAAATAATTAGTTTTCCCCTACTGGGTCTATTCTGCTTTTTCAATTTCAGAAAGCATTTCTGGAGCTTCAAAAGTCATCAATGAAGGTCATTCAGTTGTTAGGCACTAGATAGAACATGCAAGCACTAAACAAAAGATGGGATGGTGAACATGCATGAAGAACGAAGAATGAAGGTGAAATATGTGAAAATTTGGCTAAGTCTGCTTGACATGGGTGCCCCAAGAGGAGATAGGCGCCCATCTTTTTAGGGCAGTGGATGATGAAATTAGGGTTATAGCTCTTATTCAAAGTTGCTCAGATTCCTCCAAGCTTCGCAATGAATCCAACAGTGCAGTCAATGGATCATTTAGTCACCTAGAATTCAAGGTCAAATAGGGAAGTTTCAAACATAAGACATAATGAAAATCATGAAAATGTTTGAAAATTTTTGAAGTCTGGAGCAAATGGGCGCCTCTGGTGAAGAAGGGAACCCAAGATTTTGGAGGTCTAAAAAGATAAATTTTCTAGTGCAGCTCCTAGGATGACTTCTTCAAAATTGATCAGGCTCTCCAGCGAGATCTTCAGCATGTCAAACAGAGTTGGCAGTCGCCAAATGCTGTAGGAAAAACAGAGGGTCTGACAAGAGCCAAAGTCAAGAGAAAGAAGAAAATACAAAAAAAATGGCTAAATTTGGTGAAGTTGGGTGGCCCAGTTTGCCAGGGGCACCCAAGATTTTGGTGCCTTAGATTCAACTTTTTGATAGGAGTGTCCCCAAAATACCCCTCTTGAAATCATCTCAGCTCTCTAACGAGCCTGACCATTAGTCAATCTGGTGCTTAGAACTCCAGATCCAATGATACCATCTGTAGAAGAGAAGTTGATGAAGATATCAAAAAATATTCTAAGTCCGGTCCAAATGGGCACCCTTGGTGAAGAAGGGCGCCCAAAATTTTGAGGTCTGAGATGATAGAATTTGCCAACGTAGCCTCCAAGATTGTCTTGTCTGATTTAGTTAAGCTATCCAACGAAGTAGTCAGCCAGTCAATTCGATCAGCGTAGCTCCTAGAATTAGAATTTCATCAGAAGATCAAAGGGAAATGAAGAACTTGGAAATCATGTAAAAATGGCTAACACTGTGAAAGTTCAGAGCCCCTGGAGGAAATAGGCTCCCATGAATTTGAAGGTCAAAACGAAGTTTTTAGCTAGAAGTCCCTCCAGGGAGATCTTCTTAGAATTAGTCGGGCTACGTGATGAATCATCCAGCTTGTTCATCGAATTAATCTAGAAGTCAGAGATCAAGGTCAAAGAAGGGCTTGAAAATTGTGAAAAGTTGAAAATTCCAAAAAAATGACTAACTCTGGGAGAAGTTGGTGTCCCAAGCCAAGAAGGGCGCCCAACTTGTCATGACTTAGCCAAATTTTCAAAAGTTTCAAGATTGCAAGATGAAGTGAATTTCCAAGTTTGATGCATGTGAAGGTTCTAGGGTTTGCATGGATAAAAACAAAAGAAAGTAGACCTATTTCAAACCCTAAGTCTATTTAATACATCTCTTCAATGCAATTTTCATTATTTTTGCAGGTGGCATCCAAAGAGGAGAAGTGGAGCAGCAAATTTGAAGTGTTATTTCAAGATTCAAAAGCTCAAAGCTGCTAATTTTCAAAAATAATTTTCATACCAGCAGCATAAGACCTTGCTTTTTGTGCTTTTTCATTCAGAACATCAATTTTTTGAAGGAAAAGATCAAAGAATTCAATTTTCAGCTTTCTGGGTTTCCTCAACTCATTCTTCTGAAGAATTTTCAAGAAATGTTCTCAAGTTGCAGCAACTGCTTTTTATTTGCATGTTAGTGAAATCCTCAAGGTTTTCAATTTTTGATCATCTGGGTCCTCTCAAAATAGTCTTTTGAAGAAAACCCATATCACAACTTTTTTCAAGCAAATTTCAAATTCTAGGGTTGGCTGCTTTTTCCATCAGCCATCAGTGTTTTTCAAATATGATCAACTGGGTCCATTTCTAATTGTATTATGAACAAAACCTAGGTGCCAACTTTTTCAATGAAAAATTGAAGAAATTAGGGTTTGCTACTTTTTCAGTCAAATTTCAAGATTTTCAAAAATGGACGATCTGGGTTGTCTTGCAACGAAATAGTAAGTTGCTCAAAACTTGTCTGAACGTAGGTGAGTTTATAGTCATTCTTCAAGGTTTTTGAAATGGAGTACACTCCTAATGATTTCAAGACCAAATCAACTCTCGATCATGATTATATCAAAACAGTTGAGACAAACTTGCATCACATCAAGTCGGTGTTTGATCTATGTGCTTTGGAGAGCATAGACAACACTAAAATCAGAAATTTGGGACACTTTGGACTCCTTGCAGCAGCATCTATTCCTATATTGGTTCAGATTCTTGAGTTTTTAATTGCTTACATCAAGCATTACAATCTAGCTACAAGGGAGATCCAGTCAGTTGAAGGCAGATTGATCTATAGTTTGAAACCTAATGTGATCAATAAATGCTTTTCCATTCCTCCTTGGCCTGAAAGTGTCACTATCTCAAAGGGTGAATGTGAAAGGATGTGGGAAATGCACAAAGACAAGTATAGTAAGAATATTGCACAAAGGTGGATGAAGGAAAAACATAAGACTTTTCCTAAGAACGTCAGGCGAGGGCAGTTCAGAGATGAGATTGCCATCATAATCACCTTGCTTAATAGGGTAACTGGACAAGAATATGCTACCAAGTTTCAACCTTGGATGTTCTATGCCATACCCCACATCATGAAGAAGACTGAGTTCTACAGTTGGGCCACCTTAATCAGTGACAACCTCCATCAACAAATAAAAAAATACTTCCAGATTCATGATTTCCATATGGTTTCATACCTAGTCTACCTAGTGGCCTTCCAAGGTCAATTCAGAGGGTTGAACATAGAAGGATCTTTAAACATACAACATATCTACAACTATTATCCTCATTTTAAATTCACCAATTCATTGCATCATTATAAGAGGGTGGGTGAGGCTTTCTTGATTCATATAGTGCATGACCTAGACAATGAGTTCCATGTTCGTATCTCATCCACAACCAGGGCAGTGATGGTAGAGTGGGTAGATTGGTTCATAAAATTTCATACTTTCACCTATCTCAGAGTCTATATTTTTAGGCACTCCACTCATGTTACCAAGGTACTTGTCAGATGAGGTCATCTTCATGGAGTTCTTAAGGCAGGCGCGTGAGGTCCACACAGTCTTAAGGAATAGAAAGAAACCCACCCTCAGTTTTCCACTTGGGCTTGGGATTTATACATGCAAATCAGAAGCATATGCTAAGGCCATGGGGGATGAGTTAGATAAACTTGGTCTCAAGCCTTACAATGAGAGATGATCTTATGACCCTCATGGCATCTACGCTAGCTGACTTGAGAAAAACTATGCTCACTTACCCACTCTTGAAGAATTTTGGGCCAATTGCATAGATGAGTTCGAGGTGTGGAGGCATAGTTATAGTAGGCTCACTCTTCACCAAATGAAAGACTGCTTATTAGAAGACATTGAAGGGCTATCAGATGATGATGAGGATGTGCTTCTCCTGATGTATGCTCAAAAGTGAATTGAAATTTAGCCCCTTCCTTAGGTCAATTGGGCTAATAAAGAGTACCTCTTAGTTAAAGATAGGACAAGGCAAGTCCACGAGCATAGAAAGGTTTTCCTAATCCTTAAGAGGAAAAACTCCATTCCAATAGTAGAGCCACCAAGGACACTAACCTCTTCTTCCAGAGCACAGTCAAAAGGGAAAGGCATAAGTCAGTCTCAAGAAGGCATGAAGGGTAGCAAATCAAATAAAAAATGCAAAAAGAAGGTTAGACTTCTTAGGCATAGTCATATAGGAGCAACCCATAGTTGTAGCCGAAGCTCCTCCTGACAAGCCCATACCTCAAAAAGAAGCAGAGGAGATGCCTTTAACACATGGTTCTATACCTTTAATAGGCTTTTCACCAATTCACATTGACTTGGATATTGACGAAGATGAAGAAATTGCAATTATACCCCCCAAGGAAGTTAGTAAAGATACTACCGTGTTTTGGCTTGAGAGCTCTTTGGCAAGGGAGAGAAGAAGACCTTCATATCAGGTGGATTTTGATGACCTTGACAACATCTATCAGGAACCTCCTAAGAAGAAAGCAAAGAAGCAAGTTCACTTTGGTAGGAATTTGGATGGTGAGATGGTCATGGAAACTGCTACGCCTCTTGGAGATAAGAACATGGATGAAGTTGATATGGATGACTTCATGATGGTCAAGGATAATCTTGGTAAAAACACTAGACATGCAGATGTCAGTTTGTTCAGAGTTGTGTTTGAAAAGTTGTGTTTGAAAACCTTCAAGAAAGAGTGCTCAAGGATGGAGAAGACAAAGCAGCCCTCAAGGCTGAAATACAACAACTCAGGCTTTATATTTCTAACCTTGTCCATGGCTCTTCATAGGCAACTCGGTTGTTGTCCCAGGTTTTAGATACACTAGCTGATCTTCATTAGTTGAGGCAGCTGGTCATTTGTGGGAAGTAAACTTAAGAGTGGATCAATATTTTGATTGTCAAAGGAAAGGAGATCTTATCCCAGATGTTTTAGTTGAGAGACAACGCTCATGAGCTACATCAAGGTATTCAAGGGTTTGAACAGTCAATGGTTGAGATGAAACCAAGGCACGAAATCATCATTGCTAATCTAGATACAACCTATGGTTTAGTGGTCCCAAAAGAACACAAGAGGTAGATCCTTGCTTAGAGAGAGTGTCATGTCTTCAAGGTTAAAACCTACAAGAGGATATCTGAGGATTTTATTGCCTACAGACAAAGGGTGATCGGAGCTCTTCTTTTCATCAATGAGTTTGTCACAAATATTCCTTCTCGATATAGCCTTAAAGATGGTTCCTATATCGGGCTTAATGAAGTACAAACTCATTTTTAGAGTGTTTTTCACAATAGTGATAGCAACAGTCCAGTTGGTGGGAGAATGAGTCATATTTCCATGATGTCAGCAAAGTTTGAAAAGGAAACCAATGAGGTTGAAGATTTCTTGAGATCAATTGCAGATGGAGAGGATATCTTAGAAAATCACAACTTTTCTATTGATGGTATAGATGCACCTGATTGAGACACAATTTCCTACTTTTTAGCACATGTCATTGAGATTTAAAGTGAATTTCATCTAGAAGCTTTCTTTCTTCTTTCTTTCTATTCTTGGAACAATTCTTATCCATTCTTTGAAGAAGAGAAAGAAGATAAATGTAATAGTTGGCATTTCCCGCTTTTCCTACTTTCTTAGGTGTTAGATGTTATCTTCTTTCTAGATTTAGAAATAAATCTTGCTTGCTGAGTGTTGGAACTATAAAAGTATGATGTTTTCACATGTTGGTTTTACTCATTGACTCCTAGATTTGATCCTACCGTGTGCATATTTCACCCATATTTTCCCATTTTTCCCCATTGAATCCATTAAGTCATGCATTTTTCACATTCTGGTTCACATCGACATGAGAATACCATTGTCTCCCTGACCCATTATGCATTTTCTGCTAACATGAGTCTATGTTGCCTTTCGGTAAGACTCATTTGATGTCACAGCAATCAAAATTTTCTTGCAAGCACCGTTCGGCTAGAGTTCTTCACGGTCTTGGCGACAGGGGTTGACTCACATTTTATCAAGAGTTGTGGCATTGATATGATGTCTTGATGAGGTCATTATGTCATACCGACTGGTGGTAGAATGTATGCATCGGCAAAGGTTAAAGGTTTCTACGAATGGTCATAGCGAAATATTTCATGTCTTGCCGATCGTGTGTGCCTGACTTGTTTTGGCCTGACTATGTATCTTCAGAGTAATGTCATAGCGAGTTCAATGTGTCTCACCGACATCACATATGGGTTTCTTTTCAACCAAACATAGGGTCTTTGGTGAGTGGTCACAGCAAGGCGTATATGTCTCACCGATGGAGTACAATGGGTTTCTCTCAAACAACTTTCGGCAAAAGTTAAGATCTACGGTAGGAAGTCATAGCGAAGTATGTATGTTTCACTGATGGGTTACTAAAGGTTTCTATCAAGTAGCTTTCAGCGAAGGGTTGTCTTTCTCTCGGTGATCATGTTTGCTCGAGGTTCTTTGGTATAACATAAAGTATCTCCGTGAGGTCTCCCCAACACTAATGGGTCTCACTGACCAACATAGAACAAAACACTTCGGTGATACTTATGTACTTTGGATTATAGTCTTGGCGAGCCCATCGGGTCTTGCTGACAATGTTTAATAGATGGCTTTTGGTGTGATACAACAATCTATAGGACATTTTCCCTGATGGTTTGATGTTATAGCGACGTATCAGAGGCAAAAGGGACTTTTGGTGAAACATAATGTGCTCTATGAGACATCTCCTCGATATCATGAGGTCACAACAACATGCGAAGAGTAAAGGCACTCTTGGGGAAACATAAATTGATCTACAAGACATCTCCTCGACTCAGACATGTCACAGAAAAAGTGAATAAAGCACACAGAGCGACCAACAATTGAATTGCCTTTGACATAGTGTACGATATGTCTCATTGACTGTTTCACTGATGGATAACAAAAATTTAATTACTATGGCTGACATGTATCCGTTTGAAGACCATTGCTGGCCGACTTGGTTGGAGCCCAAATTCTGTGGGAGGCCGACATGGATTTTCAATATGTTTTACTTTCTCATGTTGGTGTATAAATTAGCATTTTTGTAATTGTAAAATCACCACGAGCTATTAGATTTTGATACACAGCAAGTAGGAACAGTAGAATAAAACTATCAGATCAAATACTGTTGTTGCATGATTTTAGAATGGAGGTATTTATGAAATTCAGTTGATGTTGTTGCATTTTTCTGGTGTCAATTATCTGTTGAATTTAATGAAAATACTACTAAGTTGTCTCCATGATTGAGGCTTTCTGGTTGTTTAAACTGACATAACAAGTTCATGTTCAGTTTATCAATGCACATTTGTTGTATCTATGTGATTAATCAATTGGTTCTTTCAAGCAAAGATTAAATCCTTTTAATTGATCACAGTAATTAGAGAGATTCACCTGGATTGTTAAAGTAGAGCTTAGTAGTTATAAAATTGCATGTTTATACAAGTTGTAAATATAATATATGCCAGATAATTTGAGTTTTCTCTAGAGAGGTGTTGTTCATCTTGATTTCATTTGACTCTGCATACCTAATAAGGCACTAGTCTCTGCACTTCATCATTTTGAACTCATTCAGTTTCTTTATATCTATTAATTAAGCATTTTAGGATTTAGATTGGAAGATTTCTATTGCTATCCAATTTGATTTCATTTGTTCACTTTCATCTGCCATTGTGGACAAACCATTGTGCAAGAAAGATAATCATAAGTTAAGTCTATCCAATTTAGAAAGGTACACCCGCCTAGGTTTGGCAGCACCTGAAGAGTAGAAGGTTTAGTTCTCTTGACCTTGTTTGTTACCCTGAAGCGTATCAAGAGATTGGCAGCCTCTTGAGGCATCTTGCCTACGTTTTTGAGAGCTAACACACACAATTGGCTTCATTTGAAGAGAAAACCATTTTGCAATAAAAGGTCAGAGAATTCACCATGAAAAGAATTCAAATGTTGCTCACAAACATTGTATACCTCCTTGAAATCTGAATCTTCATTTTACATATCCTTCAATGCTTCAACCCCCATGCTTTGGAGTTGGATCTCTTGCACTACAAGTTCCCTTCTACTGAGAGCATCTTCCACCTTATTTTCTTGGCCCTTCTTATGCTTTATTTTGAAAGTATAGGCTTGCAAAGACTCCACCCACTTCATGTGCCTATGATTGAGTTTGTCCTGTGCATTCAAAAAACTCAAGGCATGATTATTAGTATAAACAACAAATTCTTTAGGTAATAAGTAGTGCTTCCACTTTTTGAGGGCTTGGACCATAGCATACAATTCCAAATCATAGGAATAATACTTCCTCTTTGCTTCATTCAGCCTCTCACTAAAAAATGCAACCGGTCTGCCTTCTTGGCTCAAAACAACCCCTATTGCTTGATTGCTAGCATCACACTCAATGGTAAAAGCTTTATCAAAATCAGGGAGCACAAGTATAGGTTGTTGTGCTACTCTCATTTTCAGATATTCAAACCCTTTATCAGCCTCATTGGTCCAAGAAAACTTACCTTTGTTAACTCCTTTGATGGTGTCCAAGATTGGTGCACAAATTTGGCTAAAGTTCTTGATGAACTTTCTATAAAAGCTTGCAAGTCCATGGAAGCTTCTCACATCTCCCATGGATTTTGGTGTTGGCCAAGTAAGAATAGCATCCACCTTTGAAGGATCCATCTTCAAACTTCCCTTGGAGATGACAAAACCAAGGTAGACTAGTTCTTCCTTCATGAATTCACACTTTTCCATGTTGATCAGTAGCTTCTCCTCTTGTAACCTCCTTAGTACCATGTCAAGGTGCTTCAAATGTTCTTATTTAGACCTGCTAAACACAAGGATGTCATCTAAATAAAATACAATAAACTTTCTAATGAAAGGTCTCAATACCTCATTCATAAGGTGCATAAATGTACTAGGGGCATTTGATAACCCAAAGGGCATCACCAACCACTCATAGAGCCCTTCATTATTCTTAAAAATTTTCTTCCATTCATCCCCCTATATGATCCTTATCTGATGGTTCCTGCTCTTTAGATCAATCTTGGAAAATTAAAATGCTCCTAATAGACAATCCATGAGGTCCTCCATTCTTGGCATCGGGAACCTATATCTAATTGTGATCCTATTAATGGCTCTTGAATCAGTGCAAAGCCTCCAATTCCCATCCTTCCTTGGTGCTAGGACAATAGGAACAACACATGGGCTCAAACTCTTCCTCACTAGCCGTTTATCCATCAACTCTTGCACTTGTCTTGCAATCTCCTCATTTGGAGTAGGTGTCATCTTGTATGCAGCCTTATTGGGAAATGTAGCCCCTTGAATCAGATCAATATGGTGGCTTATATCCCTAATGGGAGGTAGGGAACTAGGTAATTCATTTAGTGTTATGTCCTTGTACCTTTCCAACAACTATATGCTTGGTCTTCCTATCAAACTGCCAACGCCTATCAAAAATATATAGTTTAATACTTGTACTCAAAATTTTTTCCATTAGATCTCATACATTATAAGTCATGACGTGGATTACTATTGGAACTTTTTTGTGATTGAATAATTTGTTGTTTTATTTTTTAGATGTTGGTTGTGGAAACACCTCCAAATGTTACAAGGGTAATGGATATCGGTGTTTCATCTGCTATACAATCCTCGATGGCTCTGATAGAGGAGGTATGAGGAAAATTACTAAATTTCAATTTACATTCGTTGTTATAGATGTTAGTTCTAGTGAAAAATATAACCATTATTGATTTGTAGTTTAATTCCTATTTGGATGGTTTATACAGGGCTTGAACATGCATGAGCATCGACATGCAAATATTTCCATCATGGAGAGTGATCATGAGATGGCTGTAAGTGATTATTTTGTTAAATATATCATTTTTATAATGTAATTTCTATATATTAATGTCTTTACTTCTTATTGTAACAGTTAAAATTTCACGAGCTAAATTGTAGGAGCAGCAGGAGCAATCCTCGAGCACAACAGAAATGAGTGACGGACTTATCACCATCGAATTGCCAAACAAAGGGAAAGAATTTATTTCCAGAGCATGGAGATAAATGAATTTTGATTCCAGAGCCCTTTGTTGTATGCCTAGACATGGAAATTTTGTACATATCTTGTATTGGATATATTTGACACTGTATGCCTATATGGCATTCTCGTAAGCCTATATGGCTATTTTGTAACTATATTTTATACTTATATCGACATATATTGATGTATGCGTACATGGCTATTTGGTTAATACAAATATTTTTTATCGATGGTGTCCATATTTGCTCATTTTGACAATGTCAAAAGCATGGCTGCATACAGATTAGGAAAAAGACTTTTCCTTTTAGATTAGCAATGCATGGAAGTTTCAAAAAGTATCCTTTATATTACAAAAAGATATGTGTTTATACCATAGCAGCAAAAATATTTTGGGGAAAAAATCGGCAAACCAAAAGTATAAGATTTTTTGAAAAAATCCAGAAAAAGTCTAGAAAAAATTAGAAAAAAATCAGATTTAAAAAATAAGGTAAAAAAAAGTAGAACAAGAGATAAAAAAAATTTAAAGGCATTTCCATAGCATAGAGATATAGAGAGCAAATAAAATAAAGAGTTTAACTAATAAATTGTAAAAAATAGATTTTTGTAGTTTATATTCATATCATTGATTACATTGCATTGCACATATTTCAAACTCAAAGCATTGCTTCACATTGCATAACTAATAACTAGATGTTGATAGATGACAAAATTTCAATTGCAATATAGTGTTTACAAAGACAACCTAAGCAGTTATGCAATTACTTCACATTGCAAATTACTAATAACTAGGAGTAGCTCCCAATTGCATTTGCTTTTCATGGAATTCTATGAGACCACATTTCTTTGAGGCATTTTTTCAAATAATTCACTACCTTGTCTATACTACTACATTTTTTATACATGTCTACCAAAGCATTTTGTCAAATAGTTCACTGCCTTGTTGCTATGGCTGAAAGCCTACATCAAGTGCTTTCGAACAAGCTATGGATGCTTGGAAAAAATCTATCAAAAACATAATAGTAAGCAATATCATAGACAAGGAAGTGAACTCTTTGAAAAAATGCCTCAAAGAAATGAGGTCTCATGGTGATGGAATGCCATGACAATCAAAAGCATTTGATTGTCATGGCATTCCATCACCATGAGACCTCATTTCTTTGAGGCATTTTTTCAAAGAGTTCACTCTCTTGTCTATGCCAACACATTTTTCTCATACATAAACACAAAGAATTTTATCAAACAAGCCATTGCCTTTGTTGCTATGGCTAAAATCCTAAAATGTGCTTTTGAACAAGCTATGGATTGTCATGGCATTCCATCACCATGAGACACATTTCTTGAGTCATTTTTTCAAATAGTTCACTGCCTTGTCTATGCTACTCACATTTTTCTTATACATAAGCGCACAAAGCATTTTATCAACGCTTCAATTCTCCTTTGCTGCTATGGCTAAAAGCCTAAAAATAGGTGCTTCCAAACAAGCTATGGATGCTTGGAAAAATCTATCAAAGCATAATAATAAGCAATAGCATAGATAAGTGTAGTAACTCCGTTTAAAAGTCTGAAGAATGTGGTTCATTGTAGGTGGAATGCCATGACAATCCATAGCACTCTCTTGTCATGCCATTCCATCACCATGAAACCACATTTCTTTGAGGCATTTTTCAAACGATCACTTCCTTTGTCTATGTTACCACATTTTTCATATACATGTTTACCAAAGAATTTTATCAAACACTTCACCTTCTTGCTGCTATGGCTAAAATTCTAAAATAAGTGCTTCCAAACAAGCCATGGATGCTTGGAAAAAATCTATCAAAGCATAATAATAAGCAATAGCATAGACAAGGCAGTGAACTATTTGAAAAAAAGCCTCAAAGAAATGTGGTCTCAATGGTGATGGAATGCCATGACAATCCATAGCAATTTTCTTGTCATGGCATTCGTCATGTCATTCCATCACAATGAAACCACATTTCTTTGAGGCATTTTTTCAAAGAGTTCACTGCCTTGTTTATGCTACCACATTTTTCATACATGTCTACCAAAAGCATTTTATCAAACAATTCATTGTCTTGTCAGCTATGGCTAAATCCTAAAATGTACTTTCAACAAGCTATGGATGCTTGGAAAAATCTATCAAAGCATAATAGTAAGCAGTAAGCTATGGTCTCATGGTTTTTTTTCACATGAAAATCAACATGATTTTATTCACATTTTCTTGCAGGTTATAAACACTTTTTTTTTTTGGCAATTTTGTTGTTTTAAATGACATTCAAGTTTATGGTGGTTTTGTTGTTTATATGATGATATGTGATATTCTAATCCTAATTCATGCTTTTAGGTTGCATAGATTTTTTTTTTTTACATGTTTTTTGTACCAACAAACCCAAAACAAACTGAACCCCCCTCCAAAAAAATTTGGCCATCCTAGTGAACTGAAACCCCGAACCTAAACCTCAAAACCTATTCCAACACTCTTCATTTTTCCTGCACAAACTTAATTCACCACCAAATTATGTTTCCCCTTGACTTTACCCATGTTTACTCCCTCAAAGCTCTCTTTTTCATTCAAAACCTTTGTTTTCCCAACTAGGGCATGTCATGCCATAACATACTTTTGACCTCCCCTGTTCTTGAAAACCTTTGAACACATCAAACTCCACAATCTCACCCTATTTCCAGCCTATTCTAACTTATTTTCAAGCAATTTCTTGTTTTCACCTCTTCTAGCCTTGCTTTTAAGGGGCCTCAATTTTGAATTTTCAATAGGGGCAGCGTTAGTAATCTCTTTCAATGCCCTTATTAATGCTATTTTCTTATTCCTACTCCTTATCCTACTTACATTAGGCCCATATCACTGAGACACAGCCTGAACAATAGGTGGAATGGCCTATTTCAACATACTACACTCAAACCCTTAAGGGATTGATTTGGTTGAACATAGCTCAAAGCGATTCTGTGTGTTTGGGTGAGAAAGAGGACCATTCCTAGCATGAGCATGCCTATTCAGATGCATTGGAACAGTCTGTTTGGTCACACGAGTTGCAGAACGAAAGTTGCACCACTTTGCAACTTTCCACTGCTTCCATTTGACACTTTTTCCATCAACTGAAATCTGGACACCATGGGAAAACCACTCTGAGATAATGAAAATCAAGAGAGATTATTGTAGAGGGGCCCAACATGATCCCATGGGATTAGACAAAAAAATTCTAAGCATCACGGTGTCCGAGTAACCTCATGCTGAAGTTTGTAGCCATTTTTCCCTTTGGACCCTTAAAGGATCGATTTGGTTGAACACAGATCGGAGTGATTCCACGTGTTTCAGTGTGAAAGAGGACCATGAATAGCATAAAAATTCCTATTCAAATGTGTTGGAATAGTCCATTTGGTCACATGAGTTGCAGAATGAAAGTTGCACCAACTTGCAACTTTCCACTACTTCCATTTGACACTTTTTCCATCAACTTAAACTTGGACACCACGGGAAAACCACTTCAAGATAACAAAAATAAAGAGAGGTTATTGTAGAGGGGCCCAACATGATCCCATAGGATTAGATGAGAAGTTTCTAAGAATCACGGTGTCTGAGTAACCTCATGCTAAAGTTTGCAGCCATTTTTCCCTTTGGACCCTTAAGGGATGGATCTGGTTGAACATAGCTCAAAACGATTCCACGTGTTTGGGTGCAAAAGAGGACCATGCCTAGCATAAAAATTCCTATTCAGACACATTGGAACAGTCCATTTTGTCACACAAGTTTCATAATGAAAGTTGCACCACCTTTCAACTTTCCACTGCTTCTATTTGACACTTTTTCCATCAACTGAAAATTGGAAACCACGTGAAAACCACTTTGAGATAACGAAAACCGAGAGAGGTTATAGTATAGGGACCTAACATGATCCCATAATATTAGACAAGAAGTTTCTAAGCATCATGGTGTCTGATTAACCTCATGCTGAAGTTTGCAGCCATTTTTCCCTTTGGACCTTAAGGGATCGATCTAGTTGAACGTAGCTCAAAGAAATTCTGCGTGTTTGAGTGAAAAAGAGGACCATGCCTAGTGTAAAAATGCCTATTTAGACATATTGGAATAGTCTGTTTGGTCACATGAGTTGCAAAACAAAAGTTGCACCACTTTGCAACTTTCCACTGCTTCTATTTGACACTTTTTTCACCAACTAAAAAATAGACACCACGGGAAAACCACTCCAAGATAACAAAAATAAAGAGAGGTTATTGTAGAGGGGCCCAACATGATCCCATTGGATTAGATGAGAAGTTTCTAAGCATCATGTTTTTTGAGTAACCTCATATTGAAGTTTGCAGCCATTTTTCCCTTTGGATCCTTAAGGGATCAATCTGGTTGAACGTAGCTTAGAACGATTCCGAGTGTTTGGGCACAAAAGAGGACCATGCATAGTGTAAACATGCCTATTTGGATGCATTGGAACAATTTTTTTGGTCACACGAGTTGCAGAATGAAAGTTGCACCACTTTGCAACTTTCCACTGCTTACATTTGACACTTTTTCATCAACTAAAAACTAGACACCACGGGAAAACCACTCCGAGATAACAAAAACTAAGAGAGGTTATTGTAGAGGGTCCCAACATGATCCCATTAGATCAGACGAGAAGTTTCTAAGCATCACAGTGTCTGAGTAACCTTATGCTGAATTTTGCAGCCATTTTTCCCTTTGGACCCTTAAGGAATCGATCTGGTTGAATGTAGCTCGAAGCAATTCTGCGTGTTTGGATGCAAAAGAGGACCATGCCTAGCATAAAAATTCCTATTTGGACGTGTTGGAATAATTTTTTTGGTCACACGTGTTGCAGAACAAAAGTTGCACCACCTTGGAACTTTCCAATGCTTCCATTTGACACTTTTTTCATCAACTAAAAATTGGACACCATGGGAAAACCACTCCGAGATAACGAAAACCAAGAGAGATTATTGTATAGGGGCCCAACGCGATCCCATAGGTTAGACTAGAAGTTTCTAAGCATCATGGTGTCTGAGTAATCTCATGCTGAAGTTTGCATCCATTTTTCCCTTTGGACCCTTAAGGGATCGGTCCGGTTGAACAAAGGGTCTATACTCTAAACTTATCCAAACCTTACAAACTCTTACGAAAACAATTCTAAGGTTTCAAAACTTCAAAATCCACAATCAAATCTCATTTATACCACTGTACAATGGGTAAACCACAAAACCCTCTATTGTAGCCTAAACCCTGGGGGTTTATTGAAAATGATACTTCCAAAGCTAACCACAACCTAAAAATTACTCAAGAAAGTTTATGATACCCTACAAAAGCTCATAAAATCATAAAATGATGCTTCCCTACACAAAAACACAATTTGACTCTTCAAAACCACCATTTTTCTTAAAGAAAACTCACTTTTACACACATGGGTTTCACAACCATCTCACTTTCAGACCTCCCCAACACTAACATATCATTCCCACACCTCAATAATGTTAGTGCATACCCATATCTCAAGTTACAAAGGCTACAAAAAGAAGAATGGGTTAAAAATCCATTTTTATTGACTCAAAACCTTCAAATGTACAAGTTCGGGATGGTTTTAGTAAATTGATGATATTCTACTCCTTATTTTCCTTGATGAAAAAAACCAACTGAATGGTGCTCCTGCACCAATCATACATTGACCTTCTTGTCCCTCATAAAGTTTGGACCACATCCATTACCTCCACATAAAACTTGGCATCCTTGGTCTTCTTGGTTCCCATGCCTTGATATGGTTATGCAAATGAAAATGAAGCAAAGTAATCATCTCCTTCTCCGCTAGTTGGAAGAATACATGCTTAATGTTTTGATACATGATATCAAATCTCTCATCTATTCTCATGGTTGAATACTAAAATCTAGTATGGTGGGCCTCCAGAGTTCCAGTCATCTTTCTTCCTCTTCCACCAAATGCTGGCTCGATCTACATGTCTACCAACCTAATTGAATTTGTTTTTGAAAGCTGAAGTTTCTCCTAAGTCACCAGTGTTGCTATGTCTTCCTTTTTAGACTCTTTCATTGCTATTATAGATCGTCTCTGGGATTTAATCATTTGTACCATATGTGGTTGATGTGCTTTGAATCCTTGTTTCTAAAGGAAATTCCCTCAACATAAATACTCTCTCAAGGTTAACAATCATACATTGACCTTCTTGCCCATCTTAAAGTTTGGACCACATCCATTACCTCCACATAAAACTCGACATCCTTGGTCTTCTTGGTTCCCACACCTTGATATGGTTATGCAAATGAAAATGAAGCAAAGTAATCACCTCCTTCTCCGCTGGTTGGAAGAATGCATGCTAAATGTTTTGATACATGATATCAACTCTCTCTTTTGCTCTCATGGTTGAATATTGAAATCTAGTATGTTGGCCCTCCAGAGTTCCAGTCATCTTTCTTCCTCTTCCACCAAATGTTGGCCTGATCCACACATCTGCCAGCCTAATTGGCTTTGTTTTTTGAAAGTTGAAGTTTCTCCTGAGTCACCAATGTAGATCTCTCTTCCTTTTCAGACTCTTTCATTGCTAAAAATCATCTTTGGGATTTAATCATCTGTACCACATGGTTGATGTTCTTTGAATCATCAGTAATAGTCTTCAAAAATGGCTACTAGTACAAGTTCATTATGCTTTCATAATACTTTATAACCATGGAGTTCAGCCATTCCTTGATGCCATCAAGTGAAGATTGAGGAATGGCGTCAATGCGAAGTACATCCTGCTTGAAGTCTTTGAAAGCAATAGCCATATCAAATTCCTTTTTCCCAAGTCCTACTCTCTCAAGGTTAACAATCTTAATCTCACTAATAGTGAATAATACTAAGAAAGGTAATTCCACCAACTCTACCAAACAATTTATGATAAGAATAATAAAAGCAGAGTCTTTGAAAGTAACTCCATTAAAACCAAGCTCTCTAAATGGTACATATCAAAGTATAGTTCAAAATATTTTAGATGAGGTTGCTCCCATAGCTCTCTTACTCGCTTGACAAATCCTTGAAACTCTGTATTGATTTTATATTTCCTATCCCTCTCTTGTTGTTCTTCCTAAATTTCATCAAGATCATGCATTGACCTTCTTGACCCTCCTAAACTTTGGACCACATCCATTACCTCCACATAAAACTAGACATCCTTGGTCTTCTTGGTTCCCATGCCTTGATATGCTTATGTAAATGAAAATGAAGCAAAGTAATCATCTCCTTCTCCATTGGTTGGAAGAATGCATCCTTAATGTTTTGATACATGATATCAAATCTCTCTTCTACTCTCATGGTTCAATACCAAAATCTAGTATGGTGGGCCTCTAGAGTTCTATTCATCTTTCTTCCTCTTCCACCAAATGCTAGCCCAATCCAGACATCTGGCAACCTAATTGACTTTGTTTTTGAAAGCTGAATGGTGCAGGAGCACCCACACCTCACCCTATATTTGTGATTGTTTGATGGTAAATTGGGAGGAAAGTTGGTAAATGTTAGTATGTTGAGGTATTTTTTTCTTGAATAAGGTCTAATAGACCAATATTTTATGTACTTTGGGAATTACTAGGTTAGGGTGGACAACTGTGCAAAAGCACTCTTGAATTAAATAATTGTTGATAATTCCATAAAGGAAAATTATGGAAAAAGTAGGTGGGAGTGTAGAGAAAGAGTCTAAAAGTCATGTTATAAGGGTGTCTAAGTGGTCCTAGGCCTTTAGAATAATAAATTTTCATGATAAAGCTTATTAAGCAAAACCATTGTTAAATACTAGTATTTGTAGGCATAATAAGGGTTTGGTGGTTCAAGGGTAGTTATGGGAATTGAAGGGAGATGATTCTCATTTTAAATGTATTAAAAACATCATTCAAGCCTGAATGGGGGTTCAATCAATAGTTTTTTTGAAGATTGGTGCTCTTCACAACGCCTAAAACTGTGGAATTTCAACATTTTTCTGAGTTTTCTATTTATTTTCTCTGTGTACGGCCTAGTACAGGCCTCTTATGAATATAAATTCATGAAACATTGTGGTGGCAGGTCTTAACCTAGATTTCAATCTGTTTTGATACACTTTTGGTTGTTTTAGTGAAAGGAAAATCCATTTTTATTTATTCAGCCTGTACAGACCAGTAGTGTTTGAGTTTACTTTAATTTTTGTGATGGAGCCCTTCCTCCTCCTATGGTGAATTTTGACTTGCAGGAAAGGTTTACAATGTGTTTTTTTCAATTTTCCTTAACTCTTTTAATAATGGTAATGCATTTATAGGGCTGGTGATGTTTTAGGTTGAGAATGTGAGATTTTGGCTTGAAATGGAGGAACCAAAGTGATGTTTTTGAGATCTACTGAGTCTAAAGGCTAGGTGAAGGTTTATTATATGTGTAGAGACCCTAAAAAACTTTTTTGATGCTTTGGTGAGGTTTGGAAGGCCTTGGAGTTGTGAGATGCTAAAAACCCTAGGTATTTGTTAGAAAATTGAGGGTTTTAAGAAATTATGGCTTAGAGGTTGAGTGCTTTCCTAAAACCTATGGAATTGAGAGTTTTGTGACCTATTTGATGATTTTCCAAAATCTTGTGGGGTTAGAAGAAGTTTAAAGAGTAGTTTGTTTGTAAAATAGGGCTAATTTCGAAGGATCTCCAAGAAATTGCAAAGAAACCTTGTATGTCTGGCTTGGGAATGGTGTTGGGGGTTTGAGTAGATGCTATATTCATGATGAGATGGTCCTTGAGAGGAATTCTCTAAAATTTAAGCCAAATTGTTGAGTTTGGAATCCTTTTTGTTGGTAGTTGTTCCAAGATGGCCAAATGAAATAACAAAGGTTGTTGATTTACTAAAATCTGATTTGTTTGTCTTCTCCACCTTGACTCTGCATCACTAAAGTTTCTCCTAAGTCACTAGTGTAGATCTGTCTACCTTTTTAGACTCTTTCATTTCTACAAATTGTCTCTGGGATTTAATCATTTGTACCACATGGTTGATGTACTTTGAATTCTTGCATCTAAAGGAAATTTCATCAACATAAATACTACTACTCTCTGAAGGTTAACAATCTGAATCTCACTAATAGTACATTTACAACCATATTCAAATATTTTCCTTCAAAAGGATACAAATTCAAATATTGACTTAAATAGCCTTCAAGAGGCTTTAAAAGCCTTTACAAATGATTCTACATCTTTCCAATCATGCCTAACTGTTCTTTTTGTAACTAACATGACTTATTACATTATAAATCAATTGTGGATGTGTTATGACCTTATTCAATTGACAAAACTCAAAACACAAAACTAAAAATATTTCCATGAACCAAATTTTCTCAATAACCTTGGTGCCCCTACATGAAATTTCATTATTTCAGTAAATGTCATTACAAGTAAATCTCATTACAATGCCTTAGGTACTCTGTTCTCACATATATTTTACAATGTCACTCATACATTCTAGATTCTCTTATAATGTCTACATCATAGGTTCTCATTTAGAGGTTAAATTCAAATGAGAAACTTGAGATTTCCTCACAAAGATTCGCACACTCTTTTATAATGGCTTGAAATAAAAATTGAGATTTGTCAAGATCATCAAAATAAGGATGTTGCATTGCTTTTTTGGTTGAGATTCTCTTCGATGGCTCCAAAATCAGTATTTTCTGCAAGGAGAGACCAATCAATTTTTACTATTTTAGTTACAAATAGGTAAAGTAAAAGAATAAAAAGAAACAGCTCATGTCCAAAATGGAAATGAAATGAAAATAGATGGAAGGCACTTACAGATAGGAATGGAAGTCTCTCAACCTAGTCACTCCTGCTCATACATCTTCATTGCAAGTTCCAAGATAGCTATTACACACAAAACCTCTCATGAATCTAGAATATCTTGAAATTTGAGATGCTCCTATAATGTCTACATCATAGGTGCTCATGATAAGTTTAACTTCAAATGAATAACTTGAAATTACCTCACCAAGCTTCACACACACTTTTGTAATAGCTGAAAATCATAATTGAGATTTGTCGAAATAGGGATGTTGCATTGCTTTTATGCCTGAGATTCTCTTGGATGGCTCATAAATTTGCATTTTCTGCAAGGGGACACCATTCAATGTTTACTGGGTTACTTACAGATACTCAAAGTAAAATAAGACATGATAGAATTGGCATCAAACAAATTAACATGGATACAAGTATAAATTAATAAGAACCATTGTGCATATACTTACAAATCGATCCAATGAACCATCCAGATCTACTCTACTCTTTATTGTGTCAAGTATTGCCTCATGGTCAGACTCACAGACCTTCCACAAGGTCTTGTTCAAAGGTCTACCCCCATATTTTCCCAAACGAACATTGGATGCCACAACAAGGTTCGAGTAATGAAGAATCTTACGATGCATTTCAAAGTCCTCAAACAACCAATGCTTAACACTCTTATGTGGGTACCTTCTAAGCCATGTTCCAGTAACAACAACTGAACCTATAGGGTATTCGATTTTTTCTCCATCTATAATTGGGGCTTCCAATTTATTTTTGGCCTCAACACAATGACACAAGTAATAGTTAGTTCCCTCTTCATTTTCTTCATCTGCAATAACTGCATAAACATGCCCTGCATTGATATGTGCATAAAATCACTTGAAATTAGTCAACATTATGAATACAGTACAAAGTAAGATAACAATATGGAATCTCAAAAACTAAGCAAGTAGATATATTACCTAGTTGAACTAGATCTGATATGTGGTCAAAGCCGACCGATGATCCATCTGTGTTAGTTCCAATGTCGTTGGAGGGCAATATGTGTGAAGTGGGGTAAGATAACTTGTCAACCCACTCCCCTGACTCACAATTATTCCAGGCTTTCATTGTACATGAAGAACAAAATCATTCCATCTTACGTGTATCAATACTCCATGAACCTACATTTGAGCTAAGGAAAGAGTTTAGCTCACTCGATCTTGTTAGTGTACAACAATCCTCATATGGTGCAATGTTAGTATCATCCATCAACCAAAAAAATCTATGAACTAAAGACATACCTTCATTACCTGGACCCATCGAAGCATTACACCACTTGACGATTGAACTTGCATTTGTCAAATTTTCACTGTCTTTATACTTTAACTCTTCTCCTTCTAATGCTCTTTTCACACATGCTCCTGCACCATCATGCTCCCCCTTTCCATGCTTGGCCTCACAAAAGTTCCACATATGCTGAACACCTATAGTGAGATGCATCCTGCACAACCAGTAAAACATGTGCGTGTTCTTGAACTATGTTGCAATGTTATCTGACCATATTATATGTCGACCATATGCTATGCCCCTATGAGCCAAATCACTATAGAACATCTGGAAGCAACCTTGCATGAACTCTGGAGAATGTGTGTGATCATCACTAATATAAAAGTGATACTCCCTCAATACCTTCCTTTGGTCCTCTGTACTATCAGCTACATGAATGAATGCTATGTGCACAAATATTGAAACCTTTGTGGAGTTGTAATAATGTGACTACACCTCGCACTATGGCTATAGAGTGTAGTTCTCTACAAAGTGAACCACTGATACTATGTTGCCTGTGCGAACCCCAACCTTGGTACCTGCAAAACAACATAGGTAAACAAGTTAAACAATGAAATGAAATTCAAAACAAGGATCCCCCATGAAATCCATTTACAACATTCAAATTAGGAAGAAAATATTGAAGAACACAAAGCAAATGACAAAACAAAGATTGAATCCTAATTAAAAAAGCAAACTCTTGATCCCATGGGGGAATTGGTGCCAATTTGATGTGAAAATTGGCCCTTTCCCAATTCCTAAGATGCAAGCTTTGATATGTTGACTTGATGAAGAGGTTTGATCCACTTTGATGATGAATGGTGAGAGCTCCAAGCAAAAATCTTCAATAACCTAGCTAAGAACTCAAGATTGATGAATGGAAATGGCTAAGTATTTTAGCATGGTAAATTTGCATGGATTGTGGATGATGAAATGAAGGTATGAGCATTTTATTTATAGAATTTCAAGATGGATGAATTCCCAAATTTGAGCAATGTGGGACTAACATTCATCCAATGATATGATGCCACTTGTCAAGCTATGAATGGATGAAGGATGTGCAAGATTTGGGGTTTGTGCCAATAAATGCAAATATTTGAAATTCAAATTTGTTGAAATGACATGTAAGAGGGAAGGGAAAATGCAATAAATGCCACTTGGCTCAAGGAAAAGGACATATACGATGAATTTATTTCCTTGTTGGATGTACATGTTGACTTGGAATTTTTGAATTCAAATTGAGAGAATATTCCAAAAGATGCCTTGTGAGGAAAATAGGGATTTAATAAATGAATTAAATCTATTTTCATGAGCAACTTGCATTATCTAGAGGATGGGACATGAGATGAAATTAAATTAATCAAGGGTTAATTAATTTAATGAGAGAGGTTAAATGATGTGACCTATTTGATTCAAATCTATGGATTTATTTAAATCAAATAAGAGAAGACTATGACAAAAGATTAATTAAATAAGGATTTTGATTTATTTAATTAAAAGAGATGGTGTTAGATTAAATCAAATAAGGTTTTAATTCATTTAATTTAATGGATAGAATTTTGAGATTTAATCAAATAAATTGATTATTTAATTAAATAGGGATAATTATACCAGGTGGATTGATTTAATTAACAAAAGAAATTGAATTAATCAGATAAAATGATTTATTCAATTAAGGGATGAAAGTTGATGAATTTAATCAGATAGGGGAATTTGATTAAATGGTTAGACTGAGGGATGATTCTGGAAGAAATGATGTTAGTAAGTCAGGATCAGATGCACAATGTCAATCAGTATATTTTACGTGTCTACATTTTGCCCCTCTTTGAAGTAATGCACTTGTTGCATTGGTTCAAAGAATAATGATCTCGATCAAAGCCAAAAATTTTTGATATTTAAAAACTTACCCCACTGCTACTTGGTGGAAGAGAACATGCCAATATAATGCCCCCTCGAGAGATCGGACGAAAATTCCAATTTTTGGGTGATCTCACGAAAAAGGATGATAAAGTACCCAACAAGTCCAAAAGGGGCTCCAGGAGGCTAAAAACATGTCTAAACACAATAAAATGATGAAAAACAAGCCTCAACCGAATAGAAAGTGGTTTAGGGGTCGAAAACCCTAGCAGGACAGCCATTCAGGGTTAAAAACCTTAATTTTTAGGCTTAAAAGGGGCCCGAGGGGTCACTTTCAAGTCATTTTCACACACCTCCGCCAGCAACCTTGAGATTTGAGCTCTAACTCTCCAGCGATATGCATAATGACAGCTTCCCCTACACATCACTGATCAAGTTCAGACATACCAGTAGCCACTTGGCATCGGGGCACCGGTATGTGACCCTTACCCAAGCTTGGTTTTTTCATTTAATGCTTTAATTAATGCTTTAAAAGAGTGGCTCACCTCCAGCGGTGCTATACAGTGCTGCTTGGCCTTCAAATTGCGTCACGCAGTGCTGTTTGGTGCCACAGTAGTGCAGTTTAGAGTTCAAAAACTTTGACGTTGGGCTCAGGCTCGACATGCTAATTTGACAAAGTGCAATGCAACGTCGCCCATTTACGCAAACTATGACGCTGGAAGGAAAAGTGCACTGCGGTGGTGCTATATAGCTCTTTTTGGGCTCTAGCGTCAGAGTTTGAGTAAAATCAAACTGCAATGCCATCACAAACTACATCGCTGGGAATGTTTCTGAAGTGTTCAACTAGGAATTTTTTAGAATTTTTAACATGCTGACCTTCCTTGATGCAGGACGTGGCAAGGGAGCTCTACTCTCGGGAGCACCGGTCGTGAGATTTGGCTAGCATCTTATGGGACCTGAGTGACAAGGACCAGGATCGACTAGGAGTTGTAGGATTATGACACATTGCATACGTGGCGCCCATGCTCACTCGCCTAGGGTTGTTATCAGTGCTGGCCAAGAGGTGGCACAACAAGACATCATCATTTCATCTCCCCACTGGCGATGCCACCATCACTTTGGAGGACATTTGGCGCATTCTACGATTTCCTATTCACGGCCAACAGGCTATTTTTGATATAGACGAGAGGCATGAGAGCTGCTGTAGAGTCCTCGCCACATGGGACATCATCTTCTGTGAGGGGCAGATTGAGCAAGAGTGATATAAGGTCATAGCACCTCCCTACTGCTGGACGGTTGCAGCTATTATTTCTGGTCTTGTTGCCTCAAACAGACGAGGGTAATATTTCAGTCCTGGCTGGTGGTATTGCTTGGAGTGGATGGTCTGAGACAGGCCGATTTGTTTTGCATGGGGGCCTGTTCTCCTAGCTTCGCTTTACAGGGACCTGCATGAGTACGTGTACATGGACGACAGAGCGTTGGGGGCTGGAGTGAATTTACTTCATGTCTGGGCATGGGAGCACATTTATGTACTACATCCACATGTCGTTCTAGTTTTGATGGGGGCAGGCAATCTCCTCATGGCATGATACAGAGGTGGTATTTCTTTTACACACACCAGTGAGCACGAGATCCCCTAATGGAGGCAGGTCCTAGATGAGATGCTATTTTTCAAATGGTGTCCATACCTTGGTTGGCTTGGATGGGCTGATGATGTTGATCAGTTATTTTATTGCCACCAGGACCGATATATGCAGGGGCGAGAGCATACCATGATCGAGAGATACCTTCCCAAGCGTGTGCAGCGTCAGTTCAAAGAGCCATAGGATCAACCTGATGATGACTACGTAGCTATCTTCACCCGCACCATGACATAGGTGTCATGGGGATAGTACATTCTTGCCTCTGAGGCAGTTGACAGTTTTAGGAACTTGGTAGCCCAACCGTGGGCTTATGATTAGGGTTTAGCAGACCTAGGCACCACTTAGGCTTACAAGGACTAGTTCCATCCTCCACTTCGACTGACTATTCCAAGTGAGGACCTAGATCCGCGTAGAGTTAGAGGTAGAGGGAGAGGATGAGGGCGAGGAACGAGGGTTGATATTCGACAGGATCCACTAGGTGTGCCCCTAGTCCCGCTAGGTCACAGAGATGTACACATGCAGGATCCGCAGTAGGAGCCGACAGTTCCACCACAACGAGCCGAGGGTGAGGATCAACCTTACGTGTATCCATGGGTACAACCAGTAGGACAGGCAGACGCACGGGATACCTTGATTTTGCAGCTATAGGCCCAGGTTTAGGTGGTGATAGCAGAGAAAGACCGGGTGAGGGTTGAAAGAGAGCAGCTCAGGGCCAAGAGGGATCAGGCCGTGTAGTAGAGACAGGCTGCAGAGCTATAGGCAGCCACTGAGCTAGGCTATAGATAGAAGATAGAGAGCATGATAGCCTCCTCCTCCTCAGGTATAGTGCCAGTGTGATCCTACAGGGATGCCATCTGAGAGGCAGAGTATTACCGATGGGCCTATCATGAGACTGTACCCAGAGCAGAGTGGGTCCCAGAGTATTTAGAGCGGGCCAGCCACAGACCACCAAAGGGTCATGGTGACAGGGGTGAGGGTAGGATTCATAGGGACTGAGCTTGATTTGAGATGATATGATACCTCTTGTGCTTTATGGGTTCATTTTTGATAGCCCCGATGGGTCTTTTGTACTGTCATATATGTACAGTGATCCGGTTTATTCTTTGTACTATGACAGTGACATTATTGATGATATATATCCGATGATGATTTTGATGTGATGTATCGTGTTCTCCTTTATGCATGGATGGTTTATTACTTCTATATGTTATGGATTTGTTTATTTCTAATGATTTTATGCAAATGATTATGACTAAAAGATCTATATTATGCTAACCTATGATATGATGTGATGTTATCTATATGATGATCTAATTATGAAAATGCAAAGGAGATGATAGATATGTGATGTTGATTTTAATATGATCTATGATGTTCATGTGAAATGATATGTTTATAACATGTTTATGGATGGATGTATACTTTGTATGTGATGGACTATTCCATTTATGCTTATGTGGAATAATTTATGCAATGAAAATTTTATGATGTTATTGATGAGATGATATGAATGATGTAATGGTTGTGATATGATGCAAATGAGATGGTTCTATGGGATGCTTAGAATAAAAAATGTTATTATCCTAAACGTATTAAATGGTGATGTATGTGATGCAATGATATGTTAATGCATAATGAATGTGAACATGATGAGATGATGTCATGATGTGATGCCAATATGCAAAATGCTTAAATACTTATTATGTATGATTATGCAAAAATGATTATGAAATGTTTCTATTATGCGACGATTTATGTGATAGATGGTAATGTGAAATGGTTATAAAATGCAAATGAATGTTATGCGATGATGGATATAATGGAATGCAATGCAATGTAATGGGTGAAAATGCAATGACATGGATGCACCTTATCTATGAAGAATGTTTATGATAACCTGTTTATATGATGATTAAAAATGCAATGCTTATGTTTCCTATATGATATGTTTATGCAATATGCTAATGATTTGTGGATGCAGGATCGATGACGATGATGGTGATGATGATCAACTATCATAGTACCTTGTTAGTGTGGTTAGTAAGAAAAGAAGTCATTTCAACAAGACCTAAGATGATGCACAATGCAAATGATGATGATGATGATTATTATTACTTGTCGAGGAATTGGGATTTTCAAAGGGCCAATTTCCTTATGTTTGATAACGCACGTGGTACGATGCATCAAGGTATAGGGAACTAGGATGGCATTGTACCTAGTGTGATGGAATTTGACTCAACAATCAGACAGGAGTATTCTTGTTCACACCTAACATACAAAAACCTTGCTAGGATGCACTTCCGAAGTTTCAGACACCTCGGACCAAAACACAGAAAGGTAAACCTACCCATGCAATAGTCAACAAGTTTCCATAGACCTCTTCCATACATACCTAACAAAGCAAGTATTCGTCAAGGTTATATTACAAGAACATCCAAAAAGCATAGCAGACAAAAGATAATGATCGTTGCCCCATTCTTTTTTCTCTAAATCCTCTGTTCGGATATCATCGAGACTTCCTTGGAATGTGCAAAAATAAAATAAGTCAAAAGATAAAGACAAAGAACACAAACAAGTTTATGTTCTTCAATACCACTAACCAAGAGGGAATGTGTGTTTTTAAGGATAAGAACTGAAACTATTTCCAAAAGATAATGCCCATTGTAGGAAGGATTCATCCTAGGACATGTTAGTGGATGGCGGCATGTCATTTCATTTATCCAAAGTGTTCTTTCTGGTAAAATAATGCCCATTGTAGGAAGGATACCTCCTAGGAAATGATGTTATTAGATGATTGATATGGGACTAATTGGATGATGGACTATCAATGCGAAGAGTTGACTAACTTGTTTACGTACTGACTTAGACTTGAGACTTGACGTTTAGAGTTTTACTTTTAAGTTGCTAGACTTGTTTCCACCTATTTCACCAAAGGTTGAGGATGACGATTAGTTTATTATGGATGGTGTTTATTGTGGGTGTAAGTGAGATGAGGTGGATGGATTTTTTCAAATATTTGGATGTTTTTGATGTTTTACAATGTTTTGAGGCTATTTTTGGTATTTTTTGAGATTTTGAAATGTTCTGATTTTTTTGATTTTCCAATGTTTTGGGATTTTCTAAAATTTTGACCAAGAGAATAACCTAAGGACCTATCCTAGGGGTCTCAGGGGCTGATCAAAATATTATCCTTGCCTACATTATATACACAGAGACCACGTAGTTTGACTGATGACTTGACCAATTTACAAATGAAGATTTACATGATGAATTGTCAGCTTATTATGACAAACTCCTAAAGAGCTGACCTAAATTTCTCGAGGGATGATCATGATATAGAAACAGAACCAAGCTATGGTGTGGATGCGAGTGGATGAGTGATGGATAGAGACCCGAATGTGATGGATGACGGAAGCGAAATGGATGGACGATGTAGAACAAGCTGTAAGGATCCTGGTTGATGGAATGTGCTTATTTATGCAAGGCGCCTGTTTGCTAGGTTTTCACTGAGGTACTTGCCCAAAGTGCCACCAAAGTGGTTTTCACTAGAGGACAATTTTTTCTCTCTACTATTTTTTATCCTTTTTCTAATTTTTATTTTTTTTTGGATTTTTTGCTTTTTTGATTTTTTTTGTTGTCACTAAGATGCCTGTTTGCCGGTTTTCACCAAAGCAACCATTTTTTCGGACTTTTTTCTATTTTTGGATTTTGGTTCTATACCTTGAAAGAATTAGGCATAAAACTTTTTGAGATGGGAGCTATTCATGGGCTCTTGCAGAGGTTCCCCTTTGGGTGTTGATAGCTGATACTCCCCTGATTTGTAACTTGTTGTTATGACGAATGGTCGCAATGAATTGGGTTCAAACTTTCCTTTGCTACTTGGGTTTGGGACATTCTTCTAATTTTCTTTTAAGACCAGTTCTCCGAGTTGGAACATCCTGCTTCTTTATTTTCTTATTGTAGCTCCTTTTGAGTCTATTCTGATAGACTTGCAAATGATTCAAAGCATCTATATGTCTCTCATCTAGTAGCTCTATCTCATTTAGTCTTGATACTTTGTATTCTTCATTCGTGATGAGGTTTTGCAGTGATATCCTGAGGGATGGGAGCTCAATCTTAATGGAGAGTACAACTTCTGATCCGTAGACCAAGGAGAAAGGGGTGGTGCCGGTGGGTGTGCAGATGTTGGTTTGATAAGTCCAGAGGGTGGGATTAAGTTGTAGGTGCAAGTCATGACCTGCATCATTGACTATTTTCTTAAGGATTTTCAAAATGGTTTTGTTTGTAGCTTCTGCTTGGCCATTACCTTGGGGATAGTATGGGGTGGAGAAGTGATGTTGGATTTTGAATTTATCACACAAGTCACGAACCTCCTGGTTCTTGAATGGTGTCCCATTATCTGAGATAATGGCTTGTGGGACACCATAACGACAGATGAGATAGTTTAGGATAAATTTTGAGATCTGCTTCCTAGTTATATACATCATGGGTATGGCCTCAACCCACTTAGTAAAATACTCAATTGCGGTTATGATGAATTTGTGGCCATTAGATGAGGTTAGAGTGATTTTCCCAATGAGATCGAGTCCCCACTACAAAAAGGGCCATGGTGTGAAAATGGGATGAAGCTCTTGAGCTGGAGCATGGATGAGGTCCCCATGCTGCTGACATTGTAGACACTTTTTGGCATGATCATGTGCCTCTCATTCCATTGTGGGCCAATAATACCCCATCCTCAGTAGTTTCTTGGCTATGGTCATTCCACTCGAGTGTGAACCATAGATATCGTTGTGTACCTCAATTAGAGTAGTTAATGCCTCCTCAGCATTTAGGCAATGAAGTAGGGTTCCTTCTATGCTTCTACGATATAGGGTATCACCTAGGATGAAAAAATTGGATGCCTTTTTGACAAAGGTTCTTTTTAGGTTTGATGGTAGGTTAGTGGGTATGACTCCTATGCGAAGGTATGTTTAAATGTCATGATACCAAGGATTACTGAGACCAACAATTTCTCACACAAATTCTAATTCTAGCACCTCGAATGTGGGAACGAGAAGCTGCTCAATCATAAATTCATATTTTGGAACATTGTTGGGGATGTCTAATAGGGACCCAATTGTTGCCATGGCATCTTCTGCTCTGTTGTTGGTTCTAGGAATCTTCTCAAATGTTATTTCAATAAAATATTCTTTGAGAGTCTCCAACAATTTCTTGTATGGGGTGATCTTGTCATCCTTGGTTTGGTATTCATTTTTTACTTGATTTATGATCAACTAAGAGTCTCCATACACTTTGAGAGCTATGATGTTCCATTGCACTACTATCCTGAGACCTATAGTCAAAGCCTCATATTCCGCAATGTTGTTGGTGCAAGGAAATGCCAGTTTATATGACCTTGGTATGCAATCCCCTTGTGGGGTGATGAAGAAGACACCAGCTCCTAATCTGTGCTGTGTGTATGAGCCATCGAAGTATAGTTTCTAGTGGTCAGCTACGTTGAGGTTAAAAATGTATTCATCTGGAAATTCTGAGACAAGAGGATTCTTAGAATAAATTGGTGCCTCTGCTAGTTGATCTGCAATAACTTGACCCTTAATTGCTTTCCGCTCTACATACTCAATGTCATGCTCTGACAGGATCATCACCCACTTTTCCATTCTTCCTGTGAGCATTTCCTTTGATAATAGGTACTTGAGGGGGTCAATTTTGGTGATGAGCTTTATCTTGGGTGCCAACATGTAATGTCTAAATTTTTGAGATGCAAACACTACTGCAAGACATGCTTTCTCGATAAATGAGTAGTTTAGCTCATGACCGACCATTGTTCTACTGATATAGTAGATAGCCCTTTCCGTTCTGTTTTCATCATGCTAAGCTAGGAGAGCTCCAAGGGCTGTTGCTATTGGTGAAACATATAGAATCAATGGATTTCTTGGGATGGGTGGCATTAAGACTGGTGGTGTCAGTAGATATTCCTTGATTTTGTTGAATGCCTCTTCACATTTCGTATCCCATTTGTACACTACCCCCTTGTGGAGTAGGTGAGAGTATGGGTTATGCTTGTCTACCAGTTGTGCTATGAATCATCTAATGGATTGGAGTCTACCTTGGAGGCCTCTCAATTATTTTAATGTCTTTGGTGCTTCCATCTCGAGGATTGTTTTCACCTTTGCTGGATCCACCTCGATGCCCCTCATTGATACTATATATCCTAGGAGTTTACCTAACTATATGCCAAAGACGCACTTCTTGGGATTTATTCTGACCTTGTATTCCTCGAGTCTGTCAAAGATAGCACTTAGGGTTGCTATGTGATCTTTTCTTTTTCTGGATTTAGCTAGGATGTTGTCGACATAGTCTTTGACTTTTTTATGAATCATGTCATGGAATATCAATGTCATGGCCCTTGGATAGGTTACTCCTACATTCTTTAGGCTAAATGGCATCATGTTCCAATAGTAGGTCCCCCATGGACAAGTGAAGGATGTCTTGTGTTGATCCTCTTTTGCTTTCATGATTTGATTATATCCTGAAAATTCGTCCATTAGTGATAGCATCTCATGTCCTACTGTCATTTCTACTATAATGTTGATGTTAGGAAGTGGGAAATCATCCTTTGGACATGCCTTATTCAAATCTCTAAAATCTGTGCATATTCTAATGGCTCCGTCAGGCTTTGAAATAGGTACCAAGTTTGACACCCACTCTGGATAATCTATTGGTCATATGAATCCTACATCTAACAACTTTTTGAGCTCCATTTTGACCAATAAGGCAATTTGAGGATGCATTTTTCGAAGCTTTTGTTTGACCTGTTTGCTTCTAGATACACTACTAAGTGATGAACCACAATCTCTGGATCAAGCCCTGGCATGTCAGCATAACTCCATGTGAAGTTTATTTTCCTTTCCCTCAGGAATGATGCTAGGATTTCTTGCTCTTTTGATAATAGTGATTTCGCATAGAATGTGATATGTGGGGTCTCCTCAGTTCCTAGGTTGACAGGATTGCATTTTTTGGCCAAGACTGCTAACTTTTCCCGATGAATAGCTCTTAAAGGAAGATTGAATCCTTCATCCTTGAGCACCTCAGAGAGGTTTTCACCATTGGATACATCATTTCTTTTTACTTTTTTCTTGTCAAAGAGTGCCACAATGTGGTTTTCACTCAAGGACTTAGATATTATTCTTAGTTTCTCACTTTTGTGACTGAAGGATTCAATCGCTTCCCTATAGTAGGCATGTGTGTCCAACTCCATTATAAACCCTGCTTTGTGATCCCCATTTGGAATGTGATCCTGCAATCCCATGAATTCTGAGAATGCCTCATCGTTTTTGAATATATCAAGAATCGATGGTCCTCGTTGGTCATAGTTGATCAGTTGGGGATACACTAAACGGATCTCATGATTTTGATGATTTGATTCGAAAGATAAGGTACTAATCATGCAAAGAGCGGTGTCCTCAAATAACCTAGGTAGATTGGTCATGGTATCCTCATCATCACTACTATTATAAATATCAGTTATAAAGTTATGTATGTCTCTACCCATGGATATTGGTAAGCGTACTTCTGCTGCATTTGGATGAGGAGGAATATTAACCGTTCTAACTGAAGGACTTCGGCCACGTATGGTTATTCTCCAAGGGGTACATCTAAGGCCAATATTTGTCATGGGTTGCATCTCTGGCATGATAGGTATTATGATCCCATTGTCATTTTGTCCCAATCTTTGATTTCTGTCGTAGCCCATTGCAAGCATCATTTGCAGGCCCTTGCTTCTCTCATCCATTGGTAATGTAGGTGTCGGTATTTCATCTTGATATAGCATATGTGATAGATCTACATCAATAACCTCCTAGCCAAGGTCTCCCCAGTTTGTGAATTTAGGATAATCCTCAAGAGATGTTTGTGATGTGGAAGCCTAGTTTTCTTGTGGGCATCCCCATGATCTAGGAGATTGTGGTAGCTCTCCTATCACAAAAGCATTGTTAGGGAGATTGTAGCTTCCACAACCATCCTCCTGGATGATGAGCTTGATGTTGGAGATGGTGGGAATGGTGGGAGTGGTGGGTGTTTTTGTCATAGAAGTGGACGCGAGGGTGGCGGGGTCGATGTATGATGTGGATGGGCCTTCATCATTTTTGGGTACTTGAGTGATTTTGTAATATTTTTCTTCAAGATTTTTGCAATATGAGAAAGGTTCAGGATCTCCATGGATGGTAACTTCTTGTCCATTATGTGTAAATTTCACACATTGGTGGAAAGTTGATGCTACTGCTTTCATCGCATGGATCCATGGACATCCTAAGAGGATATTATATGGCAAGTCGAGGTCCAAGACTTGACAAGTGGTTTCCATGATGGTAGGCCCTACTTGAATAGGGAGTTTGACTATGCCCTGAGACACTCTTTCTTGGTCATCATATGCTCTTATCATGATGCCCTTTCCTTTGTCAATGGAATCTTCTGATATTTTCAACTGCTTGATGAGGCTAAGAGAACAGATATTCAAACCCGCACCTCCATATACCAAGACCCTTTTGACTTTGCTCTTATTTACGATGGCTTCCAAGTGAAGTGCATGGTTGTGACATGGTTGGGTGGGGAAATCTTGGTCAGAAAATGTAAGGAGATTATGCGTAATGATGTTTCCGACCATAGCTTGGAATTGTTCTGCATCAAGGTCCGCGGGAACAATGGATGAGGCTAATGCTTCCTCAAGGTCTTCTTATGAGCTGATGATATTTTTAACAACTCCATGATGGAGATGTGTGCTAGTGTTCTCTTAAGTTGATCTAAGAAATTGTAGCCATTAGGATTGGATCTAGATGCAGGGACTCTATTTGATTGGGATGATCCTGCAATGGTGACTTTGACGCCTCTTGTGGTGACTCCACAATCTTCGGCATGCACGCCCTTGATGGTGATGACCATGCAGTCTTCATTTAGGGAGGCAACGACTGATTCATAAACATGATTTACATTTGGATGGGTTCCCTTTCCTTTGTCATTTTTATTCCCTTTGTTACCATGATTCGGCATTGGATTTGTATATATCTTAAGATCCTGATTTCCCGCAGGTTGTTCCACATTTATGATTTTCTTATCGATGAGATCTTGGATGATGTTTTTGAGTCTCATGCAAATTTTTGTGGTGTGACCTTTGATTTTATGGAATTTGCAAAGTTGATTCTCATTATACCAAGGAGTTTTGACATCAGGTTCTTGGTAATTTTCAAATGTAGGAGGCTTGATGAGTTTTTCGTCGATCAACTTTTTCATGATGTCCTCAAGTGGTTCCCCCAAAGTGGTGTATTTTCGTTTGGGATAAGTTTTGTATTGAGGTGGTCCCCTTTGTTCATTGAGATTATTGATGGTTGGTATGTTGTGTGATGAGTGTTTTGGTGTTGTGTTTGGATTTGTGGTGCAGGCATATATTGGCGTGGGGCACTAATGACCACCTTGGCATCAACGACACCGTCATTAGTAACATTTTTGTTCCTTTCCCACATGCAAGGTTTATCATTGTAATTGGATGGTGGGCGGTTGTTTTGATGTTCATGATATGATGTTGATTCTGCGGGTTGGGTTACAAGGGCTCTTTCGATGTTAAGCACCTTGGGGATTAACTGATCGTATGTGGTGATGCCCTAAACCTTGAGATGAAATGCCAAGCGGCCTTCAAGGTTGGCTATGATGTTGAAAACTTGTTGTTCTTTTGGCATGGTCCACTTGCTTTGATTGGCCTTGGATCGACATCATTGTAGAAATGAGGCAAATGACTCACCCTTTCCTTGTTTTAGATCATATAGTTCTTTGAGACTAACATCCATTGTAATGTTGCACGCATAGTTTCTAATGAATGCATCCCTAATTTCTTGGAATGTTCTAATGCTTGAAGGTAAGCGAGAGAACCATTCTATAGCAGGGCCTGCTAAGCTCCTAGGAAATAGTCGCATTAGATAAGTATCGTCATATGCGACCTCCATGCAATGAACCTGGAATTCCCTTATGTGATCTTCAGGGTTTCCCATCCCTTGATATTTGTCAAATTTGGGGATTTCAAATCCCTTGGGGAATGGTTTCATCTCTAGGCTCCTATCAAATGGATAGGGACACAAGTTGCTTGGTGTTTTCATTGTTTGTCCTGATTGGAGATCAAGCACTTGTTGCGAGAGCAACCTGATTTGTGTCATGACATCATTTTGCGGATCAGGGGGTGCGATGAAAGTGTTTTGGGGTGTTTCAATCATGGTTTGGATGGGTGGGTTGATCGGTGTGTTGTTCGATGGTATCTGTATGTTTTTCTGAGTGAGGTAGGCTTCCACCTGCTTTTGTATGAACAACACCTGTTGTTGATCTTGTTGTTGCTGTGCTAGGATTTGTGCTTGCTGTTGCACTTGCTACGATTCCAACAATGCTTGTTGTTGTGCTTGTTGTTCCAACAACACTTGTTGTTGGGCTACCAATTCTGTTGCTTCATGTTGCTCGCGATATTGCTTTATTGCTTGCTGATATGCTTGCAATTGTGTTGCTTGTCTTTGTGCAAGAAGTTGTGCTTGACATTGAGCTTGCACTTGAGCTTGCACTGCTTGTGCTTGGGCTTGTGCTTGTGCTTCTTGTTGTTGTAATAAGGTTTGTACTTGAGCAACCTTTTGTGCTTGTAATGCTTGCAATGCATGCGCGGCTTGGGTGGCTTGTTGCACTTGTAAGGAGGTTTGTGCAGCTTGGGCAGCTTGTGTGGCTTGAGCAACTTGCTAAGCAGCAAGTTGTTTAGCTTTTTTTTTATGAACTTATTGGTATCCTCTTTGGAAAGCAGCTTGCAATGCCGCGTTGCATTGTCTTGATGTGGTGAAAGTTGGTGGTGGTGGAGGTGGTGGTGGATTTGGAATGGTGTTTGTGAAGGTGGTGTTGGTGTTTTCCATGATGGATGGTGCTATTGATGTGGTTGGTCCTTGAGAGACCATGCTTTGCGATGTTAAGGGGGTGTTTGATGATGTTTCCATTTCTTGTGTGTTTTTTGTCTGTTGTTGCGATATCAACGACAAATTTTGAGTGTTTGACATAATGCTTTGATCGATGTTTGGGATAGTGGTTTGATTGATATTTGGTAGAGGTGGAATCCCTAAACCAAGGAGTGGTGTGGATGATGATGGTAATGGTGAGAGAGGTTGAAATGTAAGGGGTGTGAGTTTTTGTGAGAATGTTGTGGTATCAAACACTCCCCTTGGTCTGAACATGTCTCCCTCTTCTTGTGAGTGTGTGAGAAGTATTTGAGGTGTTGCATGAAAAAATGATGATGATGGGTCATGATGGAAGGTGAGAGGAACATTTTTGTGTAATGGGTTTTGGGGTATGCTTTGTTCCAAGATGGTGTTTGCATCCAAGTTTTGATTATTAACAAGGGGGTGTGCTTGAAGAGCATTGAGAAATGCATTTCCCTTGTTAACGTTTGGTTGGGTTGGAGCAAAAGATGTTGTGACTTGCGGAATGTTTTGCGTGATTTTTTGGGATGGGGGTGTGGATGAAATGGGAATGGTGGATGAGATTGGAAGAAATGATGCCTCCACTATGGTACTTACATCAAAATCTGAAGGTAGTTTGGCCCCTTGTTTTGCTAGTTCAAGCATGTATAATGAAGGGTTGAGCCTCATCATGATGTTGATGATTCTATGGTTGTCCAGATTTTGGAGCATTTTAATTAATTCTTCATGAGACATCCCAAGGGTGAGATCTTCTCCTTGGTTTTCCTCTTGCAGATTTTGGGATGATGAGATAGTCAATGGATTGCTTGATTCTGTGGGATTCATTTCAATGTTTGTTTGGCTAAGATCACTTGAAGTGGGTGTTTCTTTGTTGTCTTCCATTCTCTTCTTGTATTGAGATCTAGTTTGAACCATAAAATAAGGATCAATTTTTGAGAATATGGGAGATGAATCTCTTGATTTCTTTGGATTGATCTTTATTTTATGCCCCAAAGTGAAAAATTTTAGGATAACTTGAGGATCGAAAGATGATGTGATGATGATGTAAAAGATGAATGATGTGGATGTTATGGTCTTTTGATCAATCTTGATGAGAGATGCTAGGTTTTTCGGATTTTTGGATATGTTTTTTTTTTAATTTTGGTTTTGAGTTTGTCCTTAATTTTGATTTGGTTTTGATTGTTTTGATTTTGAATAAAATGACCCTAAGATGTTGGATGATGATCTAAGGGATATCTTTGTTCAAGAGATGAGGATTTGAGTATGTGTGGAGAGAAGGATGCATCTACCCACACTTATCCAAACAAGATGATAGTTTCACTAAGTATATGAAGAAGGATTCATCTACATATACTAAGCTAAACAAGATGATTTTGATGAATTTGACTAAGCATATGCAAAAGGATGCATCTACACATACCTAGCCAAAAGGTTATTTTGATAATGTTTTCAAGGATCTAGACTCAAATATTTGATGATGTTTGATTTTTCCAAAAGGCCTTGCATTTAAGGGATGATTTCAAGATTTTCCAAAAGGTGATTGTGAGATGATGTTCAATATTTTGGAGGATGGATGAAAATATTTTGATTGGTTTTGATCCTAAGATGAACCTAAAAAAGACACTTTGTTTGCCTAGACCTAGGTATTGAAGAACATGCAAATGCTTCCTAGAGACCTTTGTGACCAAGAAATGATTTCATTTGAATAGACATTTTCGGATTTTGAACCAATGATTTTTTTTTTTGGATTATGAGTCTTCAACACATATGAAGGTTAATTTTTCTTAGTGGCTTTATTTTACCAAAAACACTTTCTTTGATTAGTTTTCAAACTAAGATGTCCAATGTCTTAATTTCTTCAAAGCCCACAAGATATGTTATGTGGAAATTCAATGAACTTAAGGCAAGGGTTTTCCTATTGTTTACTTAAGGAAACAAATCGAGATATAATCCAATGTTTAGGAACCTCTAAGGATGTAAATCCCAAGGGAAAACAATAACATATGGATTGAGTCAATTGCATTTGTCTCCAAAAGGGTTTGAAATTTGGATGATATTGTTAAGTGTTTGTTTTCAAGTTGTTTCCGATCAAGCAATGCATTTTGTAACCCAAGAATAAGCACAATCCTATGGATGTGTAAGACAATATTTGTTGGATTCCCACTTGGACAAGTCCAGCTACGCTTATCTCTAGTGAATGGTTAGATGCTTGACCCCACTAGCTCCCCTCCATGGATCATTAACGTTAATCGAGGCAGCCAAGCATCAACACCCATGAAACTCCCATGGCATGATTTCCATTTCTACTAGAAGACAGTAAAAGTGTGGGCGGCTTCAGAATGACCGTTCTTGCACCAACAAATAGATTAAGGATTTTGGAAAATTCTAGCACATGGATTTTAATAAGGACTTTCCGTTCGTAGGAGTTGACCCAACGTGGCAAGAGTCCCCTTTCAGATCCATCTTGTCAGAGTCAACCACATGATATTGGCATTTCTTCCAATATCCACATTTATATCCCGGCTAGAAATACTCTCGGGTTCAAAGTGTTATCGATTGAGTCATTCCCTTGGGTGAGTACTTTTTCCCCAAGGCAGGCCCTCTAGGATAAACAAAAGCGAATGAAGAACAAAATATGTAACTCGATTAATCTTTGATAGCAACAAAGAGAGAGAATATACGCGAAAATGCCCCCACTCACACTCGCACAAGATGTTGTTCAATTTTAAACCCAAATCGAAGTGTGGAGGTGATTGCTTTGTCTTAACCCAAAGTCACGAAAAAGGGCTTTTGATTCTGAAGATCTCTATAAAGCACGAGAGAAGTGCATACGTCCTTTTTCAATGCCTTTAGTCCAAGTAAGCCCTCACAAAAAACAAAGTTACACTTGTTTTTTTTAAATCCTCAAAGCAATAATGAATTCATTTTAGAGCACCAAAAGACAAGTGAAAGACATTTGTTCAATTGTTAATCCAAGAAACAAAATCTAGTAAGTTGTGATCCTAAAGTTCGTTTTAGCTTTTGCAAGAAATGGAAAAGTTCTTTTTAAGCCCAAATGAAAACTAGTGTCCCAAGGAAGAAAAAGATAACTATTTCGTGAAAAAGTGTTAAGAAAACACTATAGTGTTTAAAAACACTTTGATTTGACGAACATCCTTGTCATACTTCTCCTTTTTTTATTTTGATCTCCAACCTACAAGTGACAAAAAACCAGTCAGATTCTGGAAAAACATAGAAATTAAAAACTAGAAAATAGAATATAAATTAGTCATAAATCAAAAGCACGTGCTAAAATTAATTTTTTTCCTTTTACTGTCTTCTAGCGTCATAGTTCATGATTGCGTCATAGTTTGGCTTCCCAGCGGTGCCCTCAGAGCACTGCTTACCAATCAGCATCGCTCTATGTTGGGACAGAGAGCTCAACTACGTCGCTCTTTTTGCCCCGTGTTGCAGTTTTCGTCTAGTGTCACTGTTTGAATTTTTTTTGAAATTCCTTCAAGTCAATGAGTCCAGCGGCGGAGATAGAAATTTAAATATTTTGGCAGGATGAGTCCAACGTCACAGTTTCAAATTCTAGCGGTGCTATATAGCGACACTGAGAAGCCAGCGGTGCCAAAATAGCAATGTTGAGCTCCTAGCATTGGAATTTCCTATGTGTGAGTGAAAACGCAAAAATTTTGAGGAAAACAGATTGAAAGTGAGATGTTGCCCTCCTTCTAGTGCCAAATGTGCGAACCCCAACCTTGGTACTTGCAAAACAACATGAGTAAACAAGTTAAACAATGAAATGAAAGTCAAAACAAGGATTCCCCATGAAATCCATTTACAACATTCAAATTAGGAAGAAAATATTGAAGAACACAAAGCAAATGACAAAACAAAGATTGAATCCTAATTAAAAAAGCAAACTCTTGATCCCATGGGGGAATTGGTGCCAATTTGATGTGAAAATTGGCCCTTTCCCAATTCCTAAGATGCAAGCTTCGATATGTTGACTTGATGAAGAGGTTTGATCCACTTTGATGATGAATGGTGAGAGCTCCAAGAAAAAATCTGCAATAACCTAGCTAAGAACTCAAGATTGATGAATGGAAGTGGCTAAGTATTTTATCATGGTAACTTTGCATGGATTGTGGATGATAAAATGAAGGTATGAGCATTTTATTTATAGAATTTCAAGATGGATGAATGCCCAAATTTGTGCAATGTGGGACTAACATTCATCTAATGATATGATGCCACTTGTCAAGCTATGAATGGATGAAGGATGTGTAAGATTTGGGGTTTGTGCCAATAAATGCAAATATTTGAAATTCAAATTTGTTGAAATGACATATAAGAGGGAAGGGAAAATGCAATAAATGCCACTTGGCTCAAGGAAAAGGACATGTAAGATGAATTTATTTCCTTGTTGGATGTATATGTTGACTTGGAATTTTTGAATTCAAATTGAGAGAATATTCCAAAAGATGCCTTATGAGGAAAATAGGGATTTAATAAATGAATTAAATCTATTTTCATGAGCAACTTGCATTATCTAGAGGATGGGACATGAGATGAAATTAAATTAATCAAGGGTTAATTAATTTAATGAGAGAGGTTAAATGACGTGACCTATTTGATTCAAATCTATGGATTTATTTAAATCAAATAAGAGAAGACTATGACAAAAGATTAATTAAATAAGGATTTTGATTTATTTAATTAAAAGAGATGGTGTTAGATTAAATCAAATAAGGTTTTAATTCATTTAATTTAATGGATAGACTTTTGAGATTTAATCAAATAAATTGATTATTTAATTAAATAGGGATAATTATATCAGGTGGATTGATTTAATTAACAAAAAAAATTGACTTAATCAGATAAAATGATTTATTCAATTAAGGGATGAAAGTTGATGAATTTAATTAGATAGGGTAATTTGATTAAATGGTTAGATCGAGGGATGATTCTGGAAGAAACGATGTTAGTAAGTCAGGATCAGATGCACGATGTCAATCAATATATTTTATGTGTCTACACTACCAACTGGAAAGGTGTCCTTGCATAGCTTGAATTGTGTGTCCAACCATTGGGCTCTTTGGGTATGCCTTGCATACTCATACACTAGATTCTCACGAAACATGGACATAAACTAATACACTGGAATCTTTTCAATAACCAAATCACACCTTTTTGCTTGAGACCCATCTTTTGTAGCATATGCCACTATTTTATACTTCCTGAAATCTACTAGTTTATGTCCCACCTCATCTGTGCTTTCCATATGTTGACATACTAGCATTTGTTGTAAGCCAATGCAACGCTTGCATGAACCATCCAAGCATGTTGTCCTGTAGAATATTTGGCCATCCTCTATTTAACATAAATTTTTTGATAAGAACTCTCTTGAAGATTTTGGTGGGGCTTCTATGCCACAATCCTGCAAAACATCATTAGTATGCAAATCTAAACATATAGAATGATAAACATCATAATGGTTAGTGAATTCAATATGTAGTCTACAACAACAAGTAGTGCATGTGTGATTTATCTTGACATAAAAAGGTTTAAGCATTTCAAAAAATCTTTGAGAAATACTAATTTGAGGATAAGCATTTTGAAATTTATGAAAAAATTGGGTCTGAGTCGTATCCAAAAAATGCTTTGGATGTGGCTCACGAGTCCGACTACTGATTCTCCTTCTTACGACATCCCTTTGATTCAGAGATGGCCTTGTATTATTCTTCCAATAATCTTCAATTAGTGTTCTCAATGCTTCAACAACTTTTTATCTTTATGTGGTAGTCTTCTCGAGAATTCCCATAATTCATTTGAATTGGTGCCCTCAATTCTTTGCTACCTTTGAACGGATTTTGATAAAAAATTTCTACTAATTCCCATTTGTTCACTTGTCTTTTTAATGAGATGAGATATTTTTGTTTGATAGCTTACCAAAGTCGATGTAATGACATGTTGGGTGACATTACTATCCTTTGAGTGTGAGGTCTTACCCACACTCTCATAAGCATCCATTAGATTCTTCATAATAGTGTTTTCACTTGATGCATTCGATGTTCTCAACCCAAGAGTCTTCATGATGTTTCTGTACTTTAAACCCTACATCATTTGAACAAATAGTTGACATCTTTCGGTCTCACTTAGCCTTTCAAAGAAAATTTTCCAAATCTTATCAACATATCTTCTACAAGTGCATTCTGGAATATTACCTTCCATGTGCTGAAAAATATCCTCATCAATATTAATCAAAAACTGTTGCTTTCTATGCAAAATTCTAGGTGGTGTTCTCTTAGGTAAATACATCTCAACATTAGCAATTTCATCAATATTTAATTGAGGTGGACTAGATTGCGTACCTTTGACTGAGGGTGGAATAGAATACACACCTTGAGGTTCACGTCGGGATGATGGCATACCTTGTTCATCAAATCCAAGTGATGATGTAATCTCAACTTCAAATGTGGTGGATGGTGTCCAACCATACTCACTTGTGGTAGATGGTGTCCCTCCATATTCGCTTGTGCTTAATGGTGTCCCTTCGTATTGACTTGTGGTAGAGGGTGTGTCTCCAACTATGGTATATGCATCTCCCCTAGCATGACTCTTTCGCATTCGTGCCCTTTGTGCTGCCAATTTCTTTTCTCTTTTTGACAATTGAGGTTCCTCTTCAACTGGCTTGTTTTCGTCAATCGTTCCCAATTTATGCTTTTCACAATATTCCCTCATCCATTTTTTCTCTTTATCTCTGAAGGCTTGGAGCTGGTCATTTGTTAGTTTTTTCCTTTTATCAGGTCATTTCTTCGGCATGTCAAATAATTTTACCTGTGCAAAAAGTGCTAAGTCAAGTCAAATTAACTAATGGTTAAGGGTTGTAAAAGTCTATTAAAGAGGGAGACCAATGGTCACCTCTTTCAAATGTTAGTTTTTGAAGTTGAAGTGGTTTGTTTTAAGAGGGAAACATTATAAAAGGCCATGATAAACTTGAATGGAGGATGATCTTAGATTGGAAGTCAAACCAAATGAGGAAATGTTGAGTTTTCCTTAACAAAATTGAGCTTTTGGTGACTAAAATTGAGTTTATGAGTTGGGAAATGTTATTTTATGTTAGATTGAGCATGATAAAGGTATATTAGTCTTGTTTCAATAGTTTTCAAGTTTTTAAGTGTTTGGAAAGTGCTACTTTCAATAAAACATACGGTTTCTAAGCCTAGGAAGAGGGTTTTATGGTTTGGGTGGTAAATGATTGAATCTTTGCAATCTAATGCTATAAGTTGAAGTTTTTATAGATATAAAGTGCTTACCCAAGGTTTCAAGAGATTTGGACAAGTTTTGAAGGTGGTCCCTTTCTAAAAATGGGCTAATTTGGGCCCTTAAAAGCATAGAAAACTTAATAATTTGTGCAATTTGGTACAAAACAAGCATTGGTGATTGTTGGATATGTTGAAAGGCTTTGTAATGGGTAAAATAAAGGCATCTAAATGGTCCTAGGTCTTTAGAACAATAAATTTGCATAATGAAGCTTATTAAGCAAACCATCGCTAATACTAGTACTTTTAGGCTTAATGAAGGTTTGTTGGTTCAAGGGTGGTTATGGGCATTGAAGGAAGTTGGGACTCCTAATTTGAAAATGTATAAAAACGATAAGCCCGAATAAAGGGTTCAATGAATTTTTTTTTAGGATTTGGTGCTCTACTCAACGCCTAAACTATTGAGTTTCAAGTATTTTTTCTATGTTTTTAGTTTCTTTTTCTTGTGTACGGCCCAGTACAGGCCTCCCATGATTAAAAATTCATAAATCACTGTGGTGGCAGGTATTAACTTGGACTTCAATCTATTTTTAGACTCCTTTGGTTGTTTCAATGAACTAAAAACTCCATTCTTCATGATCAACCTGTACAAACCAACAGGGTATGAGTTTTACTTTAATTTAAAGATGGAGCATTTCCTCCTACTATGATGACCTGTGATTCAGAGGAAAGGCCTGTAATATTTTTTTTTCAAGTTTCATGTTTCTTTTAATAGTGTTAAGGCATCTATAGGGATGGTTATGTTATCTTAGGCTAAGAATGTGAGTTTTTAGCATGAAAAGGAGGAACCAAAGTGGTGCTTTTGAGATCTAATGAGGCTAAAGGCCTAGTGAAGGTTTATTTTGTTTTTGCAGACCCTGACAAACTTGTTTGATGCTTTGGTGAGGCTTGGAAGGCCTTAAAGTTATGAGAAAATTGAGGGTTTTTGTATTGGAAACCTATTTGAGCATGCAAGGTCCTAAAACCTAGAAAATATTTTGTTTTGAGACCTAAGTAAAGATTGTTTTTGGATTTGGGGGTCTGCTAAGAAGTGAGAAGGTTGTGTGGGGAATTATACCTGATTGAGTGACTTTGATATGCTACAACCTAAACAATGTGAATTTGTTGAAAGAAGAGGTGATGATGAAATTGTAAATTGTAAATTTTTTTTTAGATTGGAGTTGTGTGTTTGTATGTTGCAGGCCTCCCCCTACTACATTAGGAGTATATTCCAATTTTTATAGACATGTATGGAAAATTTGGTAGCATAGACAAGGCAATCAGTTGGTTTCTATAATTGTTTGAAAAAATACCTCAATGAAAGCTTTGGAAGCATACACAAAGAAATTCAATTGTTAAATTTAACAAAATTCCTCAAAGAGATTTGGTTTAAAAATGTAATAGGAAAGTGTATAGAATTGTGTAATTTAAAATGTCCATTGACAACCTAAGGTTGTAACATGACAAACAAACAATTTGATCAACATGGAATATGCAAAACAACAAAATGAAAGCAAGCCATAATAGAATGAAAGAAAATGTACAAAGACTTCACATACCTAAAAAACCAAAGTTTCAAATGGAGGAGTTCTACCCAATTATGTAGCCTTTGCTTCTTCTTTCCTCAAACTCCTCAAAATTTTGACTTTTTCAAAAGCTTGTTCCCCTCCAAACTTCAATTGTATATTAGTTATCACTATAATTCAAACTTGAATTCATATTATATGCTTTTCAATGTGAAAACTCTGCTATTTCATGCAAAGGTGATGGAAATATCATAAAAAATGTGGTGGAATCTAAAAATCATGCATGCACACTTCACTCAATCACCAAAAAGCTACTTTTTGTCAGAGCACGCACAGAACTAGGAGAATATGCATAATGTGGGCTGACATCACGGGTATATTGTGTTTTTTAACCATTTTTAGTGCAATAAAAAATGTGCTTGCATTATAACGTGAGCGCATTATTTCTTGCTAAACGACCATGTCTCTACTTATTCATAACGTGCTCGCGTTATAATAAAGTTAGTTTTTTTAAAGATTTATAGGGTAGACCCACTCCAACCCACTTCCACCCTCTCCCACCCTATCTCACACACTCTCCCACCCTATCTTGTACTCAAACACTCTCTCCAACTCTCTCCCACTCTCTCCAACACTCTCCCACCCTCTCCTGCACTCTCTGACTCTCTCCCACACTCTCCCACACCCTCCCACCCTCTCCCACTCTCTCCAACCCTCTCCCACCCTCTTCGATGCTAACTGACTCTCTCCCACACTCACTCACCCTCTCCCACCCTCTCCCACCCTCTCTCCCACTCTCCCACCCTCTCTCCCACTCTCCCAGTCTCTCCAAATTTCTCCCACACTCTTTGACTCTCTCTGACTCTCTCTCACCCTCTCCCACCCTCTCTCCCACTCTCTTTGACCCTCTCTCCCACTCTCCTAGTCTCTCCAACTCTCTCCCACCCTCTCCCATGCTCTCTGACTCTCTTCGACTCTCCCACACTCTCCCATCCTCTCTCCCACCTAGTCCCACCCTCTCCCACCCTCTCCCACTCTCTCCCACCCTATCTCCCAC
>VDFB02358134.1:105122422-105185051 GCA_007258455.2 Sequoia sempervirens | reverse complement strand
AAAAGAAAAAGCATTTAATAGGGTTGGCTTAGGACACATGACATGGAGATTATGTTGACCTAATTAAGTGATTAAGGTTGTGCAAGTACTTGATTAGACAAATTAATGACAGATTAGAGGCAAGTGGGAGATTAGGAAGAGTTCACATGTGACTTAATGTGACAAGTCAAAGATCACATGGGGAAGAGAAAAATGAATTTAATATTCCTTGGAAGGATAAAAGGAATTAAAAATTCCTTGAGAGGTTGATTAGGCTAGTTAATGAAGGATTAGACGAGGGTTAGGTGGCTAATAGAGATTAAAGGCCAACTTGCAAAAGTTAGAGGATGTGACACATCCTAATCAAGGATTAAGAATGTACACATCCTAATGATGAGATTAGAAGATGGATTAAGATTAGATAAAAATGATGGAGGACGTGACATATGAGGAATTAAATAAATGTCATATTTATTTAATTCATTTTATGAAAAGGAGGATTAAAGAGATAAGGTATTTATTTATTATTTAAATACCTTAGGGATTAGAAGAACTTTAGAGCTATTAATTAAATAATAGTGATATTACTTAATTAATGTGGATAAGGGAATGTTTAGATGAAAAGGGATAAATTTGGATAAATTAAGTGTCCAAATTTAGGTGTCTACAGGAACAATTGACATGTATTCAGGGACTTCCATTCCCAACACCTGACCTACCAAAAAATAGGTGTATCTCATATAGGGCTCCAATAAGTCAACATGGAATGTGGTACCATCACTATCTTCTAGCAAAACTAGTTTTCCACCCTATTTAGTTATGTATAATGGTAGCCTCCAACCCTTATAAATTGTGTCCATCCTCCAAAATTCCTTCTCTAATTCTTCACATACATTTTTTTCATTACATACCCCTTCCAATTGGAAAACCTCATCTATTGCATCTTCTGATACATTTACAAATGGTTTCATGGATGGTTCATAGATGGCTTTAAGCTTTTAATTATAATGGGTAGCTAACAACTTCACCAATTCTACATTAATGAACACATTAGGGCAAACAAGCTTCCCTGGGTTAAGATTCCATGGATTACATACTAGTTAAAAATGATTCCTTTGATGATAATGAAAACTGAATAGCTCATAACCTCTTATTGGGGTCCAAATATCACCTATGTGCTTACATTTATCATCCAATTTATCTACTTCTGCCCTAAGTTATGCAGAACATCTAGATTTGGGTCCAGAGCCAGGTAATTGATCAATAAGATCTTGATTTAATTTTCTCTCAGTGCCCTATGGCTCAACTTCAGACTCAATTTTCTATTTTTTTTCCTTTAGGATGACTAATTTCTCCATGTTTCCTACCCTTTAATTTTCCTGAGCTGGTAGCTTCCATTTTATCTTCTCAAAATTTCAAAGTTTAGAGTACAAAGAAATTACTGTATTTCGCTTGAAATCTTTCAGCTGAAGAAATACCCTGGCCCTTCATTTTTCCCCTTTGCTTCCTCCATTACCAATTCTGCAACAACGTCTTCGATCAATTCCCTTCAATTCATGAAATTACTTATGCTTCGTGGCACCATTAATGTCTTAGCTTAAGTACAAGTGTAGCAGATTTTTCAAATTTCTAATTGTCACATCATGTGATCATATCAACAAGACATTTCAAACCTTGAGTGATCCTTTTATTTTGGGCTTAACCAACGTTCACTAATCCTCCTATTGATCGAAAAGACATCTCATCCTTTTCAACAATACATAATTCATCCATTCAGTTTATATAGATATCACCCAGAGTCACCCCGACAATTATTTTGATTCATTTGTATCTTCATCGGCAAGAGATTATGTATTGCTAGGATATTCTATAGTTTCACTGACATTTGGAGTCTCCCCAATGATTGTTACTTTGATCTCAAGTATGTCACCAAAACTTCTACCGATGTAATCTTATCGGCGTGACATAACAAGTCGAATAGACATTCAAAACTTATCCCAATAGCATTTGTCTTGGTGATAGTATGTTTCTTTGTTTTGTCAGCAAGACATGATGAGTGCTTCACAGATGATCTTTCATCGGTGAGACAAACACACTTGGGTTGTCTTAGGGATCTTACACTGATGGCTTTGGTTTGGTCGATATAACTCCTTGTGCCTTCATCAATGAGACATAACAGGGTTCTTATTGATAGAACTTCATCAATGAGACATAACAGGGTTCTTATTGATAGAACTTCATCAATGAGACATATAAGCTCGCTATAACCTTCTCACTTCACCCCAATGACCATCTTGATTTGTTTGTGTCTTCATCGGCAAGACATCATGTATCACTAAGACATTCAGTATTTTTCCCAATGTTATAAGTCTCTCCAATGACCACTTCCTTTGATTTTAAGCACATCGCCAATATACTTACCGATACAATCCTATCGGCGTGACATAGAGAGTCGGGGGGACATTTTGAACTCATTCTAATAGCGTTTATCTTGGCAATAATATGTTGCTTTTTTTTTCGGCAAGACAAGATGAGTGTTTCGTCGATGATATTTCATCGGCGAGACAAATGCGCTTAGGATGACTCAGGAATCTTACACTAATGGCTTCAGTTTGGACGATATAACTCCTTGTTCTTTGATCAGTGAGACATAAAAGGTTTCTTGCCAATGGAACCTCATCAGTGAGACACATATGCTCGCTATGAACTCCTTATTTCACCCCGATGGAGCTTGTCTTGGTGATGTAACTTATTCATTGGTGCTCGACCATGAACTATATGTTTCCAATGTGCATCCTTTTATGAAATTTGATCGATATAACATTCCCGACCTCTTGCTGATATGCTAGAAAATATAATGATTTATGAATCAGAGAGACCTGCACCCTGATGAATATCTTGATATGTTTGTGTCTTCATTAGCAAGACATGGTGTATCGCTAAGACATTCAGTAATTTTCCTAATGTTATAAGTCTCCTTGATGATAATTCCTTCGATCTCAAGTATGTTTTCAAGACTCCTACTGATGTAATCTTATCAGCGTGACATAGTGGGTCGAGAGGAAATTTCGAACTCATTGTGATATTGTTTGTCTTGGCGATAGTATGTTTCTTTGTTTTGTTAGCAAGACAAGATGGGTGTTTTGCCGATGATATTTCATCGGTGAGACAAATGCACTCAGGCTGACTTAGGGATCTTACTCTGATGGTGTTGGTCTGGCCAAAACAACTCCTTGTACTTTGATTAGCGAGACAAGACAAGTTTCTTTCTGATGGAACTTCATCGATGATACCTATATGCTCAGTATAACCTTTTCATTTCACCCCGATGGAACTTATCTTGCCAAAAAATCTATTTATCGGTGAGACCATGGACCATTCCATCCCAATGTGTATCTTCTTATGTAATCCGATCGGTGTGACATTTCTATTCTTTCACCGATATGCTGAAAATGAGAATATAATGATTTATGAATTGGATAGACCTACACAAATTCTTGTCGATATGGGTTATTTGAATACTAGATTTTGGAGGTTTTTCATGATATCAAATGGTCAAGAATGATGTGATCATATGTGACTATGATGGATTATACTCAAGATAAGGTTTTCTTTACAGAATCAACGAGTGCAAAATCACTGTAAAATTTTCAAAATTTTACAGTTCCAATAGAGTCATAAAAATTGCTGCCCCAAGGTTTCATGGGCATATGACAAGTTTAAAGGCTAGTTGCTTTGTAAAATAGGCCTAATCAACACAACCTAGAAAGGGTGATTTTTGGTGATTTGGTCCAAAGGACTTGTAGTTTCCCTTGAAGTATGTTTAATAACTCCAAAATGGGTGTCTAAAACCATCAAGGGTTTCTTTGGTGTTTTGGGAAAGTTTTGAGTTATTGGGAAAAAATTAGGTTTGCACTATTACAAGGATTCAAGGAGTCAAAGTGTGAAATATAACTTATGTTGTTTTCCAGACTTTGAGAGTTGTTTGGATTGTTTAAATTGGTCATTCTAAACTTGTTGGAAGCCTCTTAAAGGTAGGTTTTAAAATTTATGATTAAATATATCTCTTAGAATCCTTTTTGTCCCAATTTGAAAATAATTCTATATTATAGAATACATTTTTTAAAATTTTAAGATGAAAATAGCAAGGAAAAATCAAACAAATATCTTTATGAAAGAAGTATATTGGCTTGAAATTAAATATGATTTGTATTCTAATGTAAAAACTACAAAGAATGGAAACAATTCTTTCAACACATAAACTATTATGTAGTAGTCAATTAAAATGAAAAAGCTTACTCTATATTAGTTAGGATACACAACTAAGAAAATGATATAAATAGTCTAATAATTTGACCATTAGCATATAGCAATTTCTATAGAGTTGTAGATCTCTTCAATTTCAAAAATAAAAATAAAAAATTAGGTAGATAATCAAACATCTTTCATTTCTACAGTGACTTATTTATCCTAGAGGAACTAAGTATATAGTATGCAAAGAAAACCAACAAACCCACAACTACCCCTATTTTGAAGGAGTTTAGTTTTCTCCCCTTTCTGATCTCCCTAATATTGTCTAATTATTTTAAAGATACCAAGGGTCATAACAAAACTTTATTCAACCCACTAAATAGCTTGGTTAATGAAACTTGACAAAAGCAACAAAACAATTGCTACATTTGGCATTTCATGTCGAATGTAAAGTGGTGACAAAAATCTAATTATAGTTTAATAAAACAATATTTTTATAAGAAGGCTTGACATTAGAAAAGATAAGTGTTACTTATAGTTTAATAAAACACTATTATTTACCAACATATACCTATTGTATGCTTGCATTGTTTCAGTTCATATATGGGGGAGATAGAGATAGATGGGAGAGGAAAGCTAGATAGATAGATATATGGGAAGAGAAAGAGAGATGAGATATGGAAGAGGAAGAGAGGTGGAGATAGAGAGTTTATGGATAGGGGAGGTGGAGAGATGGAGAAATAGAGGGGAGGTAGAGGAGGAGTGGAAGAGAAAGGGATATAGATAGGAGAGGAGGGGAGGGAGGAAGAGGTGGATGGATAAGAGGGTAGATAAGGAAGGGATAGAGGATAGAAAAGGGATAGAAAGAATATGAGAGGGAGAGAAATGTGTAGAAATGGAGAGAGAAGAAGACAGGGGAGGGAGATACCTCAACATATATAGAGGAGAGAGGGAGAGACACAGAAAGGGGTGACATGTATGAGACAGAGGGGACAGGAAAGAGATAGGAGAGAGAAAGCAAGTATAAAAAGAGAACATAGACAGAGATATAGAGTAGGGAGAGATGGAGGAGAGATTTAGTGAATGAGAGAGAGAGAGGAGAGATAGCCCAATAGATAGAGGGGGGAGGAGGGAGTGACATAGATAGTGGGAGATATAGAGAGATATAGAGTGATAGGGAGAGATATATCAATCACCCTCCCTATATCTCTATCTATTCATCCTTATCTCTTTATCTCTCTACCTCTCTCTATCTCTTCGTCTCCCTTTCTATTTGTATGTTTTCATTATCTTCCTCTCTCTATATTTTCTTCCCTATATTTATCTTTGTCTCCTTAAGTGTGCAATGGGTACATTGAAGAGGTCTTAAAGGAGAATTATCATATCTTTAATCAAATGGAATGCTACCTTGAGCATAACTCCCCAAGGACACATGCCATCCTTGGATTTTGATGTTTTCTCTTTTCCCTCTCTCTTTTTCTTTGTATCTCTTATATTTCTCTCTTTCATCTCTCTCTCTCTCTCTCTCCCCCTATCTATCTAAGTTCATCTCTTTCTCTCATTCTCTATCTTTTTAGTTTCTATCTCTCTTTGTATTAGCTAATAGGCTACATATATTGTGAGATTTGAGCTTGAAACAAATCTCATGCCTGGAAACCACTATTGTGTCATTGGAAAACAAGTTTCAACTACCATTTAATGGTAAACCATCTATAGTGTAATGGTAAAATCCTATAAAATATCGGGTAAAAGCCTATATATACTATTATATAATAATAAATATAATTATATTATATATAATTTAATCTAATAGTACTATTCTATTAAATATATATTATATTAATTATATTTTGTATTATATAAAAATATACTTATTATTAATTATTAATTATAATAATTTTATATGTATTTAATAATTTTGTTAAAGAATATAATATATAATTATAATAAGTTGAATAATTATATTATTTATTATGTAAAATATAGCTAATATATTCTTAACTATATTGTAGAATATTAAAACCTAGCTAAATGGTGCCATAATTTTAAATTTAATTAACATACTCTAAAACCTAACGAAACCAGGTTGTAGCTCATCAAATTGGAAAAGTGAAAAGTTAATACTAGTGCCGAGGAAGAGTTTGTAGGAGTGAAAACAAGGTCAATACCAGTGTCGAGGGAGAGTTTAGAGTTAAAACAAGGTCAATACCAACACTGAGGAAGAGTTTGGAGGAGTGAAAACAAGGTCAATACCAGTGTCGAGGACGAGGTTGAGGGAACTCATGGAAAATCGATGACCAAGGGAAAATGAGTACAATAAGTTTGGCACCCCCATTCTCTTTAACCTACAATTTTCATGCCTAGTTTCCAAAGATCTTCTCGTACATTGGCACCCCCATTCTCATAAAATGGTATAAGATAAGATAGAAAAAATAAAATAGCTTAGTCTTTCACATTTTTATCGACTAGCCTCAGCTCTTGGAAAAACTCCCATAATCTACCCACATCTTGGTTGAGGTCTAGGATTTCATCACACATAGCCTTCATCACATGAGTTTGAAGCAATTGTAGACTTAGCCCTCTCTATAAGCTTAGTGAATTTGACCACATTATTTTTATTTTTCCTCCAATATTTATGTTTTTCCCTCCCCTTTCAATCATCTTGCAAAACTTGAACTTATAGTTTCCTTTTCTTAATTATCCTTCATGTGCTCATGTCAATCTAGCTAGTTGACCACCTAGTTACCCCCAACATCCTCCACATTAAGCTTAATGCCTCCCACCTCCTCCAAAAAGATTGGCATTGTCATCATTCTCATCTAGAACTCATAATTAAGTCCCACTAACTTCTGAGGTTCAATTTGTTGGTGGTAACATGTTATTCTTTGTTGAATGACCTACCTCAAATCTTATGTCCACAAAGTTGCTAAAAAAATAAAACAATAAGAAAAAATTTGAAGGTACAACTAAAAAGGGTTTATTTCCTTTTGGCCTCCTCCACCTCTTATATTTCAACATAGCATGGAATTACGCTTACATAACATAAACTCAAACAAATGGAAGTTTATAGGGGAAAAGGAGCCCAAGTATATGCTAGGCTAAGCTAGATCTAACAAATGGAAATAGAGGCATACAATTCTTCTTTAATACCTCCACCACAAACATATGCAAGGAAAGGTCTCCTCCCTTCTTGGTAGTGATAACCTCCTCCACACACAACCCTTAAAAATTATTAATAGAGGAATATAATCTTTGAAGAACCCAAAGTTGATTCTCTCCTAGCTGATGCAATTAGTCATTTTATCCTTACAAAAATTTATAGTGATTACTAGAGGCACATATACCAATTATTCATAATAGAATAATTTGATCATAATTTTTCAATGATGGCATTATGAGAAAACCTTAGGTTAAATGAATAATTCCTAGCTAATTTCTTTAAATCATGCCCAACTGTTTAATAGAAGACCGCTGCTATGTGTACTTGGATACCATGGAGAAAGGCTCTTTGGGCTCTTTCATCAATCAAGGTATTGTTAAATTTTAACACCTAAAAGTGAGAATGAAGAATCTTTCCTAGGATGGTGGCCAATTATGCTTCTCAACACCTAGATTACAAAATATTTGTCAATATCATTGCCATCACAATTAAACCTATTGCTTGAGATATAATCATACAGGTAAAAAAATTGGCTTTCTTGATAGTAGATACATTCTAGACAATTCAATCCTTGCATCAGAGATTGTTGAATGGGCCTAAAAAACTACTCATGATGCCCTTACTATTAAGTTAAAACTTTGACAAGGCATATGATCGCATCAAATGTCCTTTCATTTATAAAAGGCGCAAATAGATTTATTTTTGTTTCGAAGTAGAGATTGGACCATCAAATAGTGTCACCATGACTCTACCAATATATTTGTAGACACCTAAAAATGGTCTAGAGAATCTAATTAATTAAATAAGACTTATTTGATTAATTTATCTTAAATTCATCTACTTAGTAAATAAATAGAAATATTTATTTATATTAAGTTCATTATTAATTCTTCTATTTCTCTCCTAATTAAATAAACAAAATTAAAAACTTTGTTTTATTTAATTATTATCATTATTACTTCTTTTATATTTCTATCATAAATTAAATACACAACTTAAATAATTTGTGTTATTTAATTGTCTTATCACATTTCTTCTTAATTAAATAAAGATATTATAAAATCTTTTATTTAATTATCATTCTCCTTTTGTTTTAATTTAATAAACAAACCCTATAGTTTGATTTATTAAATTATTCAATCCTCTTTTTGCTAAATTTAAATAAATTAAAATTATTTAAATTTATGCATAAATTTTATACCACTATTCACTCACCAATAAAATTAAATTTTCAAAATTTAAATTAATGGCACTGTCATTCACGGGAAGAGCTTCCGGGACAAACCTGTAGGAAATTCTCTCAACCACCTTCCACCCACCTTCCCTCTTATCTTGCCTGGTGTTTTCATGGGGAGAAACCATCCTCCATGATCAGCTCCATCTTTTCATCTCATGCCCTTCAATTCTCCAGATTGAATCACAACCCCTTATCCCGTATCCCTATGCAATTGTGCTGCCGTGAAAGCTATAAATACAGCTCTTGGGCTACAGGAAATGGATCCCAACTTATGCAATCTTACTCTACAGGTTTCCAAAGTATCCAACATTCATCCAACATCTCCAGCATTCAACATTCAATCAAACATCCATCCAGCATCTCAACTATGGCAGTTTACAGTAGTTTCCTTCTTAGAAGCTTTGTTGTAGAATCATTCTAGTTGCATAGTTAATCATATTAGAATAGAATAGCTTAATTCTCATTATCTAAGTGTCATTTCAATAGTTTAATTAGCTTCTAAATCTGAGAGTTAAGTAGATTAGAGAGATCTTTAGAGTTAGAGAGAAATAGGATAAATTTCTAAAGATTTTTAGTTTAAATTAGTTTAAATTCCTTAAATCTTAGATGCAATGTCCTATTTAGAAGCGTAGATGCATGTTTAACTTGTTTTCCCCATTCTACTGCTTAGAAATTGGTGCCCACCGTGGGGCATAACCCCATATTTTGATAAAATTTTGTGAAAAGTGTCTTACAGGAATCGGCGTGATAGTTTTCGCAGAACCATGACATTTTACAGTGCACCATGTCTCTGCTTTAGAGCACCACGTCACTGTTTCAGTGCGCTGAGTTTCTGTTACAGTGCGCCACGTCTCTGTTTCAGCGCGCCAGGTTTCTATTACAATGCGCCGAGTCACTGTTAGCGCGCCGCACCATTGTATTTAAAATCATTTTTTTTATCTGGAGCCGACTCATCCGCGGCCAGATCTTGTTTTATCTATTCTTTTGATTAAAATTTACCAATCCTAGGATAGAAATGGATAAAATTTATCAATCCTAGGATAGAAATGGATAAAATTTATCAATCCTAGGATAGAAATGGATAAAAATTGATCAATCCTAGGATAGAAACTTAACATTTTCTTGTGGGATTAAAATTGAACATCATGCTGTTATGGAGCAATATCTCCATATAGATTAGATCATTTCTCTTTTGGGTTTTAAAAAAAGAACAACTTCTTTGTTGTGATTGGGTGATAGGTTTATGCTCTCCCCTTAACTGGGTGCATCAGAATACCAGACTCACTTTTACTTTACGCATTTTTCAAGCTTTCATTAAAACCTTTAGACAGGCCTGCCGTAGTGGGAAAAAGTACTCACCCTACAGGAATGCCCTGAGTGGGGACAACCAAAAGCTATGGTATTCCAACCCACTTAAAAATTTATGTGAATTTGGGGAAACCCTCTTTCAACGAAAGTGTGCAGGATAACCATCCCCAAAATCTTTGTTCTAAAGATTAAGAGGTCTCTCGAGGGAGTTTATCCATTTGCCGCTCTGAACGGAAACCCTATCTAAGAACCTAGAACTAGAAGCACGCTTGTCAATTTCTAAACATTGTAATACTCGATAGTGCAGGGGCGGGGAAGAATCTACCCTCAAGCACTCACCATATAATTGCCAAGGACTGTTTGCTCAAGGGATCCGGTATCCACTTCCGTCACTCTGAGTATGCACCTAGAAAATACAAAAACATGGGCGCCCTCTAGGGGGTGACATGGCTGTGTGAGTCGACGCAATTCCAAGCTGTGGGCCGTTCGAGTATATAACAATGACCTTTTGTCTCTAGGAGGGAGTCTATCTAAAGTGTCTTATATGTTATAAACTAGTGAAAATAAAAAAGAATCATGCTTGATTCTTAAGAACATACACTATTTGTTTAGATTCTAGGATTTTTTTAAAAACAACCATTCTATTCTTGCTTGCTGTGTTTTCTCTCATTAAATTCAGATAAGATCATCACAAAAAAAAAAATCCTCAAAATCAAAACACTTGTGGAATTCTCATGATTCGAGATTGGGTATCCACCAAGTTTGTCAAGAAATCTCTTGTCAAATGAATAAGAAAACCAAAGAAAACACTTGCATACAAACAACTTCTGAGAAAGCAACGATTTCTATATCAAAGCAGGAAAGTTCTACTCCAACATAGGACTTTTATTCATAGGTATCACGATTTCTCTAGAGGTTATACAGATGACTATGTTGTAGCTCCCTTATATTCACAAGCATTTTATCAAAGAAGAGCTCTTAGGAAACACCACAATCATAGTCAAAGAATTCATCCAGAATACATCCCACAAACAGCCATACAATACGATACCAGACCAAGTGAGTTTCATAGAATAAGATAGTTTTTGTCTTAGCACCTCATGGTTTTGTTTTAGCGCTTTGGGTTTCTATTCCAGTGCGTTAGGTCTCTGTTCTAGTGCTTCAGGTCTCTGTTCTAGTGCGTCAGGTCTCTGTTCCAGTGCTTTGGGTCTCTGTTCCAGCGTGTAGGGTCTCTGTTTTAGTGCTTTGTGTCTCTGTTCCAGTGCGTCACTCCTCTGTTTTAGCACGTCGTGTCTCTATTTTAGCGCTCCATAAAGTCATAAAAACAGAGAGTTGGTAGGACAGCTTGTTAGTTTGCCCATATCGATAACAAGGTTTTCATCAATCCAGAACATTTTTTTAATAGTCCAAAACACTTGGGTCATACAAAAGAAAAATTTACTATTACACCTAGATCTTGAAACATCTTGCAAAGTGTCCTTATTGCCAAATCTGATATTTTCTACCAAAGTTTCCCTATCAAGGATTTCTATCATCCTTCCATCATGAAACTAGACATGACTAAATCAGATTTTAAATCAAAAACCTCAACACTTATCCAATCAAAAAAAAAAAAATCCAAGATCAAAGTCTAGAGTAAAAAGTTTGTATGCCTATTTTTACATGATCAGCATATCAAAGACAACAACAAGAAGAAAATGAAAGAATAGTAGCCATGGCTGAAGAAAACCCTTGGGGATGATATAGCAACACTGATCCTCTCACTAACTCACATGAGAAAGAAATAGCTGCAGAGGAAATTGAGAAAGTTCAACAAGACCCTCATTTCCATAAATTTATGGAAAAAATGCTAGAGCAAGATATGGAAAAGTATCTTCTATTATTAGCTGAAAAAAGTGCTAAGCTTCCTAAAGACTTTGATGTCAATCAACTCAAGGAAACAACCACACCTAAGACAACTAGTGTGGAAAACCCAAATCAAATAGATACTTTGACAAAACAAATCCAACAGTTACAATTGCAGTTCCAAAATATCCAACAAGGGCCAACAAAGAGATATTCCTTACAAGACATTTTCCCTTATCCATTTGATCCAAGCATTAACATGATACCATTTCCATGGTATTGTGAATACCCAACATACAACAAATACAATGGAAGAACCGATCCATTTGATCACGTACAGGAATTTCGAGCCATGAGCATAGAGTTTGCACACGAGGACTCTTACTTACTACGATTATTTCCAAGAAGCTTAGGAAACACTTGCATGGAGTGGTTTTCTAAATTGGAACCTGGGATTCAATCTTTTGAAGAACTGATCAATAGGTTCATAACACACTTCTCATTCAACATCCAACATGGGGTAACCTTAAAAGAACTCTACAACACCAAACAAGCAAAGGGTGAAAAGTTTCTTTCATTTCTCCAACGATGGAGAAGGCTATTTGCTAAGTACCCTAGATCTATTCCTGAAGAGGAGAAGATAGAGATGTTCATTGATAACTTAGTGGATGACATGAATTATAGATTGGACTTACAATGTCCATCTACATTTGAACAAGTTATCGAAAAGGGGCTCAAAATCGAAGAGGCTCTAATCAAAAGAGGAACAATCAAACATTTCATTGAAGGTTCAAACAATAACAATTCCTCTAACAACAACAATGAAAAGCCAAGATTTTGGAAAAAGAACAAGAATATTGATACCATGATCGATACACACACATCTAAACCAGTATTCACCTTGACACCAACCCCTACAAACAAACAAAACAATGGTCTTAATGTCAAAGTAGTGATCAAGGGAATAATCAAAACAGTGGAGAAACAAAAACTCAATCATTCCAATGACCATCCAATAAACGAAAATTCACGTCGTTAGGACAATCATTGGAATCAGTCCTCAAAGAACTTTTAGACAAAAAACTCATTCAAGTACAAGAGGCTAGAAATTGGGACCCTCAAGTCAAACCATCATGGTGGAATGACTTACATTACTGTCACTACCATCAAAATAAAGGCTACATGACTGAAAATTGTTGGCAATTAAAACATGCGGTACAAGACCTCATAGATCAAAAGAAAGTATTTATAGAGGGACACCAAACAAACAAAGATCATACAACGTTCAAAAATCCTCTACCCAATTATCAGAAGGGAGAATCCTCTTCCGTAAACACCAAAGGTAAAAACATTGGTTATGTTTATGACACAACGATCCTTTGTTTTTCTACTGCCAAGGAGGATGAAGAGTTATGCAACCAAATCAATCGGAACAATGACATTACATCTACCAATTTGGTACAACATATGGAAAAATCTGAAAACCAAATTAATGTAATCACACTCAAAGGGAAACAAGAGTACCAACCGTTTAATGCCACAACAAGGGCACAATCCAAAGTTATATTGAAAGGAGCATCAATATCATCCCCATCTGTGGATCCTCCCTCTAATCAATATAATCTCATCGATCAATTATAGAAAATACCAGCACAAATATCCATCTTGGAACTTTTAAAGATTTCCCCATCACACAAAGAGGTTCTTGAACAAGCTCTTGTATCAACCACGGTACCTAACAATTTGGATGTGTGTCAATTCCAAGCTATGGTGGGACATCTATCTGCACCTCATTGCCTTTCATTTTCCAAACATGATGATGTATCACTCACCCATCCACATAATTCCTCCCTTCACATTGAAGTCCTCATCCATAAACACCGTGTAAAGCGCGTCCTGATAGATGGAGGGGCTGGTTTAAATATTTGTACCTTAAAGCTGATTCATGCACTAGGATACTCAGATGAAGCCATTGATACAAGAAGAAAAATCACAATCAAAGAATATGATGAAGAAGAAAGGTCCTCTAAAGGGTTGATCATATTACCCATTCAAGTGGGACCTATTGTCCAAAAAGTGGTTTGCCAAGTCTTAGATAGGGAACTAACATACAACATACTGTTGGGATTCCCTTGGATCCATGATATGCAAGCAGTACCTTCTACCTATCATCAATGCCAGAAATTTCCTGTCAATGGACAGGAGGTAACAATCACAACAGACTATAATGACACCCAAGCTTGTCATACATTGAAGACATCTCAGGATACATTCATACCTCACAATAGAGAAGTTAGCACATTAGATGGTGAGCAACAGCAGAACTTCATATCAAAATGGCTTCCAAAACAACAAAAATCACAAGAAATAAGGGTGGCACAATCTAATCCTTCAAATGTTGAAGAACAATTGGCTCCACTCTCACATCAATTCACCAAGGAAGTACAGATAAGTGACAAAGGAATAAGTGAATATAGTGTTGGAAACTCATTTCATCTATCACAAATGTTACCCTCCTTACAAACATATGGACACCCATCTACAATCACCCAAAATTCAGAACAATCTACAACAACATTAGATGGCAGATTTGTAAAAGCTAGGAACTTAGATGAAGAATCAGAAGACAAGGCCATACTAAATTGGCTTTATAAGGATGAGGAAGCTTCCACTTGCACAAGTAATATCATAGAGACAAATTGGTATGGAAAGGGAAAAACTATTCTGGAGAAGATGGGATATTTAGGACAGAGACCTCTTGGGTTAAGGAAACAAGGCATAACCGAACCAATCCAGCCTCTTACGCTCCAACATAAGGATAAAACGGGACTAGGATATGCAGCAGAACAAAGATCTCTTGATCAAGGGAAACAAAGTGTAACAGAACCAATCCAAGTCCTCGCAATTCAGCAAAATGACAGAACTGGACTAGGATACACCGAAGAAGCAAGAGCAGAAATCACCAATAAAACTGAGGAGCGTATTCTTCAAATACAGGATAACTCTGAAACAGATTCAAATGAATATGAGTGGGACAACTTATCAGATGTTTCCTATGAATATATTCAGATTGACATTATCAAAAAGTATACCCCCAAACGCGAAGAGGGTCAAAGCTCGAGTTTTAATCCTATTGTTTTTGAATCACAAAATTTTGATGAATCAAGTGAAGATGAACGAACATCGATTGAGATAAATGATGTGGAAGAAAATACCTTCGTAGGCCTCGACATTTCCATTAACAACCTAGATGACATTTTCGTCTGAGCTTTCACAATCGCTGACCTCAACCCATCTAATGATTCGTTGCCTTTACTGCATCCCGAGCTTATCGAATGGGAACCCCAACACCCTATTGATCTCCCTATTTTTGACAATGATTCCGCCATTATTAACTACCTTTGTTGTGAGGAATCCAATATTTGTTCTACCAATACTTCTTTTAACGATGCTTTTAGGCAGGAGGATGCCAAGCCTTTCAGTTGCAAAAATATGAAATTAAAAAATGGATCTAATGGTGAAAACCATTCTATGGCAGTATTTGATCCTAAAATAGTAAAAACAAAGAACACATCCAATGGTGAAAACCTCATTGAGGCACCAAAGGATGGAAGGTTTGACATCCTCCCACAACATTACCATGACAGATCATCAGTATTGAGAGAACCCACACAGTCTATTGATATTGGCACAGTAGAGAAAGTAAGAATCCTACACCTGGCAGCATCCATGAAAAATACAGAAAAGCCAGATTTTATCAAATTCTTTGAAGAACGATGCATCAATTTTGCTTGGTCATACTCTGACATGCCAGGTTTAGACACAGATCTCATTATGCATCACTTATCCTTATCAGCTGGCACTAAACCAGTAATACAGAAGCTGAGAAAAATGCATCCACATGTTGCATTATTAGTAAAAAATGATTTGAAGAAACTACTAGATGCTGGATTTATCAGATCTATTGATTATGCGGAATGGATATCCAACATTGTACCTATTTCAAAGCCAGATCACACCATTAGAATATGTACCAATTTTCAAGATTTAAATAGAGCATGTCCAAAGGATGATTTTCCTTTGCCGAACATAGACATGATCATAGATCTAACAGCTGGCCATCAAATGCTATCACTCATGGATGGATTTTCAGGATACAATCAAATCAAAATAGCTCCTGAAGACCAAGAAAAGACAGCATTTACATGTCCATGGGGCACCTTTTGCTGGAACGTCATGCCTTTTGGGTTAAAGAATGTAGGAGCTACATACCAACGAGCTATGACAACAATCTTCCATGACATGATGCACACCTTCATGGAGGACTATGTGGATGACATCTTAGCCAAATCTTACACCAGAGAAGGACATCTTGAGATACTAGGCAAAAATATTTGACAGATTGGAGAAATTTAAAGTCAGATTAAATCCCAAGAAATGTGCCTTTGGAGTAACATCAGCAAAACTCCTTGGATACATAGTTTCTACAAAAGGAATTGAAGTAGATCCAGCAAAAGTTAAAGCCATTATGGAAATGCCACCTCCTAAGAATATCAGCACATTGAGATCTCTACAAGGCCGACTATAGTCCATCAGAAGATTCATCTCTCAACTAGCAGATCGGTGTCATCCATTCAACCCTCTTTTGCATAAAAATGTGTCTTTTAAATGGGATGAATAGTGTGAGAGTAATTTCAATCAAATCAAGCATTATTTGATGACACCACCAATCTTGGTGCCACCCAATGAAGACAAGCCATTGTTGCTATATATCGCAACAACAAATATCTCTTTAGGAGCCTTGCTAGCACAAGAGGACAAAGAAGGAAAGGAACAAGCAATATACTATATCAGTAGGACACTCAATGGACATGAAGTAAACTAAACCTTCATTGAAAAATCATGCTTACCAGTAGTATTTGCAACACAAAAATTGCAACACTATATGCTCACTCACACTATTAAGCTCGTTGCAAAAATTGATCCCCTCAAATATTTACTAAGCAAAGCAACTTTAACAGGAAGGTTGGCAAAGTGGGTCATGCTCCTCAGTGAGTTTGACATTTAGTATGTTGAAAGGCGATCTATCAAAGGACAAGTCATCGCCGACCAATTAGCAAAATCTCCATTATTAGACGGTCATCCTATGACCATGGAATTTCCTGATGCGGATATCCTCAACATTACAACACAACCATGGCAACTCTACTTCGATGGATCCTACACACAACATGGATCAGGGGTAGGAATTTTATTTGTCACACCTCTTGGGCACACGATTCCATGATCTTACAGTCTTACCTTCCGTTGCACTAACAATGTGGTAGAATATGAAGCTTTGATCCTTGGAATTAAAGTAGCTATTGACTGGAAAATCACAGAACTATAGGTGTATGGAGACTCCTAGTTAATCATCTATCAAGTCAACAATGATTACCAAACTAAGGATGACACACTGATTTTATACAAGAGGCTGGTAGATGATCTAAGAAAATACTTCATAGAAATCAAATTTGAGCAGATGCGAAGATCAGAGAACAAAGCAGCAAATTCCATGGCCACAATAGCATCTCTTCTACAAATGCCTGAAACGCAAGATCGTTATCGATTTATTGTAGAACAAGTGTCAAATCCTGCATACGCAAATCCCAAATCCCAAACCATAAGCCTTTTGGATAGTACCCAATCTTCCATTTATGGAGACATTTATACTTACCTAAAGATAATATCTTACTGCCAAATCTTTCCCGCAACCAAAAGCACAACTTCATACACCAATCTGCCAAACATACCATTATTGCTGACACCCTTTACCGTTGAGGCCTAGATGGTACTCTTTTGCGTTGTTTAGAACATAATGAATCCGCTTCTGCTTTACATGAGGTACATGAAGGAATTTGTGGTACACATTCAAGTGGATTATCTTTAGCCAAGAAACTCCTTTGTTTGGGGTATTACTGGCCACACATGGAGCAAGAATCTTACCAGTTTGTTAAGAGATGCCAAAAATGTCAAATTCATGGCAACCTTATACATGCACCAGCACAGGAGCTCCATCCATTTGAAACTACGTGGCCTTTCTGTTAGTGGGGATTGGACTTGGTAGGGAAAATAAACCCATCTTCATCTAATGGACACAAGTTCATTATCACAGCAACATAATATTTTACAAAATGGGTGGAGGCGGTTCCCTTAACCACAATCACTAGGAAGCAAATATCATCTTTCATACTTAATTATCTCATTTGTAGATATGGGATACCCCAGTCAATCATCATAGATAATGGCAGGCCCTTTAAGAACCAAGACGTCCAAGAACTGTGTGAAAAGTTCCACATCCAACATCACTTCTCAACCCTGTATTACCCTCAAGGTAATGGACAGGCTGAAGCTTCAAACAAAACAATCCTCAAGATTCTCAAGAAGACTGTAAATGACGTAGGGCGTGATTGGCACGTTCAGCTTAACCCTACTCTTTGGGCTTACGGGACTAGCATCAGAACACCAACAGGAGCTACACCATATGCTCTTGTTTATGGATCAGAAGCAATATTACCTATCGAGGTAGAAATTCTATCCCTTCGAGTTTCACTAAAGGGACTCATTTCAAATGAAGATTATAGGATCTCTAGACTTCAAGAATTAGAACTACTTGATGAACGACGACAACAAGCTGTCAATCATTTGACAACCTATCAACAAAGAATGTCTCAGAACTATAATCATAGGGTTAAGCCTAGAGTCTTCCAGATCGGAGACTTGGTCCTACGGGAAAACCCTAGAAATCAAGCAGACAGAGAAAAGAAGGGAAAGTTTGAACCTAACTGGATAGGACCTTATGTCATCATATCAGCCTATGAATCAGGAGCATACAGGTTGTTTACACCAAAAGGATACATAATGGAGGAGCCCATGAACAACATTCATCTCAGGCGATTCTACACTTGAGGATATCTAGTGCACGGTCAATAAAGTTGTCTTGATGAAAACTTGGAAAACAGGCGTCATGATGATAGAAAAAAGAAAAAAATACAATAAAAATAAAAATACAAAGAAAAAGAAAGAGGACACAATAAAAACAAGTGATGAAAACCTAGCAAAACAGGCATTACTTATGATTTTCACCAAACTCGTCTATCTATTAGGTACAGTTTTGTTATGATTGTTTCCTTTCATATCATTTCCATCTATCATTTGAGATAATCATTATCACTATCCATATCATAGTAGGGATATCATGTTTTACCCTAGCTTGGGGGAAACATCCTAGTGTTATCTGGTACAAATGGACTTTCAGCTTAAATGGAAAGGTAGTCAAACATGACAACATCAAGTGATGATACTTGAAAAATCCAAAAACATCAAAAAATCCATCAAAATCCAAAAACATCAGAAAATCCATCAAAATCCAAAAACATCAGAAAATCCATCAAAATCCAAAACATCAGAAAATCCATCAACATCCAAAACAACAAAAAATCCATCAAAATCCAAAAACATCAGAAAATCAAAAATCCAAAAACATCAGAAAATCAAAAATCAAAAAACATCAGAAAATCAAAAATCAAAAAACATCAGAAAATCAAAATACAAACATATCGAAAAATCAAAAATTCATGCAAAAACATTCATAAAATCGAAAAATAGAGTCTACATCAATTGAAAGTGGAGTCTATGTCAGTCGAACTATGTGGTCTCTGCGTATATAACGTAGGCAAGACTAATCTTTTGATCAGTCCCTGAGACCCCTAGGATAGGCCTTTAGGTTACATCATTTGGTCAAACGTTTGGGAATATCATGCAAACGTCCGCACACACATTTCAACACTAATGATCTAATCTGAATAATGATTTGAAAATACATTAAGTAGAAATTGAATTGTTGTGCTTGTTATTTTTATCATTTTCTTATCATTTCTTTGGAGCTACTCGATGATGTATTGAACTAGAGAAGCAAGGAAGGAGAATGATACCTTTTCTTTGTTTGCTATTTGTGAGTTAGTCATTATTATTTTGTGAATTGTCGCGGGAAGTGCTCTACCAAGTATCATGGATGACATTCTGATTCACTTAAGAAAATGATTAATTCTTGTTTGTTTACGCAAGAAATGCTCAGGTCATCATTGGTCTATCTTATACCTTGATGCTTGTGTTCGCTTGCAATATCAAATATCATGAAAGAAATACTCAGGTCATCATTGGTCTACCTCAAATCATTGATGCTTGTATTTTCTTTCAACATTTTAAAATAAAGCTCAGTGATGATACAAAGCAGAATAAAATGATTATTGAAATGACACTTAGGTTTGCATTGATAAAATAGGATTGCATGGTTAACATAGATTGCATTCATAATAGTACATCTGCAGAGTACTGGTTGCACAAGTTACAAAGGTTCATTTGCAAATAATGTTATCTTTTCTTATTAAAGATTGAGTATACTTGACACATACAATTTTCATAAAGACATGCATATAAAATCATTCCTTCATCTCATCATAAATTTCACAATAAACATCTAATTTCAGGGCATCATATACACGTTATGTTACATCATGCATTTACGTCTCATCACATTGTCATTATCATGTAGTTGCAAAATCATCATTTATTGCATACATATAGAGGACATTTTTACATCATTTCATTTACATCTCATTTCATATATCATATACCCATACATCATTCTATCTATCACATAACATCTCATTACACACATCATTCATTTATATCTTATTCTATACTACATTTTATCCATTATCATATCATTTACACCTCATTTATATATCATACATCATTACATTTTCATCATACATCATTACATTTTCATCATACATCATTACATTTCATTCGTACATCATTACATTTTATCGTACATCATTGCATTTCATTCATACATCATTACATTTCATTCATACATCAGTACGTTTTCATTCCTACATCATTACATTTTCATCATACATCATTACATTTCATTCATACATCAGTACATTTTCATTAGTACATCATTACATTTCATTCGTACATCATTACATTTTCATCATACATCATTGCATTTCATTCGTACATCATTACGTTTTCATTAGTACATCATTGCATTTCATTCGTACATCATTATGTTTTCATTAGTACATCATTCATTTACATTTCATTATATAAAATCATTCATATCCATTATCATTTCATTCATCATTCATTTACATCACATTTTATTTATCATACATTGCATCTCATTAAGAAACGAAATACATCATCAATATCATATCACATCATCATTAATACATCCATACAAGCTAATAAAATAAATCATCATAAAACATAGAAATGACAATGCATCCATCACATCAATCATGTAGAACACATCATAAGATCAATGCATCCATCACATAAATCAGGTAAAACATATCATAGATCAATTGAACCGCTGCACATATATATCTCATCAAGTGTCAAGTATACAATGAAGTCTGAAAAGGATGAAAATAACATCATGTCAAAAATGGTTGTATATGTCTCTCAAAGGGTACACAACTGATATCAAGTAGTACTCGCACCAGAAGGAGCAGGTCTCACCCCAGTATCACGACCACCACCAGATGTCCCAGGATCTCTCAGATCTCTCAGATCCCTCGGGAGAGGCTGTGTCACACCTCTGCTCATTGTCTTCGAATGAGTCCTCTCTGAGCGAGACTGAGCATAACTGACTCTCTGCTCTGGGGGGCAAAGCTCATGATAGCGGCTCCTGTAGAACTCAACCTCAGCACCTGCTCGCATCTCTCACATGTAATCTGCTACTCTCTACAATCTCTCTGCAGTAGCCTGTGCTGTCTCTGCCATCTGTCTAACAGTATCTCGCTCTACAGTCAAGGCTGTGATCTGTGTCTGGGCAATGGTCAACTATGCTTGTACACCTGCTAGCTAAGCCTATGTGGTTGCTGCTGTTTGTAGAGCCCCATCTCTCTCACCAATCAGAGAGGTAATCTGTGTCTGTGCAGTAGCTAGCTGTGCCTGCATCTGAGCTTGTGTCTGTGCTAGTAATCCCTGCACCTGTGCTAGCTGTCCCTATAAGGTCTCAACCTGCACCTGTAAACTTGCAACCTCTGATCAATCTGCCGACGAGGAAGCAACAGCCCACCTCTTATGAGGCGCACTAGAAGATGGCTCTGAAGTACCCACTATGTTCGGTCTCCCCCCATCTTCACCATCATCATCACTGCTACCATCACTGCTATCCTCGGTACTCTCATCACTGTCAGTCTTCGAGCTGCTCTCCACATCCACATCTACGTCCTCCTCTCTCCCCCGTCGCTGGCCAACCTAACCACCCATTGCTGGTGCTGGTGCTGGTGCTGCTGCTGGTACTAGCTCATCCAGAATAGTAATACATGGAGGAGGGTGCAGAGCCAGAAACTGTCCATACTTAGGAGTAGCAGGTGCCTCGACAATATCCCGTCGCATATCCCATGCTAATGGCTGTAGAGCACGATAACCTTCAACAAGTGCCCCATAAGAAAAACTGGGACCCCAATCACTGACATCTATCCGACGTCATCCATAATGCGCTACTCCCTGTGGCATACACTGTACAATACCATACTGCCTATAGACACAATGGAACAGGAATCACTCCAAAATCTTGGGGCTCTTCCCGATCAAATACATTGAATCGGACAAGAACCCCAACTCAATATCATCATCATCCCAGTCATCACGGTCTAAATACGGATGCCAGGTCACCACCTCCACATCATCGATAATCCACCTCCAATAGTCTAGCTTACCCATCATATGCTGGGTAGGCCTGCCTCTGTAACGAAACACATAGGGTCTCATCGATGGTCTCGCTAACATCGGCACCGGACGCGTAACGACAATATGCTCCCATGCCCATACCTGGAGAAGGGTAGCTCCCGCCGATAAACTGCTGCCACCGAGGTACATGATCCAATGCAAATCATGATAGAGCTGAGCAAGCATGCACATGCCCCAAGCGTATCTCGTCCTGTGCACCACCATGCCCTCTAAAACTCAACCCCATCTGAGAAATAGACCTTTTGACCTCTTATCAGGACAAAGGAATCCACCAATAAACCCAGCCAAAACTGAAGGAAGTGGAGCATATGACTCATAAATATCTATCCATGGAACCCACTCTCCCACAACATGGGGATCCTGAAAGACTCTCCACATAGCCTCTACCCCACCAACCTCCTCTGAATCATGCACTATAATCTCTCCAACAAAAGGAATGTGAAGAATACGCCATACATGCTCTGGCGTCACAGTCATCTCTCCAGTAGGTAAGTGGAAGGTGTTGTGGTCACTATGCCACCGCTCCGCTAAGGCTGTCAACAAACCCCTATTAAGTCTAATATGGGGCATATCTAGTAATGTCGCTAAACCGCAAGCATTAATATGCTGTCTCTCATCAGGTGAAAGTCGCGGTATCATATCAAAAGGCCAAGGGAACTGCTCTCGCACCTGGATAACATCTAAATGCTCATGTTATCATACAAACAGAACATTTTAATCAAAATATCAAACATCAGGAGATCATCAAATTTTTAAAAATTGTGCTTTACCTATCAAACTATCAATTTATCAAAGAACCCTCATCTATCAATTGGGTTCATTCAATCAGAAAGTTTAATTATTCCTCGCCTATCATGAGGGTAATTATTATCAATCAATAGATCTCGCTCATCATGAGATCATTTACCATTTATTTTAGTCAGGCATCAACAAACAAATTGACGAAATAAAATTCAAAGTGCACAATTTTTCATCAATCAATTCTCCCAAGCGCTACAAAATTCTACTGACGCACTATGGAATCTACCTAAAGCGCTATTTCTGGTGGTGCGCTACAAAACCTTATTGGCACGCTACAAAAATGACCTGGCGTGCTACCCTAATCCACGGATGCGCTACAAAACTTGATTGGCGTGCTAAAACTATGGTGCGCTACAACAGATCAACGACGCGCTAAACCGCGTCTTCCGCGCGCTAAAAAGATAAAAAAATGTGTAAAAAGACATCAAAAGTATGGGCACGAATTACGAGGAGGATTTGGGGTACATACCGGAGGTCCATAGTCGGCCGAACGCTAGTGACGTTGCACACGCTCGAGTCGGTGGGTGTGGTAAGGGATCGGCATCCTGAAGCTCTAGCACTCTGAGGGTCTCTATCACAAGATTGTCAAAGTCAAATGCACAAATAACTTTTGAAAATGACCTTTTGAGCTTTTATAGGTTTTTTTTTGGGGATTTTCATAGGATTTATTTATTTTTCCTCCTGAGGAATTTATTCTTATCTATCACAGGGGCATTTTTGGACAATTTTGTCGGGAGATAAATTGTTTCTTCACCAATTCATCATCAAATCATCAGAAAAATTCAAAATTCTTGAAAAATCATAAAAAAATTCAAAATTCATCAATTTATCTCCCGAGGGGGCATATATCGCTATCATTTCAAAATTCATTTTTTGAGGCAAGTTTGGGGCATATTTTAAACTTTTCATCAATACTGGCAGCTAAGGCAAAATCATTCTTTGAAGCAATGTGTAAACCCATCACTTCAAAGAGGGGAAAAATGTAGACACCTAAAAATGGTCTGGAGAATATAATTAATTAACTATGACTTATTTGATTAATTTATCTTAAATTCATCTACTTAGTAAATAAATAGAAATATTTATTTATATTAAGTTCATTATTAATTCTTCTATTTCTCTCCTAATTAAATAAACAAAATTAAAAACTTTGTTTTATTTAATTATTATCATTATTACTTCTTTTATATTTCTATCATAAATTAAATACACAACTTAAATAATTTGTGTTATTTAATTGTCTTATCACGTTTCTTCTTAATTAAATAAAGATATTCTAAAATCTTTTATTTAATTATCATTCTCCTTTTGTTTTAATTTAATAAACAAACCCTATAGTTTGATTTATTAAATTATTCAATCCTCTTTTTGCTAAATTTAAATAAATTAAAATTATTTAAATTTATGCATAAATTTTATACCACTATTCACTCACCAATAAAATTAAATTTTCAAAATTTAAATTAATGGCACTATCATTCACGAGTAGAGCTTTCGGGACAAACCTGCAAGAAATTCTCTCAACCACCTTCCACCCACCTTCCCTCTTATCTTGCCTGGTGTTTTCATGGGGAGAAACCATCCTCCATGATCAACTCCATCTTCTTATCCCATGCCCTTCAATTCTCCAGATTGAACCACAACCCCTTATCATGTATCCCTATGCAATTGTGCTGCCGTGAAAGCTATAAATACAGCTCTTGGGCTACAGGAAATGGATTCCAACTTATGCAATCTTACTCTGTAGGTTTCCAAAGCATCCAACATTCATCCAGCATCTCCATCATTCAGCATTTAATCAAACGTCCATCCAGCATCTCAACTATGGCAGTTTACAGTAGTTTCCTTCTTAGAAGCTTTGCTGTAGAATAATTCTAGTTGCATAGTTAATCATATTAGAATAGAATAGCTTAATTCTCATTCTCTAAGTGTCATTTCAATAGTTTAATTAGCTTCTAAATCTGACAGTTAAGTAGATTAGAGAGATCTTTAGAGTTAGAGAGCAATAGGATAAATTTCTGAAGATTTTTAATTTAAATTAGTTTAAATTCCTTAAATCTTAGATGCAATGTCCTATTTAGAAGCGTAGATGCATGTTTACCTTGTTTTCCCCATTCTACCACTTACAATATCCATCAAATTGATAAACCCTGACTTAACAACCACAAATTCATAAGAAAATTTCCCCTGTCAGCCCTAGGGCATCAATTCAATGCCAAGTTTCTTGCTTTAATAGACCCCTAAATGCAATGAACCTCTATCATACCATGTTGCACACCATTCCACCAAGTTACAGTTCCAAGACAGTGGGTGGATTGGTGGATGTCATTTCTATTTAGCCCTCAAACCCTTACACAGGAAAAATAGGGAAGTCCCTGTATTTGATTGTTTTCTCCAACAAAATAGTGATTTAGCACTTCAAAAAAAATTCAAATGAAAGGGAACACATATATTTATCTACACCAATGATTTCAGAGCATTTCAAACTTGTACAGATCCATACAACACAAAAGAACTTTAGAAAAATAATAAAAACTTAGAAAATTGCTTCAAGAACGTGGTGTTTGTTATGAAATTTTGGTATCAAGTCCTCCAACAATTGCAACAATTTCAATGGTATGTGAATACAATATGATAGAAGTGGGATAATAAATGCATCGTTTGAAGCATCAAACCAATATGCAAAGATGAAAGAAAGTGCTAACCCCTTAAACTGAAAAAGTTTCATTTAACTTTAAGTTTGTTGGGTAACCAATTCTTTTAAGTTATCAAATCCTACCATCATACATAATCAAAATGTTGTTGTTTCAAATGACTATGAGCACTAACTTTCACTATTTTAAGATGTTGAAACCTTGTCATAGTAAACTAGAACATTGATGCAACCACTCATCCTACCTAAAAACATACCAAAAGTCTCCTAGCAATTAGACATAGGAAGATTTAAGATGACTTAAACAATTTTTATTGCCAAAGCATAAACTTATGATGACTTAACTAGGCCTAGTACACACTCCCTCCCCCTTAACCACTTAGACATATGGAAATTAAATGTAAATTTTCTGCTGTTTTTAGTCATGTAGGTGTCCAATAAACCACTTGGTGTTGTTTCCCTTCAAGTTTATTTTCTCAAATGAAGAGAAAAAGTCCTTTGATTACAATTAGAGAATACTTTTGAGTCCTTGGTTGTGTAATTGGTGGACCAAAGTCACATTTAACATTTGTTACAAAGTTTGGGAGTTAAAACGTTATGTAGATTTGATCTGTGATGGACACATTTAGATGGTAGTAACAATAACTTGCAATCTATCAAGACTTGATTACCTTATAACCTATCAAATTCTAGCAATGAAACGATAGATTAATCATAATGTCACCTTGGGATCACATCACCATGAAAGAACTTCATCCAACATCCTTATGAGTGCAGGTACCACCAAATAGGTATTTCTCATATCAATCTTCCTCGAGCGAGGGAAATTCAAGAAGAGAAGAGGAAAGCGAGACGTGTAGTAGGTCTAAAAGAGGGAGATCAAATAGAGGTCAAAAGATTAGGAGAAAATTTTGTAAATGCATGGAATTTTTTCTTGCTGAAGGGGGGTCATGTTCTTATGATGATAAGAGAATAGACCACATCAAGGTGCCCTTGAGGTACAAACATCTACGGAAACAATGGGTACCCAAGAAACTTCCTCCAATAAACACTGATTTTTGTGTCAACGAGAGGATATATTGCATAGCACCATCGTCATTACATGGTTTGGGCCTATTTTGCATGGACATCATAAAGGTTTGTTACGAAAAAGTTACTAAATTGATGGATTATGTCGGACCCTATTATAGTTACAAAGATTGGATGCAGCCGGTTCAATATACACGAAGTATGCATAGGTATGCACTATCAGCAAATTATATAAAGCTAAAAGATAAGGATCAAAATAAAGGAGTGGCTATGTACATTGACGGAAGGACAAAAGCATCAAGGAATATTGTAGGGTTTATAAATAGTACATGACCTGGGTCAACAAATAAGCAACCCAATTGCATATTCAAGGTGAGCAAGGGAAACCATGTATTCGCATGTTTGATAAAATCAATAACTGTAGGGGAAGAGTTGCTAATTGATTACAATTTGAATCACTTAGATACAAAGAAAGTTATTATGGGGGTGGTATGTACTATATACCATTTTACCCAACCTCCAATTAAGGACTCCAATATACCATTTTATTATTATGTTTTTTTTGTAAGTCTATTGGTTTCATTTCGGTAATATTTTTTTATATTTAATTTTTGTCATAGCAGGACATTGATTGTATGGGGAAGGCTCTGGCCTAGAGCACAGATCGCGATGCATCTTCAAGTGCTTCTACCCGACAAGTTTACCTCATTATAATTGTACAAATTAGATACGAGCAAAATATTTTATTATTATGTTTTTTTCATAAGTATATTGGGTTAATTTCAATAATGTTTTTAATATTCTTGTTGCAGTTGGTTGATTGAGGAAAGACATCAGCAGTAGAGGAGAGCATCCATAGGGAGCTGTAGTCACTATTATGTGATGATGACATCATATATTCAATAAACCCTCTTGATATGATAAGGAAGACCCCAAAAAAATGCAATGAAGAAATCCTTTAGTTGTTATTCATAGTGCCTCAAATAGATGAGATAAGAGAGGGTTAAAATTTTGATTGAGAGAGCACAAAACTTACAAGTAAGTTGTCATGAGGTCTTTAATTATAACATAAGTTCATTCATGGTTTTATATTTTGTACTCTTTTATGTCATGAACTAAAATATGTGTTGTTTTAACAGGTTTTTTTGTGTCCTCATGATGTTGTTGGACATGATCAGGGTACTACAGGTGTTTCCCAAGGAGTAGGAGTTGGTAAAATTGTCCATCTTGATCTTCCTATGCATACATCACATCATCTAACTCCATCATCTGTGCTTATATTGTCGTCTGAAATGTTGGCAACACATACCATGCATGCATCCAGTAGTGCACCCTTTGGCAGTGAACACATGTCAGAATATGCGTCAGGACATGTACCTGGGGATGCAAAGGCCACTAGTACTGGTGATTTTTTAGCAGCATTCCTAGATCTTCCTGTATTACTAGTATGGGAACATTGCTGGTCACATTTGTGGTGACTGAGGATTTCATTCCTATAAAGATAGAGAAGCTCCCAAGTACTTTAAAATGTTTTAATTATTATTATATATAATCCAATTGAAATTTACTTATTGATCACTCTTTTTAGAATAATGATCCCATAATCATTTTGCATGAAATGATGTCTTTTTATAAACATCTAAGTGATATTACATTGGAGCTCTTCAGGCCCACCATACGTACACGGTGGAATTCCCAAAATCAAGATTTAAAAGATGAGCTGATTAACTATTTATTTGTGTTGTTCGGTGATAAAACATTCAACCAAACCAAGGTCCTTAACAAATTTGGCACCTATCTAAAGTATGTGAGGGACCAATATAGGTCACATTTAGAGAAGAAAAAAAAGTACGAGTATTCCCCCATGATTTTGAAGAGGGAGTGGAAGGACCTGGTGTCGGATGGAAAGGGGAAGGATGAAAAGAAAAAAGGAAAGACACCACTGGGCCAAGGAAGGTATGTGATACTATCAACAATGTAATTATATAATGATTACTCTTTCTTTTTACATAATCTAACATATTTCAAAATTTTCATAGGCTACCCAACACATCGAAGGCAACAAAGGAAAGACTATAAAAACATGGGCAACACAAACTTGGCTTTGGTGGTTATATGAAATTAGCTGCACAAATTGTAAGTATCAATAAATGAAATATTGCATCCAAATAATAAATTACAAACAATTTTGGTTTTATCACACCATAAAAGCAAAATTCATGATCTTATGCAAAAATGCAGGGCTCTGAATTCAACAGAGCACCCATAGAAGAGGACCTAAAGATTTCCTTCCAGTAAGGCTATGGAGTCGTGGTTGAATGCCTAAGAGTCTTGATTGGGAAACACAATCTTCCATTGCATTCGACACGTAGGTAAATAAACTCAGTAAAATTTATTTAAAATTGAATACTTGTGCAATCTATTCAATATTAATTTCCAACATAAATTAATTATGTGCCTATTTGTTTTAAACATACAAGCAATGATAATACTGCACATGACATTAGAATGCAGCCTGGTGAGGGTGGATCACAACCTACAGATGAAGGTCATGGTGTGCATCCCAGTACTGGATGTATTCATGTGCTATACAAAATGCAGTATGGATTAATACAATTAAACATCTTTAATTGCAATTAGTGTATTAATTAATGTAGCCTTTCATATTTCAACTTTAGAGCATGTAGAGCATGATCAACATATTGAGCATGATTAGGAACATGATGTGGCCTCATCAGGTAAAGAGGACCACTCTAATGTTCTTTTAAACATATTTAATTTCAATTGGTGTATTAATTAATGTAACCTTTCATGTTTCAACTCCAAATCGGGATTTAGAGGGTGTTCAACATGTTGAGCATGAGGTTATAATACAAGATCAGGAACATTATGTGGCCCCATCAGGTAAAGAGAACCACTCTAATGTTCTTTTAATTAATGAAATACTTGTAACAATAATAATAAAACATATCAATTTAACATTTATTTGTTATTGCAGTAGACCCCCCTTGCAATGGCATCCACATCGTGAGTACACGACTAGGCATACATTAAGATCACAAGCAGAGGGAAGAACAACTGAAGGGGGGAGTGATGATTTAGAAAATGATACTCCACTTAAGCTTTTTTTAGCTTCAAAAAAGAAGCAAAAAAAAAGTGATTGTAATCATATTATGACAACCATATTTTTGATAATATGTAAAAATTGAAAGAATGAATGTTATATGTTAATGAATGAATGTTATATGTTATTAATGGATGAATGAATGAATGTTATATGTTATTATTGGATGAATTAATGATTAATGTTATATGATCGGGTATGGGGAATTGAGAGTGATGTGAGGGGGGGAGGGGCCAAATGAGCTTCCACCGTCACGTGGTTGGCCCTGTTAAGTAGATATTATTAAACTATTCTCAAAAAAAAGAGAAGCTAAATAAGGTAATGCACTTTTCAATATAAGAATGCATAATTTGAAGCATCAAACCAATATGAAAAGATGAAATAAAGTGCTAACTTTCCACTATGGTGGAAAAAAAATGATTCTTAATACCTTGATGCCTTCATTTTCCAAGCCAATTTCTCCTACTTTGCATAGCTCTACCATGTTTTTGGATGTGATATGACTCCTACACAAAAAACATGTACCATTTTATGGCCTTCAATCCAACTACATCCAAGTATCTTTTTAATTCCTCTATCTTTCATCAATCTCTTTACTATTTGAACCTTGTATAGATGTTTTAGATGAAGAACCCATTATTGTGAAATGTGCCTCCAGTTGAGTAAAGTGAATCCATGCTCTACATCATAATTTGAAGTTGTTTCCATTCCAATGTTCTAAATTTAGTTTGTTTGTATGGCTTTGTATGAATACCACATTGTGTTGTGTGTGGATTTGGTTTCAAAGCTATGTTTCTTTTGTTTTTAGTGGTGACATAACTCTAAAATTTGACTTTTGTGCATAACAGGTTAGTGGAAAATTTGATAGCTCTAAAGGGTTTAGAGGCTCGATTAAAATAGATACATGGATATTTGGATCTTGTTGTTTATGGGAGGCTTCCACTTAACCATGAAATTTTGTACCATTTGCAGGTATGCAAAAATTTCTCTACTTACATTCATTCAACTTACTGTAATATAATATCTAACAAAAATATCCTTTTCATTATACTTAGATGGATTTTCATGCCATGCTCCAAAGCACATGTTTTAGAATAGGCAAGAAGGATGCTGGAAAGGGTTAAGGAATTTGGATTTACACCTGCCAATTGCATAGTTTACTTCATTCATCCAACATATTGCCAATGTGTTTCACAATTGTTGGAATCATATCCTATAATTACAGAACTAGTAAAATTAAAATATGTAAGTTTCAAATATGGAATTACATATCTTTATATGAATTTTTGAAAGAAAATATCAAAATGGAGAAGTATTAACAAAATAATTTGCATAATTTCTAACAGATCAGGGAATTTTTTTGTAGAGTTATCTTGAATATATTTAAGACAAAAGTAACTTATAGAGATTGAAGCAGAATATCGGTAGTCAACACATCTTAGTTCTAATAGGGTTGATTGGTTGCTTGTCAAGAATTCATCAATATACACTTGGTTTTCCTACCTTCTCTTGCCTCGTGGCTACAAAGCTTCTACATAAGGCATCAAAGTAACCTTCAATATTGATAATGGCAATGAGTACAAGGTTAGTATAACTTAATGTTAATTGGGTATGATTTTATTTGTTCAAGACCAATTTAGATTCATTTTCTACTCACTAGTTTTATTTACATTTATGTTTTGCTAATATCCATTTTCCTTTACATTCATATTCTTCTATACATATTGTGTTTACAATAATGTTTTCCTTAATTTAATCTAGGGGAGAGGACCCAATAGCTGAGCATGTTTCAATAGTTGTGATAGTTGTGGTTTATATAATGCCCAATATTTTTATCAATATTGGATCAATAGTTGTGACTTTAAAGTTGTTAGTGTTGATGATGACTCGTCGTATATGAAAATTAGTTGCATTCAACTTAGATTTGTAGAATGTATAGAATGACATGAATTAATAACCTTGAAGTTTTTCTTGAACTGTATAGAATTATTGAAGCTTTTACCTATATATAATTTTTCATACTTCCCAATAACTGTATAATTCCACAAACAACTGATACCAAAGACTAAGCCACAAATTCATATATGTTCATTAACTTCATCAAACTTCATGCATGCATCTGAGTCTTTTTGACAAAAACATCATTACAAAAAAAAAACTATCTATAGTATTTTTTTTTCCTATTTGCCTCTCTCATTTTGATATAAAAAATGGATACTTATAAATCAAATGTTTCAAAGGACACGTCATTTCAGAAATGTCTTATACATCAAATATCACCTAGAGTCACCCTGATAATTATTTCAATCCATTTGCATCTTCATCGGAAAGAGATCATGTATCGCTAGGATATTCAGCAGTTTCCTCGACGTGGTGAGTCTCCTTGATGATAATTCTTTCGATCTCAAGTATGTCACCAAGACTCCTGCTGATCTAATCTTATTGGCCTAACATGGTGGGTTGGGTAGACATTCAGAACTTACTCTGATGGTATATGTCTTACAGATATGCTTCCCTCGTGCTTCATCGGTGAGATAAGATGAGTATCTTGCCAATGAAACTTCATCGTTGAGACCACAGGAAAGTCCTCCTGATATATCTTCTCAGAAAATTTTGATCGCTGTAACAGTCTTGATCTTTCATTGATATGCCTACATTTGAACGAATAGTTTTTTTTTTTAAATTGCATTGTTTCGTTGAACTTTCAACGAAAGCAACTGATGAACCTCCAAAAGTAGTCAATGAAATTGCAATATGTCTGACGAAACTTTCATCGTAATGACTTGTCTCTTTCATCGCAATTTCGACGAACTTCTATTATTGTTCTTTCAATCTCAAGTATTTCACCAAGAATCATGCCAATGTAATCTTATCGGCATGAAATAGCGGGTCTGGTAGACATTCAAAACTTACTCGAATAGTATATGTCTTGCTAATATGCTTCCCTCGTGCTTCATCGATGAGACAAGATGAGTATCTCGTCGATGAAACTTCATCACTGAGACCATAGGCCAGTCCTCCTGATATATCTTCTCAGGAAATTTTGATCGCTATAATATTCTTGATCTTTCACCGATATTTGTAATACATCCAAAGAAACTTTCATCGTAATGACTTTCCTATTTTTTTGCAATTTTGACAAATGCCTGTTGTTTTTCGATGCTTTCGCAAAGGCATACCACTTGTGTTGTATCTATTGTTTGTCATTAGGTCAAAGATCATTTTTTCAATATTCTGATGAACTCTAGATCCCCTTTTTCATGTCTGCAATAGACGAAGCTGAGTCGTGATTTCAACATTTTAAAGCTAGTTAGAAAACCAATGAAAATTTAGCGACGAAAATTATTTTAGTGATTTTTTGGTATTCCGATAATAGATTGTCAATATTTCAACAAAATTTCATCAAAAATTGGATTCAAATACAGTAGTGACCAATTTCAAGGTGCAAAGATTTAACCCTTCTCCTCCATCTGCCAAGACTCATCTAACTTTTGTTTTATCAACAAGGACTTCAAGGTGCAAAGAGTCGTTATGGTTTATCTTCTCAATTGCATAATCTTGTTCATAGAAGGTAGCATGATGATCATTGGCTAGGCATCCTACCATCTCTTGGAAATGATTGACATCAAGATCATTGGGGACAGTCATGCTTTGTAAAGCCTTGTCTAGAATAGATTAGTGATTAGGTGAGATATACAACAATTCCAAGATAGAGATTTGTGTCGGGGTCTTCCCCAAATGGTCAAGTAAGTTATGCTGAGGCTTGGACGTCTGTGGTGGCTACTATGATGGAGGTCCCTGGATGGTTATCTTGGTGCAACGAGTGTTGACAACACACTCAAGAGTTTTATTTATGGTAATCGTGTTGACATTCTCATCAGCGGTTCAAAGGTGATTTATGATTTTTCCACTATAATCATGCTTGAAATTAGCATAGTTGGCCGAAGGATTGGTCTTATTTCCTGAACTGGGGGCTTTTCCTTTCCCATGGTCATGTAATGGATCAAAGAAGACCATGTGATCAGAGTTTGAAGATGTTTGTTTCTATCCATTAACCTCAATAGTTTTGTTCTCAACAAGATCATGTATAATGTTCTTCAGTTGTTGGCAATTTTGTAGGCTATGTCCCTTAGTTTGATGGAAATCACAAAAGGAATTTTCATCCCATGAAAAGGGGTTAAATTGTCTTGGATTGTATTCTCTTGGATCTGGTAGTTGTATAAGGTTGTGTTGCAATAGTTGTTTGAAGACCGATTCGATTGGTTCCCCTAGGGGAGTGAACTCGTGTTTTCGAAACCTCCTTTGTTGTTGTGGTCATTGGGTGTTTTAGATAGTGTTGGGAGGTTGATTGATGGAATTAAGTGTGTTGGTGGATGGGTTATGTCCTCCCAATGTAATTACTGGTCCTGCTTGTAGGGTTTTGGCATCAACAATCTCATTGTTGTTAATGTTTTTATTCTAATACCAAAACTTGTTTCTATCATTGGGGTTGTTCTGCACATTTGGATTTTTGTTGGGTGTCTTGAGCTCACCTTTTTCAATGAGACATTTTTCTAGTATGAGGCCCTTTTCCACTTGTTTTGAAAATGTAGTACAATAGTGTACTCTCAAGTCACTTCTCAATTTTGAGTTGAGGTTTTCTTGGAATATAGTGACCTTTTGTTTCTCAAGTATTTCCATAGGAGATAGACTGGCTATACTTCTCCATCTCTAGAAGGAAATAATTTTTTCTCCTTCATCTTGTGTAGTGTGACACAAGGTTTCTATGTTGATCTTGTTGTCGAAGTTAAAGGAGAAGTGTTTGATAAATTTTTTGGCCAACTCACCCCATGATTTTATGCCATATTGGAGACCCTAAAACCATTCCATTGCAATTTTGATAAGACTTCTTAGAAACAATCTCATAAGATAGGTGGGGTCGTATGTGACATCTATGCACATCGTGGAAAATTCCCTTATGTGTTCGATTGGATTACGCTTTCCATTGTACTTGGGAAAGTTTGGTATAACATACCCATGTGGGAAAGGTGTCATATACAATTATTTTTTGAAGGGAAATGGGCATAAATCCTTTTCTGAAAAGGTTCTTTTGTTAGAAAATGCCATGTTATCCATCTATGTTTGGAGAGATTCCATTTGTGTTTGTAGGAACTTGATTTAATGATGTGTTAGTTGGATTGTTTGGGTCTATGTACGTGTGTTGGAATCCAACATTTTGTGACAAGTTTTGGTTAAGTGTTGGGATGTATGGTGGGTTTTGGTTTGGAATATTAGTGAATGGGTTTTGATTTTGAGTTTGTGTGAATGGGTTGTGACTCAGAATCTGTGTGAATGGGTTGTGACTTGACATTGGTTGATTAGGAATGGGGATGTTTTGTGAAGGGATGGGTTGGCTTCCATATTGAAAGGAGGGTATGTTTCCTATCTGTGAGACCCCAATCTATGGTATAGTACTATTGACATTGACACTTGGTATAGCTATTTTCTATGGTATGGTAATAGTGGCATTAACGCTCAGTATAGAAGTTGTCTGTGGAATGGTACTAGTGACAAAAAATTGGTATAGGAGCTGACATTTTAGATCTTTTGTTCCCAACAAGAGACCAAAGGGATTGGATGATGATGCCCCTATAGTGAAATTTAAACCCTATGTCATGCTAGATGTATCAAATGGAGATGTATGGACCATCGTACTCTGTGTAGGTATGCTAGATGGTATGGTTGTAGTTACCTGAGGTATAGTGGTACTAGTGGTCATTGTGTTTTTCCCTTGTGTAGGTTGAGTTTGAAGGTACTGATATGAAATCCTATAGGTAAGGTGGCACCTTTAGCTAGAAATTTTTCTATGACTCATTGAGGATCATTTGCTAGGTACTCATCTACAAAGGAAGCAAACTTAGGGTATTGTGTTGCAGCCTGTAAGTCTTCCACTACTATGTGTCCTTGTGGGTCCCTAGTGGTGAATTTTTCTAACAAATTTCTGTGAGGTCTTGATGAGGATGTCCCTTGAAAGGGATTTGAGAATGGATTGATGAGGTCATCTGGGTCTGACATCTTTTCTCTTGGACCTTGTTTCTACCATGTAAGATAAGCTCAAAGTGCAAGTGATGCAAAAACTAAGTCTATGGATAGTATGAATCTAGTCTATGTTTTTGGGATTTTTTGGATATAAGGAATGAATGAAACTATTTTTTTGGTATTTTCTTGCAAATAAGGAATGTCTAAAATGATGATATCCTAGGATGACAGTGTTTAAGTATGTAAAAGTCTAAGCAAATTTCTAAGGTAATCAATTTTGGAAGATTCTAAAAGAGGTTACCTACCACATATAGTTTAACCCAGGTTTCAATTTAGTTTTGACAAGGAACCTTCATAGGACTAGGACCAAAAGGTAAGGTGAGCTCCCAAATTAGACTGATGAGCTAGAAGGACTCACATGTAGTAAAAAATATATGATGGTGTGACTAGGCTCAATGACAATGTTCATTGAATCAAGGGTTTATCCAAAGCATGGAAAGTTGACCTATTCTAAGATCTGCAAATGGTGAGTTCCCTAAAAGTTTGATCTAATCTGAAGGAAATAAAGACCCCTAAGATGAAAGTAAGATCTACAACCAGGATACCTATATGACTAAATGATACCTAAAGGATGCAATTTTGCAAAGTATGAGCAAACTTTCTAGTTTCTATCCAAAGATCAGTGTAAAAAAATAAATCAGAGACTGGTATGACTGTTTGGTTTCGGACTGTGATAGTGAATTTTGATTTTCTAGTAATTAAGCAATTGTGGTTCAGAAAAGTAGATGTGTTGTAGAAATAAGCAGATGCGGTTCTCTGAATCATATGCGGTTTTCTGGTAAACTATGTCTCAGGTCTGTATCAAGAAAATGTGACTCACTATATCATATGTGAGTCGAGATTTGAAAAATGTGACTTAGGATTTGATAGATGTGACTAACTGTATCATATTTGACTTGGGATTTATCAAATGTGGTTTTCTAGTATCAAGGGTATTAGCAGACTTGACATATGTGACTCGGTTTATCAAATACATTTTAACAATTGGCAAATGTGACTCCCTATAACAGATATGACTAACTGGTGAACAACTGTGACTCAGTTTTTTGGTAAATGACAGATTGGACTCAGTTTTGATAGATGTGACTGACTGGTAAACAAATGTGACTCTAGCTAACAGGTGCATTTTTTTCGTGAACAAATGTGACTCTGTGTGATAGTTGTAGTTTTTTGGTGAACTGTTGTGGTTTTCTAGTAAATGATAATTTGGACTGACTCTGTTTGTGATCAATTTTTGGAAAATAAAGACAATCAGAAAAAAATGTGTTTCAAGTTTGACGATCGTGAATATGTATAATTCTAGAGAACAAGTACAATCCTAAGGCTAGTTGTGACAATATCTGTTGAGTTCTCACTTGGGTTTCCCCAGCTCTGCTTTTTTAGAGCAAATGATTAGAAGCTTGACCCCATTGGCTCCCCTCCACGGCACTCACTTCTATGGGGCAGCCTAGCTTTAGTACCTATGAAACTCCCATGGCATACTTTTCATCTCTACTAAGAACCACATTAACATGAGATGGATTCAGAGGTCCGACCTCTTACACCAGAAAATAGAAGGTTTTTGGTTACTACAACAATGGAGTTTAATTTGGGTACCCGTTCAAGTGGCTATGCGTGAGGCAAGATACAACGATCTTGTCTGCATAACAAATTTGCACCTACAATCCTATGCTTTCCCTTAGGATTTACATTTATATACCGATCAGGAGTAGCTTGACTAAAAATATTTATTTCTAGTTTGAGTCATCTTGGGGTGAGCACTTTTTTCCCACCAAGACAAGCCTAGTTCTAGAGTCAATAACAATTTCTCTTACACCTAGGATTGCACAAATGTGCAAGGAGAGAGGATACTTCTATTACTGAATTAGGTAATAAAAAATTGTGCTCACTCACCAAACACAGAAGAAAATTGTTAATTTTAAGTCCAAATGACAATTATCTAATCTACTCAAACAGTCTGTTTCAAAATAGTCTTCGACACACGTCCTGCAAAACAATTTATCAATAGTTTCAAATTTGTCTTCATCGATCATCTTGCAAAAAGGTTTCAAAAACTTGTCTTCTACACAATGCCTTGCAAACACTATGTTAAATCCTCAAACACACACGCTACAAACTCAAAATTAGTCGTAATGAAAAGCACAATGAAAACTTTAAATTCAGACTTTGGACTCAGAAATTATACTAGTCAGATGTGTCGCGTAAAGTAGCAGATGCATCACGGGTTTTACCAGTCAAGTGCATCGTAGGTTATCAGATGTGTTACTTTACTCGTCATATGCGACTCGTAGTGTCAATTGCGTCAAATGTGTTGAATCGTACGATACCTACAAAAAGGAATAAAATTTCTACGAATTTGCGAAGAGCGTGTCTTCATGTCAAGTTCACCAATGTAACATCATGAAAACAAGAAAGATCAAAGCAACAACATGTGATTAACTCTAATGTAAACTAATCTAACAACAAAGAACAATGGAAAGATAAAAGTGTAAATAATAGAACCATCTCACCGAATATCTACACAATTCCATGCATAACCTCGATTGTCCTCCATTTTTCCATTTGATTATAATTGCCCTCAGATTTCTAAGTGTGCAAGTATAGCCTATGATAGTGATTCAAAAAAACATCGAAGATTCAGATAATAGATTGCTTCCAAAAGTCATAATATTTTGGGAGGACTTACAATTATGAAGGTCAAATCAATTTATAGAAAATAGAGTTCTCGAATGACAAGCTCAGATTGAAAGATAGATGGACGATTTAGATTAAAAGATTCAACATGCATTCAGATTAGTGTCAATAGTGACATGTGTGATAAAACATGAAAGGTGGGAATTAATATTAAATAATGATTTAATCTTTAGCTGAAAGTATTCAAAAATTAGAAGAATAATGATTGCATGTAAAGGATAAAGATGGAATAAAATAAACTATTTGTTTGCATGCATGAATGAATGAATTAATTAAATAAAGTTATTTAATTAATAAATATTTGCACACAGAAGAATTAAAACAAGATAACTGATTGATTAAGACAGAGATTGTATATGTCAGAGACAATCATATATTAAACCAGGAGATAACGAACTAATTTAATTAAATCTCGAGTTAAGTGGTAAGTGAATAATTAGATAACTTTAAGCGATTATCCAAATATAGAAGAATATATCTGGAATAAGCTATTTATGAATCAAATGATTATTTAATTCACATTCAAAATTTGAGGATTAAATAAATTAAGATTTATTTAATTGACTGGAGAAAAGGTTTAAAGAATAATTAAATAATTAAAGTGTTTATTTAATTATAGCCAAAAGTGTGACAAGAATAAATTAAATAAGAATTTATTTAATTTTAGAAAGAGGATAAAGTTAATTAGTGGCGTAATTAAATAAAGAACATTTATTTAATTAATTAGGATTGAATGAAGATAAAAAATGAATTAATTAAATAATTAACGTTATTTAATTAATAGAGGAATAAAGGTTAAAATGACTTCATTAAATAATTTAGGTTATTTAATTAATAGATGAGAAAGAACTTTAGAAAATAACTAAATAATTAACATTATTTAATTATGACAATGAAGGTACAAATTATGAAGACAATCCATGTACGACCTCCAGATGAATTGTACCATGGTATCAATAACATGTCTATAATAACTGATATCTCCTACATGTGACTGGGTATTAGCCCCTGCATATCAGAAGGCATAAGGAGCTCCATGATCTAGCTTTGCTATAATAGGCGGGCAGAATATAGCAATGTGTTCCCACGCCCATACCATAAGCAACGTGGTACCATAGCTCATCGACTGCACCTCTCTATAGGCTATATCATGCAAATGAAAATATAACATGGCAAGCAAACAAGGACCCCATGCATACACGACCTATCTCTTTGACATACCAACTAACATCTCACCCCATCCCACAGGAAATCCATGACCTCAATGATCAGGTAGAACTATCCCCCTAATCAATGTGCATAACAAACAATCTATCCTATCATATCTATCGGCCAAGACATGTCATCTAATCTCATAGTGATCTATGCCTAGTTGCCTAATATCATCATGTGGATAATATCGACACAGCTCACTAAAACCCCTTTGGGTATCATACATGACTCTCTCACCCTTGATAGGAAATCTCAAAATCCTATAAACATCCTCAAGTGTAAGACTAGCCTCTCCTGTAGGTAAATGAAAAGATGTCTCAGAATTCCAATGCTCATAGAGTGCAGTCAACAAACCTTAGTTTTCCCGAATAGTGGGAATCATAGTCATGTGATGCAATCCTAGGTGCCATAGCAACCGTTTCTTGCTGCTCCACAATTAATTTTGAAACTCAAAAGTCAACGGCCTCGACTCCCTCATGTAAATCGGATCCAAAACAACCTACAATGGCATTATTCATATCTTGTGTTCGAAAAACAAACTTTTTACAGCCCAAAATTTCAAAAACAATTGGCAAACAAATGTGTCACTCTAAAGCAAATGCGTTGCAAAATTTCACATGTGTCATTCCAATTTGCAAATGCGTCTCAAAACATCATATGTGTCATTACATAATGCAAATTCATTTCACTAATGCCAATGCATCAAAACAAAAACCACGCTCAATCATTCATGCACATGTGTCATGTGTTACACATGCAGTGCACAATAAACCAGTCATGAAAACATGCAAATGCATACCAAAATAGCAAATGTGTGCCACTATTCTACATGCACTACTATTCCTATCACATGCAGTTTAAAACTACAAATGCGGTAAAAAAAAAAGCAATTGTGATCATTGAATTTAAATACCTACGATACCCTTGATGTGTTTTTACAAATACATCATTCTATAGACATATGTGTCAATCATGTATGCATATGCGTTAAATTAAAAAGCAACGCATGTGAAAATAACGCATTAAATGCCTAAAAATGTGTGAAAATGAAAATTTCAAAAGATAGTTTTCAACTACATACTGGGGGTCTCGCGTCTGCTACCCATCTAAACATCTGAATCTGATATTCGTGATGTTGTGAGTTGGGAACTGGCGACATGCTTGCAGAGAGGTCCAGAGCAAAAATCTCAATTTTCAAACTTGAGGGGTGCAAATGAATCGATTTTCCACCCAATTTCTATTTATAACTAGGATTTTTGGAAGGATTTTTCCAAACCTTGTGTATTGGGTGCACCTTTTATCAACTTCTCACGACCATTCACCTTTCAAACTTCGCTGAAACTGATTTATTTCATCACCATTGAATTTCTAGCTATCAAATTGACTAATCGGGACTATTTCCAAACTTTTTGGAATTTTTCAAAAATTTGTCATTTTTCCCGAGGGGGCATACCCTTATTTTACATTGGGGCACAACTGGGGCATGTTTTTGAGTAATTTTCTTTGACACAATGCCAAAATGACATTGTATCAAAGAGAGGCAAAATGTAGACACTGAAATTTGGTCTAAGCCTGCAACTTCAATTTCTTCATAATTCATACCTTCATTTGTCATGATTAAATAATGTTAATTATTTAATTATTTTCTAAAGTCCTTTCTCATATTTTAATTAAATAACTTTAATTATTTAATTAATTCATTTTACCATTATTCAATCCTGATTAATTAAATAAATATTCTTTATTTAATTATGTCACTAATTCACTTTATTCCCTTTCTGAAATTAAATAAATTCCTATTTAATTTATTCTTGTCACACCTTTGACTATAATAAAATAAATACTTTAATTATTTAATTATTCTTTAAATCTTTTCTTTAGTTAATTAAATAAATCTTAATTTATTTAATTTAATCTGTAAATTCGAATGTTGAATTAAATAATCATTTAATTCATAAAAAGAATTATTCTTGGCATATTCTTCTATGATTGGGTAATCACTTAGTTATCTAATTATTCACTTATCACTTAAGTCGAGATCTATTTAAATCAATCGGTCATCTCCTGAGTTAATGTCTAATTGTCTCTGATGAATAGACTCTTTATCTTAACTAGTCAGTTATCTAGTTTTAATTCTTCTGTGTGCACACATTTATTAATTAAATAACTTTATTTAATTCATTCATTCATTCATGCGTTCAAACAAATCATTTCCTCTATTTCAATCTTTATCCTTTACATGCAATCATTATTCCTCTAATTTTTTAATACTTTCAATTAAATATTAAATTATTATTTAATCTTAATTCTGATATTTTATGCTTTATCACTCACGTCACTACTGACACTAATCTTAATGCATGTCGAACCTTTTAATTTGAATCATTCGTCTATCTTTCAATCTGAGCCTATCATTCGAACAATCAATTTTCTATAAATTGACCTCACCTTCATCATTGTTACCCCTCCCAAAATCTTATGACTTTTGGAAGCAATCTATTATCTGAATATTTGATGTTTTGTTGAATCACTATCATAGGCTATACTTGTACACTTAGAAATCTGAGGTAAATTATAATCAAATGAAAAAATGGAGAAGGACAATCGAGGTTATGCATGGAATTGTGTAGATATTCAGTGAGATGGTTCTATTATTTGCACTTTTATCTTTCCATTGTTCTTTGTTGTTAGCTTAGTTTACATTAGATTTAATTACATGTTGTTGCTTTTATCTTTCTTGTTTTCATGATGTTACACTTTATAATGCTAACCTAAATTTTTCCCTAAGTTATAGTAACAACTATTCAAAATGCAATGTTTAGCCACTTTAAATGGCAATGATGACCTTTACTTCTTGCATAAATTATGGTGCCAAAAGTGGCAGCCTATTAACTTTTTTTTGCAACAACATTCACTCTATTGCATTTACCTTTTCCTCATGTGGCACTATTATTCAAATTAAAATGCATAATGTGGTGCCTAAAGTGGGTGACCTCTTACTTCTTTTAAATCTATCATTCTCCTTTCTCTCATATGGCAATATAGCCACTCAATATGGCTTTTAAAAATAGTTATAGAATACAATCCTATAGCCACTTTGTGGCATTTTCAATTGACTTGGTGAAAGCATATGGTGGTGTTCACTTTTTCTTATCTATATATACTTTTTACTTGAATCTAGATGGATAACTACAATTGAATATGGTTGTCAAAAAATGAGTTTGTAACATGCTGAGATCAGCCACAACGTGGCTTATATAGTATTTGTGCATTGACAACTAATGTAATACACCAATAAGCCTCATAATTTGGCTTTGGTAACTTAGATTTTGAGTGATAATTCTGCCAATTAATAAGGATATTCAATATATATTAACTTTAATAATATATTTATCTGTATATATATATTATAATATATATATCAATAAATATATATTTTTCATTAAATAAATAATTATATATACTAATATATATGACAATATATATATCATATATGCCTCACTTAATTATCGACATTTATATTACAAATATGTGTATTATATATTGTATTAATGGAAAAAGTATCCCTTTTTCTTGAATTTGGGAATAATTAACAATAAATGAGCATAATGTTGTGTTGATTTAGTGTTGTAATGTGTTTTACAAATTCACATTAAGTTTAGGGACCCTTTTAACTAAATAGACTTAATTGTGCCTTATTTAGGGTGTTGTAAAGTGTTTCCTTACACTTTCACACTAATCTAGGGCTTTATTAATTAATTGAGGTTAATTATAGCTTAATTGGCCCCTTAAATTCAAATCCAATCCTTATTTATTGCATTTTATAAGGGATATATCCCAACACTCAGTAATAATGTTGCATAACACTTAATTTGGCAAGGTTTGAGTCCTAGGATAGTGACCTAGGACCCATTCTCCACCTAGAGAATGGGTCCTCACTATGTCCTAGGACCCCCCTTTTTACATATTATTTCACCTCCCCGAAACTTGGTCCTAGTTAATTATGCTAGGACCCATTCGCCCAAGGTGGTGAATGGGTCCCCCTTAACTAAGGACACCCCCTTTTAAACATATTTGTGGTGGGATTTTAATGATTTTGAATCCTAGATCTGATGTCAACTTGTTTTCTTTGAATTTTGGGATTAAACCTTAAGATAACTATAAATATAAGATTATTTCACATAGTTTCACCTAAGCAACCTAAGAAATTTTATGAGCAAGTCCTAATTGCAAGTTTATGAGTTCAAGAGCTTTTCAAGAGCAGATTATTGATGTTTTATTGAAGCATTCAAAGGTCATATCATCATGTCAAAGGCATAGTGCATCATGCATGTTGTTGAGCTAATGTTGTGATGTAGCATTGAAGATCCAAGTCGAGCATTGTTTCACATCCAATTCAACATCAAGATCTACATTCTTCATGGTCATTTCATGCTAGATTTTTTATTTCAATTACAAGACTTCATCCAAGGTATCATTGTTTCATGTTCATGTTTCATTATTTCATCATAAGGTTTAATTATCTAAATGGGGTTTGACCAAGGACAACCCCTATTCCCTAACAATCAACATTTTTCCTCCTCTTTGATGTGTGATTGCAAAGTTTTAGGTTGAAGATCAAGTGGAGAAAAAAGTTGCAAAGTTTTCAAGATTGAAAGGGTATGTGCAGGATCATAATGGGCCAAAAAGTGGCAATATGATGGGTATGTGGCTGACGACATTTTTTTATCCAAAATTGATGAAATGAAAAGGGTTTTTAAAGGAGATTCTCAACTTTCCACAAATATAAATTATTCTTTACTTTGAATTTAATAAGTAATTATTATTCATTTTCTATTCAAATTATGACTAAAGTACTATTTGATAGACTGGTTGAAAAACATCTATAACTTTCAAACGTTATCACATTTTTTGAATCCAAAACATGTGTCACATTCTATACTTTGCATTCTATAGGATTAAAAAAAAAATTAATTTCATGAAGTTTTGACCAAGTTAAGGTGGTTAGACATATGAGTTTTTTATTTTTTAAAAGTAGTAATAAAAAATTCATAATTAATTATTTACTTGGAAAAAATTACAAAAAAATATGCATCACATCGGGACATGAGTCCTATACTTATATCTAAAATATTATCATTTTATTGTGGTTAGGGTGGTCAGACAGACACCTACTTCTTATTTTTTCCCTGAAATTTAAGTACTATTGCATTGAAATTTCAAATTTTCACCAAATAGATTTTTTTTTTAAACAAACCTATTAGTTTAGAAACTACATTCAATTTTCTACAAATTCTATTCTTACATATTTTTGAAATAATATAGATAACTTATTCAAATTTTTACGTCAAGTTTCCTAACTCTAATTTTCTAATTTTTTTGCCACTTAAGGGTTTGTTTTTTCCATGATGATCCTGCACATACCCGAAAGTTGCAAAAGTTGTCATTTATATTGCAAGATCACATAAAGTTGATCACGTAGGAGCTAGGAGTGCATACATTGAAGAACAAAACCTAGAAATTAGTTTTCAGAAACCCTAACAGGGACCCATTTTCCATTGGGTGAATGAGTCCTCAGTGACCTCTGAAACAACACTTTTTCAGCAAGGTGCACATTATTTTGACATTTGAAAACCTTCTTTTTTACTATTATAACAATTAGGTTTGTTTTCTAATATTTATTTTCATCATATATTGCACATAATTATATGTTTCATAGAAAAAACTAGTGGTTCATCGTCTTGTTGATTCATTTTGGTGAACCCTATTTTTATATGAAACATAATGTTGAACCTGACCTTCAAACCCTTTATTTCTGATTTGAAGAACATCACAATCCTAGATCTAGCTCACATTAACTTTGCATTAGATCTTGCATTAGTTAATTTGCATTCATGGCTTCTAAATCTTGTATTAGTGAAAAGTGCATATAGGTTGCATTTTTGCATCTTGGATCATTCAATTTCATTGAAATTCTATAATTGCAATCAGTCAAGACAACATACAGACTAGAAACCTTAAACACAACTTAGAATGTTTTGAATTTAGTGTAAAAACCCTAATCTGGGACTCATTCACCCCTTTGGGCGATTTAGTGCCTATACAGGTGGTTTTTCCTACTTTGTGCGAATTCTATGTTGACTTTTTTTTAGCGTTTGACCTTGTCAAAAACCCTAAAAGGGACGCATTCACCCATCTGGGTGAATGAGTCCTTAGAGGCCTATAAAAATGAACTTTTTTGAGTTTTCTGGTGATTTTTGTACTTCCTAGGCTTGTTGGTAATCTTTAGTATTAGTCTAGAAATTTTTAGGAACTTCTATTTTATGCATCTAGGTCAAAAAAATCCATTTAGTTTAGTCATTTTTGAATTCTTCCTAAATCATTTCAGTAGAAAAAAATCATAAGATCTTAAAATGTTCACATTTTTGAAACTTTGCATAATATGGATAAAAGTACTTTTCACTTTTTCAAACACAATGTTTCCATTCATGAAGCTTTGCATAAGTTTGATAAAGGTACTTTTCATCTTTGAATGTACACTGTTTGTATTCTTAAAGCTTTGCATAAATTGGATAAAAGTACTATTCATCTTTGGATACACATTGTTTACATTCTTGAATCATTGCATAAGATGGTTAGAAGTACTCTTCATTCTTGGTCAAACAATGTTAGTATCTTACCTTTCTAAGCATGCTAATAAAAATTTAATATCCCCCCTCATGAGAATTATTTAGTGAAATAAAATACAATGGTGTACAATCATGACAATCAAATTTGGTCTTCTCCTAATATCTCTCCTATTTGTGACAAAAATATTTTGGTGTTAGAAGATCCAATCATTGAGTTCCATGAGAATCCTACTTGTTTCTCTTCCCCTACTAAGAAAAAAATTATTGAACAAGAGGATACCATCATTGATAAGAAAGCCAATCCAATCATAGATGACTCCCCTAATTTTGATGAATTGATTATGGTGGAAGAAAATGAGAACATTGGCACATGTCTTTCAAAAAATAGTGATGTTGATTCCTTAGATGAAGATGAGGAAGTGACATTAGACTCCCCTTTGCTAAGAGATCGTGAAAATAAGGACAAGTCTTTTGAGGTTATGCACATTAGATATCCCTTGAAGTGGTCTCCTAAGCCACTTCTTACCATCTATCCACCCTCACAAAAACCACAAGTTTAAAACAAACCCATGTTTATCTTAGAACCACCTAAAAGGCAACTTGATAATGATAATGTTTCATAGAAACAGAGTTTCAATACTATTTCTCATACATATAACACTAGGAACAATCCACAACCAAGACAAACAACTCCAACATCCCTCCCATTGCCTAACCATATCTTGCCTAGTGCTCCTCGTTTTCCTTTAAAAAGTGCAGAGTATAATGTTGTTGAACAACTTAAAAATACTTTTGCTAATATATCCTTATGGAACCTTATTCAAGCCTCACCTATTTATCATAACATGCTTTAAAGTTCTTTACAACAAGTCCCTACCCCTTATAATGTATAATCAAATGATGTGGCAGCCCAAATTCAAGCTATAACTCTGGCCAACTTGGACATTACTTTTCGTCAAGATGAGTTACATCTGTTAGAAGTGCAAAAGCAACATGAGGCTTTCATGAGCATAGTCAATGTTAATCAAATCATGATAAAACAAACCCTTGTTGACAATGGTTTGGCCCTTAATGTGTGTAGTGTGAACCTTTTGGAAAAGATTGATATGGATAGAAGTGCCATTAAACCTAATTTTTATCTATCTATGGATTCAATAATATAGGAAAACAACCACTTGGATTCATCACATTACCTATTAAATTTGGAAAAGTAACATTACAAAATCTGGTCCATGTTATGCCTTATGATCTTTCTTACAATATCCTCTTAGGGAGACCTTGGATTCATGAAATGAATGGAGTACCTTCTACCCTACATCGCCTAATGAAATACGTCTATAACAAGGTTTACACACTAAAATCTGATCTTGAACCTGAAAGTTGTTTTATTGTTGAGAAAGAAGGACGAGATCCTTTGGAAGCACTTAAATCAACTACAAAATTGGAAGCCGCGAAGGAAGAAGAACACAAGAAGGGCATTGATGAAGTCACTAAATTGTTATAAAATGATTGGTGTTCCTTAGATTTCACACCTACATTCATGGGAGAATACAAGATCATAAACAAAGAGTTGGATAAGGGAAAATAAAAAGTGATAATTTCAACACAAAATTCAAAAACATCCACCTCAACCACTTTAGGAGAAGAAGCAAATTACACAACAAAATTTGATGAAGTTGATTATGCACAACCACCAAATCCAAAAGAAATGAAAAAGATTTATGGACAAGGTTATGAACTTATGACACAAATTGGGTATAGTGGAAAAGGATGTGGTGCTAGAGAACAAGGTATCTATGTCCCTATAGAGCCTAACATGCAAGAAACAACTCGTGGTCTTGGTTATTTTCCTTTGATAGAAATAAAAGCATCAAAAAGGCATTCACTTAATATCAACAATCTTACAAAAGATTCTTCCAAGACAACTTTAACTTTGGTGCATCCTGAACTGATAGATACTACATGTGAGAATATTTCATTAGATAGGCATCAAGTTTATACTCATTATAATCAATAATAATAGATGTTTCTCCTTGTCATGTAATAGTTTTAGGATCATAGCATTCTCACTATTGCATTTTTTCCATTCATTGCAAATCATTCCCTTTTTATAAGGAGTGTCATAACATCATCCATTCTCGACTCATCCTTGTCTCACATTCAGTGGGGACAAGGGGTTAGGTAGCCTTGTCCTCGTATGGCACTTTCCATTGTATCTTTTGGCTATTTGATTGCCTTCCATGTATATATAAGAGAAAGCATGGGATGTGGACGACATGCCTTAAGTTGGCTTGCATGTGACATACTAAGTTATCCTTAGTATTGCATTTTGGGGGCAACCCCTCCCTCCTTTTCATGACGTAGCTTTATTTCAGGAACATATGACTTGCATAGGATTTTCCGAGGAAATCTCTCATGTATTAGAAGAGAACATTGGATACTTTAAATCAATTGCTCACAACAATGGTGTTAGAAATCACTTTAAAGTGGAGGCATACATTAATGAAATATTTCAACATTTTTCATTTTTCATGGAGTGATTTTCTTTTTTCTTGTGATATTTCCTTTTCTTGGTGGTGTCATTGGGTTTTTCCTCCAAGAGCGCGATATTTCTAAGCATACAATTTCCCTTAGTGGAATGATGGAAATGAGGAATCCCATAAGCGGTGATATGATATTCTTGAATTTTACTCTCTTGGATACATTAGGCACAATGTTCCCTAAGAAGACCTTACATGAACGAAGCAAAATCCCCTTTAAAAAAAACCTATAGACATAGCATTCATAAGTACATAGCATTGTGGTTCCTTATCGAAGTTGTCAGGAGGATAACTTTGGTGTGGTATGGGAGGATAATATGATTCTCTCATTTTCCACCTCATTGGGATACTCACCTATTGGATGGCCTGAGGTTCCACTACCCCAGAGTGAGCATGTGTGTCATTTGCATAGTAGACATCAAGTTTTGCTTGTAAACATTTTCTTGGACAAATAGCCTAGATGTGTACCACATTGCATTAGATAGTCGAAGCTTGATCCTTTTCTCAAACAAATAGTCGTGTTCCACATCATATTGGAAAGTTTGAAGCTTGATCCTTTATTTTTTATTTTTCTTGGTCTTTGATAGGGTATGACTATGTATCTTTTTTATTTTTGCATAAATAAGTTTCTTGATTGTCTACTTTAGTGTGATTTTTTCATGGGGGAAAACTCTTACTAAAGTGGGGGAAAAATGTATTAACAGAAAATTTATCCCTTTTTCCTAAATTTGGGAATAATTAACAATAAATGAGCATAATGTTTCCTTGATTTAGTGTTGTAATGTGTTTTACACATTCACATTAAGTTTAGGGGCCCTTTTAACTAAATAGACTTAATTATGTCTTATTTACGGTGTTGGAAAGTGTTTCCTTACACCTTCACAGAAATCTAGGGATTTATTAATTAATTGAGGTTAATTAGAGCTTAATTGGCCCCTTAAATTCAAATCCAAGCCTTATTTATTGCATTTTTTGAGGGATTATCCCAACATTCAATAATAATGTTTCATAACACTTAATTTGGAAAAGTTTGAGTCTTAGGATAGTGACCTAGGCCCCATTCACCACCTAGCTAATGGGTCCTCACTATTTCCTACGACCCCCTTTTTATATATTATTTCACCTCCCTAAAACTTCGTCCTAGTTAACTGTGCTAGGACCCATTCACCCAAGGTGGCAAATGGGTCCTCCTTAACTAAGGAAACCCCTTTTTGAACATATTTGTGGTGGGATTTTAATGATTTTGAATCCCAGATTTGATTTCAGCTTGTGTTATTTTAATTTCGGGATTAAATCTTAAGATAACTATAAATATAAGGTTATTTCACATAGTTTCACCTAAGAAACCTAAGAAATTTTATGAGAAATTCCTAATAGAAAGTTTATGACTTCAAGAGCATTTCAAAGGCATTCAAGAGTAGATTACTCAAGTTTTATTATAGCATTCAAAGGTCATATCATCATGTCAAAGGCATAGTGCATCATGCATGTTGTTGAGCTAATGTTGCGATGTAACATTGAAGATCCAAGTCAAGCATTGTTTCACATCCAATTCAAGATCAAGATCTACATTCTTCATGGTCATTTCATGCTAGATTGTTGATTTACATTACAAGACTTCATCCAAGGTATCAATGTTTCATGTTTTATGTTCATGTTTCATTATTTCATCATAAGGTTTAATTACCTAAATGGGGTTTTACTAAGGAAAACCCTTATTCCCTAACAATCAACAATTTTTCTCCTTTTTGATGTGTGATTGCAAATTTTTAGGTTGAAGATCAAGTGGAGAACAAAATTTGCAAAGTTATCAAAATTGAAAAGTTGCAAACATTGTCATCTATATTGCAAGATCATGAAAAGTTACCTACAAAATTTATTTCTAACTTTCGGGAGCTGATCACCTGGGAGTTGGGAGTGCAAATATTGAAGAATAAAACCCAAAAATCAGTTTGAACAGAAACCCTAACAGAGACCCATTTTCCACTGGGCGAATGAGTCCTCAATGACCCTTGAAACAACACTTTTTCAGCAAGGTACACATCATTTTGACATCTAAAAACCTTCATTTTTACTGTTATAATAGTTAGGTTTGTTTTTTTATATTTATTTGCATCATATATTGCACATAATTGTATGTTTCATATCATAAAATAGTAGTTCATCATTTTGTTGATTCATTTTGGTGAACCCTATTTTTATATTAAACATATATGCCTACATATATATATATATACATACATACATTCCCTATAAATATATATTCATACACATTATATGTAATATAAGATTTTTACATGAGTTTCATTATTTTAATTTGATTTGATTAAAAGGTTAAGGAGGATCAAATATGACCAAACCTAGCTTTCCCTATTGACCAAAAATCTTTGAACTTAGGTTAAGCACTTAACAGAATGTTACTTAGACTAACTCAACAAGGTTCCTCTAACCTATGTCCATGAGTGTGTGTGTGTGTGTGTCAACTCAAATAGGTATACCAATGATTCCATACCAATCTCCTCTCATGGGTGATACTCTCCTTCCCCCTCTAGAGGGTTTGAATCTTTCCTGCATCCAACTTAGAGCAACATGTTTGTAGTTAGCTAATAACATATAAATCATATTCATCATATATCATAAGCATCATTAAAGCTTTTAAAAATTAATTCATCATAATGCATATTCATACATTTCATTCATCCATTTAAATTTCATCAAACTATATTCATGCATTAAAAACATATTTACTCATAAAGGTATAAGTAATTTGGTAACTTAAAAATGGGGTGTAATAGGTATGTCCTCAAGTTTTACCAAAAAACACTTTATTATTACATTTTTTAGAACATTTCTATGAATTTCTATTTGGTTTGAATGTATTATTTTAGTGAAGATATGTTTTACCATCTTTCATTCCATGAAAATACTATTCATGCACCTTCCTATCAGCCATACCAAAAAAAATATATTGTTGGTTTTATCCCAAATGACCTTGTAACAATAGGTTATCAACATTGTTATCATGCTTACCACCCACACACCCCTGCTCAATCTTCTTAGCATCCTTTTAGTTAGCCCCAAGAAGTCATTTCTATTCCAAACCAAGATGGTTGCTTTCCTAGTCATCCTTAAAATATTGACAATATGGCCTGGATTAGTGACATCAAAATCATATTGCTAGACTTCAATAAGTAGTTGGGTGACATTAGGAGATAACAAGAATTTCATTTGCAGCAAGAAGAGTTGGCTTACCAATCCTATCAATACTAGTAGGATATAGATTCATAGAGAAAGCAATATGAAGAGTCTCTTGCAAAAGAGATTTTTGCCAAACAAGAGTAAATGAGTTTGTTGCCTGCCCAAGTATAAAGGCTTGAATTCCAATCAACCTCTTGTATTCCAAATCAACATGTCATAGAGGAGGTTTCCAAGTACAATTTTCCAAGATTTAGGAGAGGTAAGCCTCTTGAATCTTCAATTCGGTCTTTTGAGCTTGAAATTCTAAGTTTTAGGACCTACATCCTTTGTAAGAACCTAGTATCTATCAAGAACAACCTTCTTCAAAACTTATACTTCATCAAGAAACCCAACAAGACTCTTATAATCAGCCTTCTCATCCTAGGACCATTCACCTTTGCAAAGATCGGCCCATTGTCTACCAAGATAATTGGTTTAGAGAACAAGAAGAGGTGGTGTGTGGGGAAGAAATTTTTTTTTTTTGTTGTTGACACTCTTAAAAATGAGGTAGAACACAAAAAATTAGACTTTTTGTTAAGGGATGATGAGTATGATCAGTTAGGACAACAAAATGAAAGGAAAGCAAGAGGTGTTGAATGTGAAGTGTTGACTAATTTGTTTGATGAACTCCCATATTTTATTGAAGATGATAATATACCCATGTTAACAAATCCATTGGGACAACAAAATAGCAAGCAAGAAGGAGGTAGTGAAAAATAAGAGTCTACCTTATCATTTGATGAGTTTCCTTCTTTTGTTGAACAATATGAAGACATGCACATTTTTACATCAACATCAACTTCAAGATAGCTAGAGGACACAAATAGTCTTGATAAGGTGCTGATATACCAAGAGAAAAATGAGGACAACACTATTTTGAAGAGTGTAAATATTGACATACATGAGGAGAACAAGCTAGAAGTTGATGAAGATATTTTCCAGCATCACAGAAGGCTTTTGTTCAAATATTGATGCCAAGATAACACTTCTTGAATCAAAAAATTATGAGCAATAGGAAGATAAGGTAGAAACATGTTTATTTTTTCCAAAACAATCACAAGAAGTGGTTTTCACATGTCAACAAATTGATGAAGAAGCATCCCACAAGCAAGAGACCAACAAGGAGAGCTCAAATTTTATCCTTTCAAGAGGATTTCCCATTAGACACCTAGCTAGGATGGAGGCCAACAAAGCACCAAGATTCATGCTTGCACCCAAGTGATGAGTCCAAATAATGGCTCAATTTTGATAGGGTTTATCATATATTTGTTGTTGTTACTGTGGAATTTAGCACCAGGTTATTGACACTCTCTATATTATTTCCCTAAATTTAAGGACCTTGGGCATGAACTTATCCTTGTAACCTTCGATGGTATTTAACCTACTATGTGATATATCTATATTAATTTTACATGTGATTGAATGAATGTTATTCTAAGGTGATTATGGATATACAATTGTTTTGTGCACGCTAATGTTATTATTCAGGTTCACATTAAGATGCAGATATAAATGAAGCCTACAAGGTGGAAAAAATTCATGCCAGCTAGCCGATTGCTAAAGAATTCAAAAAGATGGTCATTAAAGAGGTCAATGGAGGGAAAACTTCCAATGGAGGGAAACTTCTAGGTCATGTGGAAGTTTTAACTTACCTTTAAATGATCATGTTTCTTAGTTGAGCAGATTTAGGAGGAGTTGTTATGTTGGATCCTCGTTAAGTCAAGACTAGTTTGACTAAAAGTCTTATGCATGCATAACCTCCTTCCTCTTTTTCATGCTTTCAATAAATGGCATCCTCTTAGTTTGTTGTAGTTGACCACCTAGTTAGTTAGGGTTAGTTAGAAGCTTTCCTTCTATAAATAATGATCGGATATCCCTCTTCACAAGTTTGGATGTATTGATATTATATTTGCATTTTCAGTTTCAAGGAAAATAATCATGTTGCCAATATGATGTAATCATGTTTTTAATGAATAAAATGATATTTTGATTTGTTTCACCTAAGTTAGCTTAAGGAAGACTCATTCAAGGGGACCCACTTGGTGAGAATTCCATCCATTTAGTTTAGTATTTGCTTTATGTTTAGTAATTAGTTACGGTCTTAGCATTTGTATGTTCCTACAGCCATTGGAACTCTGTTCTGTGTCTATTCCTATAGCCAAGGCAAACAAAGTAACTTCCTATCTGTTTGTTGAGATCTCTATTTTTGTCATTCATTTCAGTCTAGTTTAGTTGTTGATTCATGCTTAGTACTTATGTTAATTCCTTTCAAGCATTTTATTTTCAACATTGTCTCCTTTCTAGTTATAGGATGACGATGACTAGAGTTGAGTCCTAGTGCACATACAGTGTTGACCAATTTCAAGTTCATGTCCTTGGGTTGAAAATGAAATGAACCTTCATGATGAGCAAGATAACTACTTAGTGCAGATATCTAATCTATAAGTTACAACTTTAAGGGCTTAGTTATTAAACCATTAGAGGAGGCCAACATTTTTGGCACCATTGTCGGGGATGGTGTCAAACTAGGAGGTTTTTTGGAGTCATTTCTAGTCTCTTTCTTGTTTTAGTATCTCTAAATTTTGTTCTTAGCATACCCTTCATTTGAGAAAAGTAATGCTATGCTATTCTTTCACCAATTCTTTGTGTGAGTTGGTTGATACTGAGTTAATACCACATGCATAGAGGTAGGAGAAGAGATGCTCATGGGAGATTCCTTCCTAATGACCCTAATCATGATAACCAACTAGTTGAGTTTTAAAATCTTCGAAGAGACAAAGCAGAAGAGGACGAAAATCATTTAACTGAAGCATTTCTCAATTTGACTAGTTCTGAAACTTCCTTTGAAGAGCAAGTTTCCCAAAACCTGATTGAGAATCCATTTGCTTTGGAACTCCATCAAGTAGATATGGCTGGTCAAAATCCAAATAGACCTAACCAACCATATTTTCCATTTCCTATCACCCACTGGAATGAAGTTAATAACCTCAAGAACATCCCTGCTTTAGTTATTCCTAAGTTCTATGGGCTTGTAACAAAGGACCCTGACACTTTCTTGTTTGAATTTGATATCCTCTGTAGAAGCTATGATTACACTACTAATTCTCATAGGCTTAAATTGTTTCCTAATACCTTGAAAGAAGTTGCATTAAGATGGTTTATGATCCTAAGTAGGAATACTGTAGAGACTTGGGATGATATGAAAACAAAGTTTCTTGAGAAGTATAAAGAATACTATAGGAGCAGTGATATGAGAGGAGATGATATATTTAGGATGTAGTAGTAGGAATATGAAAGTTTGGAGGACTATTGTGTGCAGGTGTATATAATCTATCTAAAAATACAAAACAAGTTAACAATGCAAGAGAAAACAAACACAGGACCACCTCACGGTTAGTTTAGTTGAATCCAAAACAAAATAAAGATAATAAATAAGCAAATTATACCTTTTATTGGATTGATCCTTTGGTTGGCCCTTGAAGTGATTCTTGATGTTGCTCCTTGGATGGAAAATGAGATGAAAATGCAAGATGGGCTTGAAAGTGTGATAATGGTGGATTGAAGTGCTATGATGAAGGAAAAATGTGCAAATTGGCTAAGTATGGCTTCAAATGACAAAATAGCAAGATTTTGATATCAAAATGCAAAAGTCCCTAAATGAGAGAAAAGATAGGGTATTTATAGAGAATTCAATAGTCAAGATTGAGCCACCATGGCTGAGATAACAGGCTATGGTGAGTTGAGGACTCACAAGCCCTCACATCTAGACATGTGGAAGGTGAAATGGCCAAAGATGCGACAAGGTGTAGGTGAGGTGGAAGAATGACATGTGATGTGGAAGGACATGTACCTTGAAAGTACATTGGGAGAGGAGAAGATTCCCTTAAAAGGAAAGTTCTTGTTCCCAAATGGTTGGAAAGTGACATGAGAGGAATTTTAGTATTCCTCAAAAAATCTCCATGGGGAAGAGGAAAGTAGTTGGGAAAATAAATGTGAATTAAAAATTCACATGCTTGGAAGAATACCATGGAAAAGAAAAGGTTCCAAAAAGGAAAGCACTTTTCCACATGTGACTTGATGTGACAAGTCAAAGATTCTAGAGGAATAAATGTGAATTTTAAATTCACATAGGAAAGAGGGTCAATGCTAAAAAAAGTAAATGAAAAGGTTGACTAAAAAGGCATGCTAAATGTGGCTAATGACTTTGATTAAGGTTGTGCAAACACATGATTAGGAGGATTAATGGAAGATTAAGGAGAAATTGGAAAATGTGAGGATGTGACATTAATTTTTTAATTAATGTGTGCACATCCTAATCCAGAATTAATTAAACTAATCTGGGTTAAAAGAGGGTTATGAAGGATGTGTCAATGAGAGAGAAAAAGAGGAATTAAAAATTGATTTAAATTCAAAGAAGTCACATGACTAAATTAAATAGAGTGATGTATTTATTTAATTTAGAGGGGAAAGAAGTAAAAGGTAAAAGTATTTAATTATTGAATTAAATACTTTAGGAACCTTATACAAATGATGAAATATTAATTAAATGAATGATTTAATTAATATTGGCAAAGATGATGAAATAGACGAATAAAGGGATGAGTAAGAAGGTGAGTTTGACCATATGGAAGTGGTCAAATTTGGATGTATACATTTTCCCCTCTTCAAAATGTTGTTAGAATAATAGGGTTTCGAAGAAAATAAAATGTAGATGACTCTATAGAGGAAGCGACCAGAAAAGAGATGCCCCTGCATGGGAGAGGTTGTGTGAGCTGCCCAAATGAAGGGAAATGAAAGGGGATGCCCCAATCTCACAAGAGAAGGATCATAATGGAGGAGAATGGTAACGTATGCCCCCTCAAGAGGGCAGATGGGGAAGGAAAAGGGGTCTTTGGTGACATCTCGAAAGTATAAAGTGGTATATGTCATTGGAAAGAGCACGAAAAACCGAGAAGAATTGCTTTTGAACAAAGGAAAACGGGTGCACAATATGCAAATAGTGGCCCCAGGAAGATAGAGGGTTGAAGAATTAGTTGGAAGAAAAGATTTTTTAAATAAGGGGTGAAAAATACCCTTCATTTAAAAAGGTAAAAGAGGGTGGGAAGTTATAAAAGGTAATTTTAGAAATTACCTCTCTTCATTTGAACAGTTGTTAGTTGAGGAAGAGAGGGAGGAGAAGAGAGGGAGAGGATGAGAGGACACGATGTTAGACGACTACGACACCGATATTATCCACTGGGTGGATGAGGTGCGGCGATACTACAGTGAGGGCGTCGTTCCATGCCAGGTTAGTAAAAGTTGAAAATATGAGTTTGAGTGGGGGGTAGGGTAGAAAAATGGGCATTTGGAAGAAGTTAGATGTCACCAAAAGGGTGAGTAGAATTATCTATTAGAGGCGATGGGAGAAAAGGGGGAGTTTTCCAAATTAATGGGAAAATGGGCAAGTTGGGGCTGCATACGTGCCCCAGTATAGGGCGAGTTCACCCAAGGGTAGAAGGCCAAGGACACATATCGTCAAGCCCCGTAGAGGGGCGTACCCACCCTATAAGGGGTGGATCTACCCCAGGAAGGGTGAACTTGCTTGGGTGGGTCTACCCATCCTAGGGCGGGTCCACCCATTAGCAAGGCGGGTCTGCCCCAAGCTGGGTAGGTCCGCCCATGGCCGGGGGCAAGCTACCCCAAGCCGAGCGGGTCCGACTGCAGCCAGGGCAGGTCCACCCTAGGTCGGGTGAGTCTTCCTATGGCCGGATGGGTCCACTCGCGACTAAGGCGGGTCTGCCCCAGGTTGGGCGAGTCCACCTGCAAATGGGGGCTGGTTCACCCTAACCTAGGGTGGTTCCGCCCAAGGAAAGGGCAGGTCCACCCAATGGAGAGAGGCGGGTCCACCCAAGGAGAAGGGTGGGAAAAGACGGGAAAGGGAGCCCAAGAACGGAAAAAAAGGGGGGGTAAGGGATAGAGAAAAGAGAGGAAATAAAAGAGAATTACTGACATGGTTTGTGTGACAAGGATGCAGGACTTTGACAGAGTGTGGACGCATGAGAGGTGATCCAAGGTGTTGGAGGCTTGTATAGCAACCATGAATGGCATGGATCACCATGCACTGGAGCAGGAAGAACTATTACATATGCTATCGTACCCAACTATTAGGGCACATAGGGCCATGTTGACAACATTGATAGAGCACTAGAATTCAGCTATGTCGATGTTTCATCTACCGGCAAGAGAGATGGCAGTGACCTTAGAGGATGTATGGAGGATCCTGAGGCTCTCCATAGTAGGGCTCCTAGTCAGTGGTGAAGGGTAGAGGGGGAGGCACTGGACGAGTTCATGCAGGCGATGTTTGGTGGAGATGAGTTACCGATTCAGCGGCAGCAACTAGATGTGGACAGATGTCTGGCCTATAGGGTGCCAACATTGTCACTATATCTACCAGGATTGATCAGCGGGATCTTGCTTCCGGATAGGAGTGGTTGGTTCCTGCATCTCAAGTTTGTGGAGGTGATTTGACATATTACGAGGGTCAAGAGGGGTAGTTTGCATGGGGGACCTCTCTGTTAGCACAACTATACATGGATATGCATGTGATATTCTATCGGGAGGTACTGAGTTTGACACACGTCACACTGCTATAGGTATGGGCCTAGGCATATCGAGATTGCCAGGCCGGTCATGGTGAGAGGAGATGAAGAGGATGATAGACCACTAGTAGCCTAGGTGTGGGGGATGGAGGCTAGTGCGATATTGAACTATGAGGGATTCAAGGACTTGGATGCATGGAGGAGACTATTTGATGAGCTGCCGACAGAGATGATAGTGTGGCAGTCGTACATGCTAGGGCGGTTTAGAGGATGGAGGGATGATGAGGTTAGACACAGGAATTATTTCTACACTTAGTGCCATATTATTGGGAGAGATTCACTCATATTTGAGTCATAGAGACTAGACCAGGTGATGAGGAAGTTGTAGAGAGATAGGGATGCAACGGTGGCTTGGGCACAGGCCGCATAGAGTGAGAGAGATGCCGCAGAGGTGAGAATGCAGATGCTACAGGGACAGAGGGATGTAGCAGGGGCTCATATGTAGGCAATACAGGTGGAGGGTGGTGAAATAGGAGTAGAAACACAGTGATTGTAGGCACAATTACAAGTTGCACAAGCTGAGAGGGACAGGGCCACAGAGTAGGTACAGTAGCTAAGGTTGGCACAGGAGGCATGGGAGTAGGAGCAGAGAGCCATTAGTGCAGATCGAGATAGACATAGGCATTAGTGGAATGCCGCTAGATATCAGGCTAGGTAGATAGATGATTATATGCATGAGGCAACCTATTGGAGGTGTGCTTATGAGCAGGTGATTCCAAATCTGACATAACACACAGTGCGCCATGTCAGGCAGGTACCTCAGATGCCGACACCATCCCAGTCATTAGGGACATGTACTAGAGGGTATAGCAACCTTCAGTTGACTCCTCCTCACTTTGGGGATTATCATAGAACTCCCACTCATGATTATCAGGATACTCCCACACATAGAGGGCCAGTGCTCGATTCTCCTCAGATATCAGATGTAGGTAGCTCATAGTAGAGCAAGTAGAGAGCAAGTGGCAGGATACAGGTTTTTGACAGGTATAGGATGGAGACCCAGTACATATCAGCATAGAACAGATGTGATCTACATCCTTGGATTTGTACTTTATTTGATGATATATATGATGGATATGTATTTGGTTATGTTTTAGACATTATGATGAGATGGACATTGTATTATTTTGATTATGATATGATATGTGATAGCCCTTATTGACACTGTGTTATGTTTATGTGATGGATGATTTATGTTATGCATATGAATATTTTTTCATGCTCTTATGATGGATCATGTAATGTATGTACATGTGTATGATGATTTATGCTTATGTGGATGATTCGATTATGCATGATGTTGATGTCATTGTTTATATGATGTATGAGTGATGTCTAATGTTTATGATGCAGGATGGGATGAATGTTTGGTATGATATATAATTATTATGGACCTAACAAATTTTTTTCACAGGTGGTTATGTATGTAATGTGTAAATTTCAATATGGAAATGTATGGATTAAAATGAACCTCAGATGCTTAATCTAATTAGTCTATTATGTATATGGGATAAAATATGATGGACCTATGATGTAACATGCAATGTGAATGGAAAATGGACTGCTCCATGAAATGCAATGTGAACATAAGTGTCAATATGGACTTGCATGGGAATGCAGGTAGATGATAGGTGTAGTGTGGGTGTGATACTACACCTGTCAAGAACCATTAATATCCTGAGACAAAGGGGGAAAAGAATCAAATTTTGCACAACTGAAATCAGAAGTCATGGGTTAGGAACAAGAATGGATGAAGGATACATGCAATGAAATGAAATGCAATTTTCCATCCATGGAGCATTTATTTTTTCTATAGCATAAGACACTAGCTACCATGGTACATAAAACCAAGGCAAGTTAGCATCTGATGCATAAAAAAAACACAACAAACAAGGTTAGCCCAACACCCCAAAGTGATAAAGACTTTGGTCCGACCAGGCATTGGGATAACCACAAGCACAAAGGGATTTCCTAGTGTAACACAAAACCTTAGGGATCTTGGTGGGTACTATGTGGGATAACCCAGCAAATAGAAACAATAAACGATCGAGATATGTCCCTATGTTAACCAGTCAAAACGTGCTATAATATGATAGATCATGGTGACCTTAACTAGTTGTAATAGGGAGCTTAAACAATAAATAGAAGCCAAAAGTATCAAAAGATCTCAATCAATGTCAAACATTCTTTGCCATAGGATCAGAAGGGATGGATGGATTTGATGAGGTCTGTTAGGATGGATACATCCTATTGAGACCAATGATGGAAACTAACTCAGATGACCCACATGACGCAGGATTTTTGACACTAATCCGATCTTCTAATACTAGAGGATCTCATTTGTGAAGAACCAACTTGATAGGGACACACCTAACAATAGGACACAAGGGACACAAAAAAAGACTAACACACCCTATAGACCTAGGGGCTCGGAGGCTAATCATAGATTAGCCTTGCCTATGTGAAAGCGCAGAGCCCTCGTAGTTCAAGAAAAGACTGTGGATAAAAGCAAAAAGAGGACCAATGGAAATCGATGAGATGACAAAGCAAAAAAAAGTAAAATAAAACCCCAAGGGTGGATCAAAATATCGACCATGCCTATGTGAAAGCACAAGAGCAATGTATTTTAGATCTTGACAAATGACGACCGACAATGGATAAGAGAGAAAAGTCGAAAATGAAGACAAATGATGGATGACCATCTGAGATGGCTAGAGTGCCCTAGGGGCAGATCAAATGATTATCCTTGCCTACGTGAAAGCATAGGGACAACATAGTTCGACAAAGGACAAGAAAAATGACATGACAGGATGTGAACCAGATAAGCTCATATTAGGATGGAAAAGCTCAAGATTATAGATAGCTGATAATTCTCTAATGCTTAATCAAAACATACCAAGTGGCTAAATGATGGATGCAGATGAAAGGATAGCTGTGATGGGATGATAAGATCTAGATGGATGGAAAGATAGAGTAATTATGACACAAGGTAGATAATGATTCAGCCCTCTACGAATGGCGCTTGTGACTAGGTTTTCGACAAACGTACTTATCCAAGTCACCACCAAGGGTGATTTTCACCATAGGACAAATTATTTCTCTTTACTATTTTGGAATTTTTCTTATTTTTTTATTTTTTTGTATTTCTTGGATTTTGTGCTTTTTTTTGGATTTTTGTGGAGATAGGGCCAGCAAGTGGACTTAGGTATAAAACCTTTTCAGATGCATGATGTTAATAGGCTCTTCTCTAGGGGATTTCCTTCAAGGGTGGAGAGTATGTATGTCCCAGATCCATACTTTTCGGTGATGATATAGGGACCCAACTAGTTCGCTTCAAACTTGTCTTTCTTATCTCAGACATGTTGGGTGTGCAGGTTCTCTTTAAGGAAAAGGTCACCAGCA
>VDFB02358134.1:104912212-105122322 GCA_007258455.2 Sequoia sempervirens | reverse complement strand
TAAGGGACCATTTTCCACACTAACACTATTGGAAGCGTTGGATGATGCTGCAGGGCCTTTTTGCTTTTTGTCATATCCTAGGTCTAAATTCTACGGAAGCTTCACTACATCAATAGGTTGTAGCCACCCTTTTTCTTCTTTACCTAGACCCCCACCTTGATAGTTATTCTTCTCTGCAAATGACTAGGGATATGCTTCTTGAAAATATTCCTTAAGGGAGGATTTGGTTGGGGCTCTTCACAATATATCCATTGACTAATATCATCTTCTAGTGCATCTTTCCTTAAACCAGGGGATCGAAAAGTGCTAGTAGGGATGTTTTTGGCATTGAAGGTAATGGTCTTGTCTTCTTCCTTTTGTATAGAATGTGAAGGTTGACCATATGTGTGTGGTGATGGTGGCATGGTTGCCACATTTAGAGCTGTATGCATTTCATATTCACCACAACCCTTGTCGATGATCTGGACTTTAGTGATAGTGGAATCTATGGTGGAAGATGGAGTGGTTGATGTGGTTGATGATGGATTAGAGGATGATGAATGAGGTGCCCCCATTTCAACTCCAGGACAATAATACAAATGGGGAAATGAAGCTTCTAAGGAATGGAAGTACTCAAATGGTTGCGGGTTAGTGTAAATGGTGACCTCCTGTCCATTAACTGGTAACTTTAGGCATTGATGATATGTGGAGGGGATGGCTTGCATGGCATGGAGATATTGGCGGCCGAGGAGGAGGTTGTATGGTAAGTCCAGATCAAGGACATGACATGTAGTGTACTGAGTCATGGGTCCAACCTGGATGGGAAGATTGACAATTCCTTCAGAATCTCTTTATGCATTATCATAAGCATTGATTGTAATGATTTTCTTACTTAGGTCTACTTGAGTGTACCCTAGCTGCTTTATGAACTTGAGATTGCATAGATTAAGGGTAGAGCCATTACCTACCAGGTCCCTTTTTACTTGATGATGTGCCACCAAGACTTTGATGTGTAGGGGACGGTTATGGTTGGCATCAATGTTAGGCATGTAATTTTGGCTAAAGTGTAACTGGTAAGATAGAGCCAGATGTCCCACTAAAGCCTGGAATTGTCTAGGATCAATGTCATTAGGAACGTGGTTTTCCTGTAAAGCTCGGTTTAGGATCTCTTGATGCACGGAAGAAGATTTAAATAGATCCAAATTTGAGATCTGAGCAGGAGTCTTTCCTAAGTGATCAAGAATTTTATATTGAGAATTCACAGGATTTTGTTGGGTGGATGTAGAGGCTACAAGGATAGTAATGTGGGTTCTTCAGGTAGCAATAGCACATTGGGGATCTTTTGCATTGACATGTATCATGGATATGCAGGGTTCCACCTGCTCAATGTAATGGACAATGCCATCATAATTGAGGGGCATGTTCTTATAACTTATGTTATTTGTACTGTTGTTTTGGGGATTGTTATTGGACATGCTTGCACCTTGATTATGGTTAGGGAAGGAATTTTGGTAAATTTTTAATTGAGCATTGGATGACGAGGCTTGATTGGCATCGACTTGGATGTATCCTCGATCGATAAGATCTTGGATGTACATTTTGAGACCTTAACACTTATTGGTCGAGTACCCTTTGATTTTGTGAAAGTCACAATATTCATTGTATTTATACCAATTGGGTTTTGGTTTGGAGTCATCGAAGGGTTTCATCATGTGGTAGATGATTGGATAGTTCGCTCGTAGGATTTTGTTGAATACGGTACTTAAAGATTCACCTAGTTGAGTGAACTGGCATTTGTTGTTCCCTTGACTGTTATGGTTTAACTGTTCAGGGGAACGAGGTGCCCCCTATGGTATTGATATGATGTTTTGGGAAGATGGTTGGTTAGAGAAAGGTTGTTGCCTCTAAGAGGTACTAGCTACTTGAACATGTTTACTGTTGATGACACCATCATTCACAACATTCTTGTTCTTGTTCCAGTAGTGTGACTTATCTCCGGATGACCATGCTTTGTCATGATTTTGTATCTTGATATACCCTTTAGCAATAAGAGCCCATTCAAGGATGGGTCCTTTCTCCACTATCTTGGTGAAGGTGGTGACATAATGTAGGCTAAAGTTATGGGCCATGTTGGGATGTGAGTTCTCAACAAAGAGTGTGACCATGTCCTTCTCTTTGAGAGGGGTTTTCATTTGGCTTGCCAATGCATGCCACCTTTGGAGGTAGTTGGAAAAGGTTTCTCCTTCACGTTACTTATCCTTGAGGAGATCCAAGGTATCAGTGTCCTCTAGATTGAAGGAGAAGTAGGAAACAAATTTCTCTAAAAGATCCATGAAGGATTTGATGGACCCCCGCTCTAGACCTATGAACCACTCTAGGGCATTCCCTATCAGGCTCCGCGGGAATAGACACAAGAGGTAGTTGTCATTGTGCATAGCCTCCTGACACTAGGAGTAAAACTCTTGTAGGTGGGCTTTAGGATCCTTGTTTCCCTTGTATCTGTCAATTTTTTGTATCTCGAAGTGTTTCGGGAAGGGAATCAATGAGATGGAGGGGTCGAATGGATAAGGACATATATCTTCGAATTTGAAGGTTGCTTACCAGTCCCAGCTTGGAGATCTTTCAAAGCAGCTTTGATTTCCAATAGATCTGCATTGACCGGTGGTGTAGGAGTCGAGGCAGATGGGTAGGATAACAGTGGATTATATTGAGCTATTATTTGAAGGTTGATATATGGATTTTGATAGTGAGATGATGATGTGTCTTGCTAGTATGCTAAGGGTGTTTGTTGGTATAGGGGCTGTTGTTGCGAGGTAGAGTACGAATTGGTCTTATAAGGATATGTGGCATAATGCTGAGGAGCATGAATGGAGTGTTGCAGATTGGTCTACTAGTATTGGGGGTACTGCTGCGACTATTGGGAGGCCACATAGGGTGGTTGTTGCTAGAACTGTTGTTGGTTATGATAGAAATAGTGTTGGGGAGGTTGTTGATGTGATGTCAGCTGTTGTGTGGGCCGAGATGGGATGTTATGTTGCAGTTGAGGTTGCGGACATAAAATAGATGTGAGCAATGAGGATATGGTTGGGATGGGAGGTCGAGATGGATTGCCTTGTGATTTGTGTGGTGGTTGTTATGATGAAATCAAAGGATTATGTGGGGCTTGTTGTTGATGAGGTGGTTGAGATGACGTGGAGGAATTCTGCAAAGGAGGTTGTTGAGTGACAAGGGGAATATTTAGTTGGGGTGTACCTTGCGGAGGTAATTGAGATGGTATGTTATATTAAGGATGTTGTTGGGATGTGAAAGGAGATGGTGGTAGATTTATGGCCCCAGGAGGTGGAGGCAAGGTGGTGAGAGGGTTGCCCCCAGCGTTTACTAGAGGTTGATTCGAAAGGGGTGGTGCAGTCAACATTAATGGGGACCATTGCAGAACATTTTGTGGCATTCTGTAGGCAAAAGGGTTATTAGGATCAGATACTTGGGAAGCCCCCATGACTGAGATTGGGGCACATGGGGGATTGTTGACTTGGTAGAGGATGGCGTTGTTGTATTCAGGTTGATACCAACCCTCCACTGGAGGAACATTAGGGATGTATGAATCACCTCATGCATTTTATGAACCTTGGGGTATATTAGGTGTGGAATTGCCATATTTGGATATGTCAACGCCCGATGGGGGTTTGACACCTTTTTCAATTAGGTGGGCCAATATCTCTTCCCCATGTTGTTTGAGTAGGTGATCTATCATTTGTGCATTGGTGGGGTTACTAAAATCTTCCTTGAGTGTAAGTTCAGGCTAGTTGACCATACTCTCTTTGCCATGTAGTTAGTTGTTCTAATCTTCAGTGTTAGATTGTGATGACCCCCCGTTGATAGCAATATTTTCCTATGGTGCATTAGGTTGGGATCCAGGGTTTTGTTGATTGGCCATCTTCCTTGCTTGTGACCAGGTCTGAATGGGCATGCAAGATGGTGGAGTGGACTAGTATGCAAGGATGATCAAGATGATGATTGGAGGATTGACCTAATTAGATGATAGAATAGCCGACAAGGATGCATCTTGATAGGATTGGCTTGGATGATTGATAAAGGATTTGATTTTATTATACCAAAGTGGATTGTTTGATAAATGATCAATGAGATTAGATTGGATTGATTGATAAAATGATTGGAAAATTTGGATTGGATTGAATTGATTGATGGGATAGGGTTGGATTGGATTGATGAAATGATCAATGAGATTGGATTGGAATTATAAATGATTGATGGGGTTAGATGGTAAGACAAATTAGGATGATGACAGGGGTTCTAAACCAAGTTCAGGAATTACCCTAGGTAACACAAGGTGTTGATTGATTGATTAAAGGATGGATGGATGATGACGGTGTCGAATCCAACTTGAAATGGAAGTGGATTGATAGGGCTGATGAGGATGACCGACTTAGGATGCATGACAATCCTAAGCCAGTTTCAAAGGATGGTGATCAAGCTCAAACACCTAGGTCAACTCGGATAACTACTTCAAATGAGGTTTAGCGGAATGGTAGAATGATTTCCAAAATGGGTAAATAGTAATTCAAAACATATGAGCGGCCCTTCAGAACGAGGAAATGGGAGCCTAAAATGAGGGAACAACTATCGAGATGGATGAATGGAGTCTCAAAATGGATGGATGACAACTTGCAATGGAGAAGCAACCTAGAATGGGGGAATGGTTATCAGAATGGAAGAACAGCTATGGGTGAACGACAGTCTGAAAGAGGGAACAGATGCTCAGATTGAATGAACGATGACTTAGAATTAGTAAATAGATGTTCAATCGGATAGATTGACCTTTAGAATGGGGAGATAAATGCTCAGAATGGGTGAACAGTCATTCAGAACGAGAAAACGGTTAGTCAGAATGAAGGAACAACACCTAAAACGACCAAACAAAGAATGAAAATAGTTGTTTGAAGGGTAGGTATTCCTATCCACGGGAAAGTCTTCCCATCCAAGGGTAGGTCCACCTAACTGAAAGGGGCAGGTCCACCCATCTAAGGGAAGGTCTTCCTATTCAGTGAAAATGAGTAAAAATAATTGTTTGGAACAAGTAAATAAGTGCACAAAATGAGGAAATGGATGCTCAGATCGAGGAGATGAATGTTCAGGATAGGGAATGGATTCTCAAAATGGATGCACAAATGTTTATAACGAGGAAACAAGAGATCAAAATGATGAAACGAGTGCTCGAAATGATGAAACAAGTGCTCAGAATGATGAAACGGGTGGTAAAATTGACTATTCAAGGGGCAGGTATGCCTATCCAAGGGAAAGTCTTCCAATCCAAGGTTAGGTCCACCCAACTGAGGTCAAGTACACCCCTTTGAAGGGGCAGGTCCACCTATTCAAAGGCAGGTTTGCCTATTTGAAAAAAAGTTGGGAAAATCTAATAAAAATAGTCTAGAAAGGGGTTGAGATAGAGGGCGGGTTCACCCCTAGTAGGGCAGGTCTGCCCCTCTACAAAAATGTGAGCTTGATTTTTGCAAAAATTACTATGGAAAAGGACTCAAAACACAACAAACAACAATCAGAGGATAAGGCTGACTCGACTGAATAGAAAATCACTGGTTTTGCACAAAGAAAATAGTTCAAGCAGCACAATCCTAAGATTAGTAGAATGGGTATGGCCAACAAAGTCCTCTATCTAAGATAAAAAAGGTGGCTAGAGAGTCCTTGATATACACCCAGTATGTGAGGCCCAAACCATGAACACCAACCCATCACAAGCATGAGTCGAGAACCTTAGTGAGATACTAAAGGCTCAGACCAACTCTTCATGTCATCCTAACACTTCGCCAATAACGACGTGGCCGGATTGGGGTACAGCTTTGGCTCTCCCCCCTTTCTATACCCTGTCAGTATGTGTGGTTGGGATCATCCATTGGGGTGATGAAATCCTCAAGCAAGTCCCCTAAGAAAAAGAAAAAATGGGTGACTCAAAGGACTTGGTAAGCTATGATTTCTCGTCACACGGGATCACCAAATGGTGTAAGGGGATTGGATACGTCAATAGCCTACCACAATCATGGCACACAAAGTAAATTTGACCCCCCTAGTTAAACTATGTGCCTAAACTAATGAAAAAAAATAACAAGCAACTGATAAACGCTTTAAAAATGGATGGCCCCGCAAGAAATTTGTTAGTAATTTGTTTTTTGTTTTCCACCAAATGCTCGTCAAATTGTTGCACAGACACAAATAGCTCATGTTAGGAGGTCAAAAATACTCAAAACAGCAGGAAATAGTGCTTAAAATGTAGTTTTTACCTTCTAAAAAATGTTGTTTTGGGTGGGTCTGCCTCTCTGATTTGGGAAGGTCCGCCTATTGGTGGGTAGTCTGCCCCTTGGCAAGGGCAACTCTGCCCCTCTACTGAAACTTGGAAAAACTTGTTGTTTTCAAGCTCTGTGGAGGGCAGGTCCACCTCTGTAAGGTAAAGTCTGCCTATCTGTGGGTAGGTCTTCCTATGCGTGGGCAGGTCTGCCTATCCATGGGCAGGTCTGCCCCTCTAAAAGGGCAGGTCTACCTCTCTGCAACCTAAACTTGCAAAAATGAAACAACAGAAAACCTGAGAGAAAAAGACCCATTTGTGGGTTCCAACGGACATGCCAGAAATGTGTGCAGGTGTTTGTAATCTATCTAAAAATGCAAAACAAGTTAGAAATGCAAGAGAAAAAAAACACAAGACCACCTCATGATTAGCCTAGTTGAATCCAAAACAAAATAAAGATAACAAATAAGTAGATTATACCTTGTCTTGGATTGATCCTTTGGTTGGCCCTTGATGTGATTCTTGATGTTGCTCCTTGGATGAAAAATGAGATGAGGATGCAAGATGGGATGCAAGATAGGCTTGAAAGTGTGATAATGGTGGATTCAAGTGCTACGATGAAGACAAAATGTGCAAATTGGCTAAGTATGGCTTCAAATGAAAAAATAGCAAGAGTTTGATATCAAAATGCAAAAGTCCCTAAATGAGAGAAAAGACGGGGTATTTATAGAGGAAATTGAATTCTCTAGAGAATTTAATGGTCAAGATTGAGCCACCATGGTCGGTTTAGCTGGCCATGGTGAGCTGAGGACTTCATTGCCTCTGCCATCCAGCAGTGGTTTCAAATGGCCAGCCACTTGAGTTAGAGGTGGTGGAGGCAGCAGGCTGACATACCTTGGTGCCATTGGGAGAGGAGAATATCTCCTTTTAAAGGAAAGTTCTGTTCCCTAAAATGGTTGAGGCTTTTATTATGAGAGGAATTTTAGTATTCTCAAAAATTCCATGTAAAGAAGAGGAAAGCAGTTGGGAAAAATAAATGAATCAAAATTCATGTACTAATAATCCTAAAGGACAAGAAAAGGTTCTAAAGGAAGCACTCATCCACATGTGACCTTGATGTGACAAGTCAAAAATTCTAGAAAATGCATGGAAAAAAGGGATTCTAGGAGGAATAAATGTGAATTTTAAATTCACATGGTAAAGAGGGTCAATGCCAAGAAAGGAAAATGAAAAGGTTGACAAAAAAGGCATGCTAAATGTGGCTACTGACTTTGATTAAGGTTGTGCAAACACATGATTTCAGGAGGATTTCAATGCAGATTGCCATAAAACTGGAAGATGTGGAGATGTGACATTAATTTTTAATTAATGTGTGCACATCCTAATCCAGAATTAATTAAATTAATCTGGATTAGAAGAGGGTTATGGAGGATGTGAGAATGAGAGAGAAAAAGAGTAATTAAAAATTGACTTAAATTCAAAGAGGTCACAAGACTAAATTAAATAAAATGATGTATTTATTTAATTTAGAGAGGAAAGAAGTAAAAGGTAAAAGTATTTAATTATTGAATTAAATACTTTAGGAACCTTATACAAATGATGAAATATTAATTAAATGAATGATTTAATTAATATTGGCAAAGAGTGATTTGAAACAGACGCTAGCAAGGGATTATAAGAGGCAGCTGACCACATGCAGCTGGCTAACAAACTTGGATGTTCACAACTATATTTCCCAATGTTCCTCGCTTGTCTACGTAAATCCCTCACATCATGCACTCTATGAAGAATCCCAAAAATTGTGCTGCCCTTTATGGGGATCAGTCACGAAATTGCACCTGATGCCCAACTTGGGATGCAGGTGATGAGGTCACCTAAGTTCCCTAGGATGATATTAAGAAGATATGTCATAATTGCTCTAGGACATCTCTAAAGAAGGGAAGAGGTTACCAATCCTCTATGGGTAAACTCCAGCCCAATCGGAGTTTCGCTGATGGAAAAGGTCACACATTTGGCCGAAGATTTCCGCGATATCATAAATAATATGGCTACTCAGCTAGATACACTTTAAAAAAATAAAAAACATGAAGACATAGAGGCAATGTTGGCAGAATATTTTCCTCATTACATGTAAAAGAAGGACTGTAGATGCAAAATGCTAGCCAACATTGACAGCAAGCAAATTTCACCAGAATTCAGGCCAATTCAGGTTGATGATGATCAATTTTTCTGGTTACTGCACAAAGAATTATGGGCTCCAATGATTAAAGTGGCGCGATCGGATCTATTATCTCTAGTGGACCCATTTGAATTCCCATGCATCTTAGTAATCAATGGAAACCCCTAGAGCATCGACAAACTTTTGAGGCTATCCACCTCAGCCTTGGAAAAACCCTCCAAATGTTTGACCCAATTATCAAAACTCTCCACCTCAGTGGCAACATTTCTAGGGGAATTGGTAACAACCTCCAAGAAATTAGCAACAAACATCTCAATGGAGGGGAGGACAGCAATGGCCAAACCAGGAAACTGGTTACATGTAGCCACCTCCACAGCCTCAGCAGCCTGCCATAATGCCTCCTCCTAACTCAAACTATAGCACACCTAGACTCAATTACGCACTCAGCTCAACTCAATAATCTAACTCCAAATAACAAAGTCCAAAGCAGAGCTAACATACTTATAGATCCCCCAACTTCAATTTCCTGTATATAAGCAGAGCAGTATATATCTATCCCAAGTTTAGGAACCATACCTTGTCAACTCCTTCCATTCCATTAAAGACAGAGCCCCATGAAGAAGAGCATCGGACCATCCGACATCCCTACTTTAATGAAGTAAAAGTCAAGAATCCCAAACCAGCTCTCAAGAATTGATCAAGACCCACCATTTCCTCAAAGGTTAGAAATTGTTAAACAAAAGGAAGAGAAGGAAGAAACAACCTTTGATATTTAGGATCAGTTGAAACATATATGTGTTAAGATACCTTTGTTCCAGGCCATAAAATATGTCCTCATATATAGCAAGCTTAGAAATTCATGAAGCATGTCCCGCTGAAGCCGTGGAGGAAGGTGAAGCGAAGGACCCCCTACTACTCATCCATCTGGTGGGGCAGCTGAAAATGATGCTTTGGGAAAGTCACTATTCCCAACATATTGACCCAGTAGTCCCACAGAAGCTGATTCATTATCACCGGAATCCAAGTGAAGAATGTCGAATAGACTTTGGAGAAGTTATCAATGTGGATGACTATGAAAATCCTACAACAACCTAATGTTGTGCAAACATGAGACTCCATACTCCTATCGTCCTACGTTCCTCCTACACCCCGCTTTGTCTTGTTAATCTCAATTCTAGAACATATATGTTTCCATACATCGTTACTACATGAACTAAAAATCTAAAGTATCAGCGAAACCATGATTGAGTGCCATTAACAAGTGTCAAGCTCTGTAGGGAAAACATTTGAACACAGCAATAAGCTGCTTCAAGAGCTGGTTGTCTTGATGAACCGGCGTGAAGTTGTAGACCGTATGCATTTGGTACGGGATTACAAATGACATCAGCGATTAGATCCCAAAGCTTTGAAAATTCACAGAATCAACATTAAAGATGGTTGTACACTCGTAAGCAAGTGAAACCATACGATAGTAAACCGTATACCCGCTGAGATTTAGAAGGTAGAAACCATAGCATAGGATGCAAGATTTGATTCCACTTTATCTCGCATGTACCTAATGGCGTCCCTTTATTAATTGTTCCTAAAAAGGGAGGTAAATAGAGAGCTTGTTTTGACTATAGATAACTAAACTCTACCACCAAAAAGGATCACTTTCCCCTTCCTTTTATAGACCAGGTATTGGATTCAGTTGTAGGTTAGCAATATTTTTCCTTCCTAGATGGATTCAGTGGTTATAATTAGATACAAATTGCACCTAAAGATCAGGAAAAGAAAACTTTTTCCTATCCATGGGGGACTTATGCCTATTCAGTACTCCCATTTGGTTTATTTAATGCACCTGCAACCTTTCAAAGAGCAGTTATCATTATATTCTTAGATATTTCACATGATTGTATGGAGATCTACATGGATGATTTTACTACTTATGGTACTAATTTTCCAGAACCATTAGAAAACCTAAGAAAGGTATTGTAAATATGTGAGGACCATAATCTATCCTTGAACAGTGAGAAATGCTTTATGATGATGTAGGAAGGAGTAGTCCTTGGCCATTACATCTCTCAGAAAGGAATTCAAGTGGACCTAGCCAGGATTGAGGTAATTACCAATCTTTCTATCCATGTCAGGAAAAAATATGTTATAAATTTCCTAGGACATGCAGGATACTATAGGTGCTTCATAAAATATTTTAGTAAGATGGAAGCACCACTTTATAATCTTCTAACTAAGGATGTTGAGTTCCATTGGACAGAGGATTGTGACAAAGCATTCTTTGATTTAAAAATAGCATTAGACCATGCTCCTATACTCAAGGGTCCTAATTGGGAAATCCCTTTCCATATTCACATAGATGCATCTAATTATGCTATAGGGGTTGTCTTGGGACAAAAAGAGGGAGCAATAGAGAATGCAATCTACTTTGTCAACAAGAACCTACAAGGAGTTGAGTTTAACTACACAGTGATAGAGAAGGAGATGTTGGTAATAATTTATGCTCTCAACAAGTTTAGGAATTATATTACAGGATATCAGATCTTTGTCCATACAGACCATGCAGCCATAAGATACCTTATGAACAAGCCATTGATTTTAGGTAGATTAGTAAGGTGGTTGTTGTTAATGCAATAATTTGATATCACCATCATAGACAAACTGGGTAAGAAAAATGTTGTGGTAAACTTTCTCTCCATATTGACTACATCAGAGGACACTCAAGTCATTGATGACTCCTTTCCTGATGAAAATTTTTTCTCCATCAATGTGCACACACCTTGGTATGCAGATATAGCCAATTATCTGGTTACAGGGAGGGTTCCTCCTCATTTCTCTCCAAAAGAGTGAAGGGTTCTTATTGAGAAAACTTTTCCATTCTCATGGATTGTAGGTTGTTTATTCTATACTGAACTAGATCATGTGATTATAACATGTGTAAGAGAGGATGAAACCTATGATATACTACATGCATGCCATAATGAAACCTATGGAGGGAATTTTTCAGCCAAGAGAACATCCATGAAGATTCTCAATACAGGGTACTACTGGCCTACACTTGATAAGAGTGCAAGAAATTACACTAGGAAGTGTGACAGATGTCAAAGGATGGGTTGACCAACTAAATCAGATGAGATGCCTCTATACCCTCAAGTAGTTATCACACCAATTGATAAATGGGGCCTTGATTTTGTAGGTCCAATTGATCCACCATCAAATGGAAAATCTTACATCTTGGTTTGTACTGACTATGTGACTAAGTGGGTTGAGGTCAAAGCCATGAAACATGCTAGGGACAATAAAGTTGCAAAATTCCTCTATGAATAAATCTTCACATGCTATGGAGTTCATAGAGAGATAGTCACTAATCAAGGGGCTTAGTTCACATCCTCCCGTGTCACAACATTGGTGAATGAGTATAATATCAAGTATAGAAAATCCACACCCTATCACCCTCAAGCTAATGGCTAGTCTGAGGTAACAAATAGGGAAATAGAATCTATTCTGAACAAAATAGTAGCAATCCATAGAAAATATTGGGAAAATAGGTTTCCAAAATTTGTATGGGCCTATAGGACCACTTGGAAAACCACTACTATTTTTACTCCTTTTGAACTATTATATCGAAAGACAACAATGATGCCTATAGAGTTTAAACACAAAACTATTAGAACAACACTAGACCTTGGAATAGATATATCTGAGGCACAAAAGGATATGGTAATGTAACTAAATGCCTTAGATGAGATGAGGAAATCAACTCTCCACCATACTGAGATGGTGCAGAACCAAAGAGTTAGATGGAATGATAAACACATCAAAGAAAAGAAGTTCCAGCTAGGTGACTGGGCACTTCTATATGATTCCAAATATAAGGACAACATAGGAAAACTGTAAACTAGGTGGTTGGGACCATATGAGATTGCAGAGGTCTTCTCCAATGATATTTTTCAACTCACAACAATTGATCATGTTAGATTCAAGCTCCTGGTCAATGGTCATCGCCTCAGGTTATACCATAAACTGGCCTCAAAATAGGAACTCATGTAGAACTTTATTGAATACCTAAACTCAAAAGTTCCTAGAGCTAAAGGAAGTAGACCTACTATCCATCCTTTTAACTAGTCAAACGTATGCATGCAATCATAATAAATATTTCCACTTTTTGTGGGAATTAACTTCTCAATCAATAAATCTAACCACCCATTCATCTCCATCCCTTATCTCTCTTCCATCACTCCACCACCACTTCACCATCATTCCACCATCATCACTTCATTTAATAAGCTAAACCATAATTTTCTAATGAACGGTACTTCCTTCCACATTCTTTGCAAAAGACACTCCAACTTTTCAGGTACATGCATAACAACTTCATGTATCTTAATTACCTTATATGCATTTATTTACTTACTGTACTTTAATATTGATATTTCACATGGCACATGTTATTACTATGCCCTGTTACATCATAATTACATCCCATCCTATGTGTACACATGCTTTTATTTAGGTTGGGGGGAGTGTGAACCCATGTGTCCACATGTCATACATGTCATTCATGCACTAGCATGGCAACAAATTTGAAATTTAAAATGATATAGTTGAAATGACATCCTACATGCATGATGTGACACTAAGTTGCTACAAATTTATTTGACGATATCCATCCTTTATGTCCTATTTATTTCCTTAGTCATAATCATAATTCCACCAAAAAGGTAAATTGAAGAGTCATACGACATTGGCGTTATTACTAGTGAAGAGTTGCAGGAAGCAGAAAAGAAATCGGGTTTTCAAAAGAAGGATTGTAGGAAAGAAGTCCTTACAGAAGTGTTTTCCAGAGTGTGAGTAGAAGAAATGGGAGGTTAGCTAATAAAAAATGAGCCAATAGTTCACCAGGTGATCCTACAAGATGCACTCTCTCTGGCCGAATTCAAAAATTGTGGATGGTTAGAATACTTTCTGAAACTAGATAGTTTCAATGACAACATTGCCTTGGAATTTGCATAAACACTTTCTGATGGTAAGGAAATGGTGAAAGGGCTAGAAGTTATAGCCATTGAAGAGAGGATTTCTGAAGTAATATGTTTTCCTATTGAAGGAGACCCCTACCCTATTTCTGAGGATGCTAGATCAGCTAGGGAAGAATTCACTAAGCCTAGTGATCCTCCACTTGTTGTGGAAAAACAAGGAACAAGGAGAACTTCTTTGCCAGAAAAATGGAAACAAGTTTCTATCTACATTATCAAACATCTTACCTATGAGGGTCGCTAATCATGTCTCCATTCTATACATTTCAAGCTCTTGAATCACATGAGACATGGCAAAAGGATGAATGTGCCAAATTTTTTGTACAACCTTCTTGCAATCATGGTTGTTGAGACACAGAAAGGTAGGGAAAATTATGTTTCCCATCATTATTTAATTAAATTACTGGTAGAAAAATCTTTTCAAAAAGAGTCCAATATGTCATGGGATGAATTCTTGAACATTGAGATATTCAGATTAGAAAATGTGGGTCCTAGAGGTCAAACCCTAACTCATAGGGTTAGTGAGGAAGAGGGGGTTATTAAAATCACTCATGGAGCTTCAACTTCTGGGGTAAACCCTAGCACAAACCCTCCATCAGTAGACCCTATAGTATAAATAGGTTCCTCTGAATCAAATCATATGGATGAAGAAAGCTCATCTTCGGCCCCCAATATTGATGTTCTCCCTAAAACTCTAGTTCGCCCTAGGGCTGCCATTCAAAAAGAGGAAGCACAAATGAGAAAAGCAGAAATTAGCAAAGGGAAGGCTAAGAAGAAAAAACTAGGAAAAGTAAAACATAGCCCTAGGAAGTGGAAAATTGAAGACATTGGTCATCCTACAGCCACTGAGAAGAATAAAACCCCTCCAAAGAAATCAAAACTAACAGAGTCTTCTACTGGTATGCCACCAAAAAGAAGCCCTAGACTCAGAAGGACACCTAAGGAGATAGAATATCCTAAGGGGAAAGTGAATATAGAAGTGGAAGAAGCTCCTGAGGAGTAGACAAATGTAGGGTTGCAAAAACTTGTTGTTGTTGCGAAGCAAGTTGAAAATCAGGAACCAGTGCAAATAGAGCAAATGGAACATCAAGAACAAGTCCTAGAAGAGCAAGATGAACATCAAGAACTGGTGCAAGGAAAGATCCTAGTAGGAAAGCATAAACCTCCTAATTTTTCATGGGAATTAGTAGCTCTAGACCTATGGAAAGAAATGAAAAAGAAAGGGGAATAATGGAATAAATAAAAACTCAAGCTACATGAAGAAGTCAATAAGAAAAATGCAGAAATTGAGGAGAAGAATGTAGAGATCACTGCATTAAAGGAAAAGGTAGACAATGTGGTGGATTTAGTACCACAAATTATGTCATGTAGAACTCCTCCATGGGTATATCAACTACATTTAATGGAGAGTCGTATTTTTTTTAAGCTGACAAGGGTCATTCCCAGTTTAAACCCTTCCATTGAAACCCCATAGGAATTTTTCCAAGCTTACCAATCCTCCCCTCCTGAAGTTAAAAATTTGTTGTGTGAATTGTATTTGCATAACTATGTCATTCCAAATGACTATGAATGGAATCCATTGTTGTACACTGGGGATATTCATTTGAGGGCATTAATGTCATGGGTTCAAAATTAAATCAGTTGGGGGTAGCAATTCAAAATATACAGAGAAAGAGAACTCCATACCCACTTATCTCTAAGAGTTGAATCAAGCAATCCTGTAGACATTTACTACACATGGCACAAGCTTCTCTATAATCCTAAATAAAAAAAGAGGATCATGCCTGCTATGGAGGAAGCATACCAAGAATATGAACAGGTAGCTACTACTACAGGAAAAACAATATTGGGGTACATATCATAGAGATGGAATAGTTTTCCAGATCAGTTAAAATAGGCTTAACCCCATTCCTTGCAGAATTATTATGCAGCTTGCAAATGAAGCATGAAGTACATACATCTTGGGAGGATGAAGCAACACTATTGGCTCCCATTGATATTTCAGCCACCTATTTTTTTGTGGCTAGTACCAAACTATAGAACCTATCAGTATGATAAAGATATAGAGAGGCCAAGGTGAGGTAGATAGGAAAGCAAGCAGGGGTTGGGGCAGACTGGAAAGCAAGCAGAGGTTCTATTGGGATCCAAATTCAGATACTACAGAGACTGATCAAGGGCAGACAATAGTTGGTGATTTTAGAGCTTTGGTTAGGCAAAGGAATTAAGTTCCCTCTATTGGAGGACCAGTAGATCATTAGGTTGTGGGGAGATGATGAGTCCAAATAATGGCCCAATTTTGATAGTGTTTATCATTTTTATTTTTTTTACTATGGACTTTAGCACCTAGTTATTGAAACTCTATATGTTATTTCCCTAAATTTATGAACCTTGGGCATGAACTTATCCTTGTAACCTTTGATGATATTTAACCTGCTATGTGATATATCTATATTAATTTTACATTTGATTGAATGAATTTTGTTCCAAGGTGATTATGGATATACAATTTTTTTTTCCACGCTAATGTCATTATGAAGGTTCACATTAAGATGCGGATATAAATGAAGCCTGCAAGGTGGAAGCAATTCATGCCAGCTAGCCAGTTGCTAAAGAAGTCAAAAAGATGGTCATTAAAGAGGTTAATGGAGAGAAACTTCTAGCTCGTGTGGAAGTTGTAACTTACCTTTAAATGATCATTTATGTTAGCTGAGCAGATTTAGGAGGAGTTGTTATGCTAGATCCTCGTTAAGGAAATACTGGTTTGACTAAAATTCTTGTGCATGCATAACCTCCTCCCTCTTTTTCATGCTTTCTATAAATGGCGTCCTCCTAGTTTGTTGGATTTGACCACCCAATTAGTTAGGGTTAGTTAGAATATTTCCTTCTATAAATAATGATTGGATATCCCTCTTCACAAGGTTGGATGTTTTGATATTGTGCTTGCATTTTTAGTTTCAAGGAATACATTCATGTTGCTGATATGATGTAATCATGTTTTTAATGAATAAAATGATATTTTGATTTGTTGCATCTGACTTAGCTTAAGGAAGACTCATTCAAGGGGGGCAACTTGGTGAGAATTCCATCCATTCAGTTTAGTAGTTGCTTTATGTTCAATAATTAGTTATGGTCTTAGCAGTTGTTTGTTCCTGCAGCCATTAGAACTTTGTTATGTGTGTGTTCCTACAACCAAGGCAGACAGAGTAACTTCATGTCTATTTGCTAAGATCTTTATTTCTTTCATTCATTTCTGTCTAGTTTAGTTGTTGATGATTAGTTTAGTTGTTCATTCATTCTCAGTACTTATGTTAATTCCTTTCAAGCATTTTATTTTCAGCATTATTTCCTTTCTAGTTATAGGATGAGGATGACTACATTTGAGTTCTAATGCACATACAGTGCTGACCCATTTCAAGTTCACATCCTTGGGTTGACAATGAAATGAACCTTCATGATGAGCAAGATAACTAATTAGTGCAAATATCTAATCTCTAAGTTACAACTTTAAGGGATTAGTTATTGAATCATTAGAGGATACCAACACCAAGCATGAAGTTGCAACTGAAGAATAATACATTCAACCCACTCATCCATTTCAAACCAGTAGTAGTATGGTCAAATTCAAAGGGTAAGTGAGTGTGTTTTTGTTCTTCAAGAAGCATTGCATTTGTTCATTAACTATAAATTTGTGTTTCACCTCCCCTTGGCTATCCATAAGCATGAAAACTATTGCAAATTAATGAGAAAAGGAAGCTACTTCAAGGAACCAGTCAATGGTTTTATTTGAGAAAGTTTTATTGTTGGTTGTATGGTAGGTTAGGATAGGATAATTTTCAAGTTAATAAGTGTTGATGCCCATAGTTAGTATTTCTTTGCTCCATGTGTTGAGCATAATTAGTAGGTTGCTAGTTTTAGATTTTTCATTAGTCTACACTCAAGATTAATGTAAATGAGGTGTAATATGTCTAACTATGATGTACTAATACACTAATCTAAAAGAAAATGATTTAATGATGCAAAACCTAAGAAATACAAAGTGTTGGAAAACACACTGTGATATACAATTTCTTTAATGATATGCACTGTGGTGACTTAGTCCACCTATATATTTGAGGAATCTTGGGACAGAATCATGTAGCTTCAGGTTTGCACTTGCTTTTCTAACAGGTGTCTGATCTTGATTTTGCAGAAAATGAGATAAAAAGGGTCTCCAAGCTTGAATTAGGGTTATGTTGCCTTAAATAGCATTGACGAATTCTTGACCACTTTTCAACACCTATTTCTTTGAAAAATCTACCTACAAAGTCTAGAAACACGCATGCAAAGAGGTAAAAATGGTTAAGGGTTAGAGTATAGGGATTTGCCTTGGTCAAATCCCACTTTGGTAATCGAACCCTAGATAATGAAATGAAATGGAAAGAGAATGATAAATAAATAACATGCAATGTCATGAACTTACCAAACCATTAATGTGTAAATTTGAAGATATGCAATGAAGTGTTCCAATGAATGACTTGATTGTGCTTAGATTGCTTGAATGCTTGTAAGATTGAATGCTTAATGAGTGCAAGAGATTAAAAAAAATCAAATACAAATCAAAAAACAAAAACAAAAAATAATTAAAATTTTAAAGGGTTGTACCCCTACGTAGGCTAATGTGCAGGGACGTACCTGCATAGGGTACTACATAGGTAGGGACTTGTGTAGCCTGTATAGGTATACTGCACCCTCATGGAGGGGTGGGGATGGCCCACATGCCCCCCACCAATTATCTTTTTTTTTTTTAAATTAAAAGAAAAAAATTCCATGTAATTTTTTTTTGTTTTTTTCAAAAAAAAACATTTTTTTCTAAGGAAAATTGGGAAAGTGCGTTGACGGCCATTTGGCCGTCAATTTTAGAATGGAATTTTTGCTGTGATGGTAGTTTGGCTGTCAAATTTATTGCAGCACTGGTTTTTTCCCCCTTTGGAGTTATTTTCTTCCAAAGGCTATAACTTTTGATCCCAAAGGCAAAAATTTTTAAACGAGATATCACCAGAAAGCTGGCGAGCCCAATTTTCTAATGGTGCCATTTGTTTTCAAAAAAATTGCTGTTTGATGGGAGTTTTTTCTAGTTAAATTCAGATGTTCATATTTCGCTTCGGAGGGCATATCTTTTGACTTGGTGATCCTTTTTTCGTCATTCTTGTGGCGTTGGAAAGTTGGTTCAGTCCTCTACACATATCTGAGTTCTACTTTTATTTTATTTTTATGCATGTTTGTATGCTCTCCTTTTACAATCGTCGGGTTATTGTAATAAATGAACTACGATAAAGTTCCATCAAGGGGGTTTCTTGCATAATAATCTTATTAGAGTGTGCATGCACTTTGATCTCCATCTCCATCTTGATTTTTTGGCAACTTGCATGGGTTATCTGGTTTCTTAGTTTCTTTTGGCCACATCTTTCTTTATCTTGACACATATTGGATTCATTGGTTCACACTTCAGTTGAGAGATTATGTTTCTTGATCAGCATTGGTTCAGATCCTTCTCAGTTTGAGGGCCATGTTTTTATGGTTAATGTTCCAGAGTCTTTTTGGTACTCCTTCCCATGGAAGATTTTTAGTATCAATTTGGCATTGGCATCAAGATACACAGTTTCCAGATTCTATCATCATCTCATCTATTGTTGCTTCACAGATTCCAGGGTTGTTCCAGTTTGTGAGTTTTCCAATGTTCCGTGGCATCGGGTCTGTTGTCACATTATTATGATTTTGTTTTTGGTTTCAGTTGTAAACAAAAGTATATTTCCTTGCTTGTCATATTGCAGTTCCAGTGTTACTCCATAGTGTTCTTCCATTGCTTCTTTGCAGCAATTATCTCATTGTAGGGGGGTTTTGTCCCACTAGGTTTTCCTTCTCTACCACATTATTGCATTTGTACTTAGGTACCCGATCAAGCCTTGTTGTCAGGACCCATTCATGCTTTCTTTCATTCATCTTAGTTTTAGGTGAATGCTTTTATAGTCTCCCTAAGTTGCACTTATGGGGGGGTGTTGGTGTAATTAATATTTAATTACACTTGCATAACTTTACTTAGGTAATATTTAATTCCTAGGTTAATTAATTCTCATCTTTATCTTATTGAGCCATCTTGTTGCTCAAGATAAGATTAGGGTTATGCATCTTTGATTTTATAAAGCAAATCATATCTTGTAATTATTGAATTCCTAAATAATATTATGTTACACATCTTTTTTCAATATCTCGGCTTTTTTATGTTTTTCACTTATGTAGAAGGATTTTCTGGATTGCATTTCAGATCTTGGTTTCTAACAATTAAAGATTGTAGGAGATTGGGAGATAAGAAAAATGAGGGGAAACACCCTTATTTATACTTGTTCTTACTAAATTTCCCAAAAATAACACATCACTGGCTGACCTAAAGGGTTAGAGGACAAAATCCTGTCAGAAATTTGAAATAATTTTGAGTTTTGTGCCAAAAAGGACTAATTTACCCCTATTGGCAACTTAGTCCCACTTAAGAAAATTAAGTGGGTGTCAGGAATTATAGGGCATTGAAAGTTTTCCATTGGGGATATCCTTACAAACACACTTAAGGGGGGCCAGAAAGTGTATTAATGGGTCATTTAAACATGAGAAAGGGTTGAATTAGTGGTGACAAGTCTAGAAAATCATGAAAGTGGGTTACAACAATTCACAACACTTTGAAATAAGACTTGGTAAGTGATAAAAATGAGTTATTTAGGTGAATTACAATGAAAGGGTCCTAGAAAAGTGTGAAAGTGGGTTACAACACTTCACAACACCTTTACAAGACAACCTAGAAGTCTTAATGATTCACAAGGGTCCAAGACCTAATGTGAACGTGTTGGCCACATTACAACATTAAATCTAGGAAAAATCAATTCAAAATCCACTAGAAAGGCCTGAACATGAAAAATTAGAAGGGTTAATTTTTCCATGTCCATAGTTAGCCCCCAATTTAGTGAGAGGATGAACTTCAAACTCCCACTAAAGTAGCCGATCATGCAACCAAGATGAGTTTGAATGCACTAATGCTTGATGAGATGAGATAACAATAATCAAGAGGGATGATCAAGTCCCCAAGATCATGATCCCATGGAAAATCAAACATGAACGCAAAGGAACACACCAGATGATGAAAAAGCTGAAAGAAATCTTCGATCATTTTTCTAGACCATTGTGGATCTGATCTAGGTTGTTTGTTTGGAAAAAGAAAAATGTGTACTTACTCTAGGGTGACGAAACTTATGGATATCCATCGAGTGAGAAAGCCCAAGTATACTCACTTTGGGGCCACAAAAATTTTGGTTGTTTGCGGGGTGAGAAGGCCCAAAAGGTGAGAAACATACACTCAGTTGGTATGTACTCACACAAGCAGGTGGCTATGGGGAAAATTCGTGCCTCAGAATGGGCTTTCCCACTCAACCATACTAAAGTTATACCTCCTAATAACTTTAATAAGGAACCACAAAATTCAATATCGGTTTGTGCTTCATGATACAAGCAAAGCTTTGTATGCTTAGAACTCATAAACAAATGAAAAGGTACCACAAGAATGCAAGCTATGTTATGCAAGGTGGCCATGTAAATGAAAAATGTGACATGCAAAGAAAATTTTCAAATGAGTCTTGTTAAGTTCATGTGAGGTCTATAACTTAGGGAACATTGTGTCTAATTTCTCCAAGAGAGGACCAATCAAACAATAGAATATTCGAAACTTAGGGGATGTAGTGTGTTGCATTAGGCCACTAAGAGGAATGTAATATGCTAAGATAGACCACGCTTATGAAGGAAATCATACCCAATTTCATCCACAAAGTGACAAATGCATCGTATGAAATGACAAGACTGCACTAAGAAACAAGAAAAAGAAAAATGCAAAATGAATAATGCCAATGTATGCCCCCACTTTAAAGGAATTGCTACACACCATTCTGTGAGCAATTACTTTAAAGTAGAAAATGCAAAATGCAAAAAAAGAAACAAGACATGAGATCCAACTAGGAAAGCCTCTACGCCAAGTCATATATTTATGAGTAAGGTTGCATCATGTGAAGGAAGAAAAACAAAAGAAAGAGTGATTTCCCCCAAAAAGGAACACACCAAACACATAAGGGATCTATGGATTTGGGGTCAATATGTTTTTTGCTGCAATTTTTTTAAGAAAGAGCTTGGAACTATCATAATTCCTCAAATACATAGAACTAGAAGAATGACACAAAGAGAGTGAAAACAAAAGAAAAATAAAGTCCATTTTGGGTCAACATGGAAGAGACATTGTGGTTTCAACGCTTTGCATCATCCCCAAAAGGAAAACACAAGAAAAAATAAATCAAAAAAGGTGAAAGTAAAAGCAAATATTTTGGGTCAACATGAAGGAGACATGTCGGTCCCAATGCCTTGCATCATCCCCAAAAGGAAAAACACAAAACAAAAGAAAAAAAAGAAGTAAAAGGACCATTTGTGTCATCCCCAAAAGGAGAACACAAAACAAAGGAAAAAAGGAAAAGGACCTTTTGGGTCAACATGGAAGAGACATAGAGTGTCTCTATGCTTTGCATCATCCCCAAAAGGAAAACACAAAACAAAAGAAAATGAAAATGTGTGACATATAGAAGAATAGAGGTACAAATAGAGGAAGTGTACAAAGAGAGAGAGAACATCAAATATCTCGTCATGGGGGAACACGATACGCACATGAAAATAGAAAAGAGAAATAAAATAAAATGCAAAAGACTAGTAAGGAAAACCCAAGTGAACTTATGAGAAAGTCATCTACCTCCCAATCTCAATTTGTATAAGCAAAAGGTGAATAACGTAGCAAGGGGACAAGGGAAAATCCATTACAAGGTCAATGCTAACAAATTTTTGCCATAAGTGTAAGGTAAGGAAAGAATGAGCCAAGATCAGTGATGGGAAAGGGTCATGTAATAGTGATAAGAGAATGTTCTACAACTATTACATGATAAGGGGAATGGGTACTCATGGTATGACAAGATAACAGTCGGTATCAGTGAAGTGATACTCAATATGTCCTTCAATATCCGATATTCATCAATTCAGTCGCCAAGAACATGATGATATTTACAATAAGGTTCATTAGAATCTTTAGGATGGAATATCAACCTATTCATAGGTGGTAATAGAATGAGACCTTTGCTTAAAAGAATTTGGAGTTTCCTTTCACATTCAGGTGGTGAATGGAGAGGAAACTTGAGTTTTTTCATTTTGTAAGGTCGTTTATGCTTACTACATTCTCCTTTTTCATTGATAGGAGGAAGAGGACCCATGGGTATCCTAGCATCCTTATCATTGGAATCGTGTAAGGGTTGTTTAGTGGAAGGAGGACATTCAAGGCAGGAGGGGAATAAAAGATCACCGTACCATCATCACAAAGTCTCCAATATTCAAAAGGAGGCTTGTTAGCATGAGGATCTTGATATCCTAGCCTTGTTGTGTTTTCATATGTTTGTCTTTGTTCTAAAATTTGGTGAATGTCATGTTCGGTTGTGTCACATCCTTGTTTGCTTAAGATGGTAAAACCCTTTCCATATGTTTCTTCAAGGTTGATTGTTCTGTTTGTAACTTTATGATCATAAAATGGTTAAGGATGTGCTTTTGTAGAGGAACTAGGTCCACCTATTGGAGGGAACTTAGTTCCTTCATTTGTTTAAGGATGTAGATAACCAAACATATCAAGGGGTGAGATACTAGGAAGATATTTTGACTTCATGGAGGGGTAAAAGTCTACATTGTTTTCAAGGTTGTCAAGGCATTCGTTTAAGAATTTATTCATGCTATCATCATCTTCTCCAATGATTTCAACAACATGAGGAGGACATTCATGAGAATTTGAAGGAGCATGAGGAAGCTCAAGGTCATTAGGATCACAGCCAAAGGCACAAGTTGACATGTCTAAGTTCAGGATTTCAATGAACTCCAAAACTTATTAAAGAAAAAATCCATGATGAAAGGAAATTAAATGCAATAGTTAACAAATCTAGAAAGTATGACAGGATGCAATAACAACAAACAAAATTTCAAAAAATACCTAGAAAATACCAGAAATTACAATGCAAAATGTGCAAGAGGACTAAGTCACCCAGTGTGGTGATTTAGTCCCAGTGATGATTTTTTTGACATTTTTTGAAAATTCTGAATACAATTTTATGTCTTTCAAATGCATAGATGCAAATATAGTATGAAAATGTAGAATTTTTGTTGTTTTCAATGTAAAAATGATGCAAAAAAGCAAGCTATTTGAGCTTTTCACTAATGCAATTTTGAAAACCCTAGGATGCAATTTAATCAATGCAATATCTAATGCAATGTAAATGAAACCTAGGATGCACTTAAAATCAGAATTGAATATGTTCAAAAACTTGGGTTCACCAAAATGTGGACAATGATTTTGGATTGCCCACACTGCTTTAGATCCTTCTAAGGTTTTTCACCTAAAAGGAGAAAGGGAAATGAGGTCCAAAATGAAAATGTCTACACTGAAGATTAATGTGAATGATGTGTAATATGTCTAACTATGATGTACTAATGCACTGATCTAAAAAGAAAATGATTTAATGATGCAAAGTGTTGGAAAACACATTGTGATATACATGTAAATGATGAAATAACTGAACAAAATTGGAGAGGTGCACCTAGAATCTGAAATCTAATGTGGAGAGATTCTGGAATCCTGAGAAATTGAATAAAAATGTTAACTAGGACACTTATGCCATGCTGAGCGACTTAGTCCCAGTTTCGGGAAAACTTGTCAAAATAGGAATATGCCAAATGGGTATCCAGAAATGTAGAAACCACTTTTTAGGCTTGGAAGTGGGACTAATCTGCCACTAGTGGTGACTTAATCCACCTACATATTTCAGGAATCTCAGGACAAGATCCTATAGCTTTAGGTCTGCACTTGCTTTTCTGACAAGTGTTTGATCTTGATTCTGTAGAAAATGGGATAAAAAGGGTCTCCAAGCTTGAATTAGGGTTATGTTGACTTGAATAGATTTAATGAATTCTTGACCACTTTTCAACACCTATTTCTTTGAAAAATCTACCTACAAAGTTTGGAAACACACATGCAAAGACAGAAAAATGGATAAGGGTTAGAGTATAGGGATTTGCCTTGGTCAAATCCCACTTTGGTAATCAAACCCTGGATAATGAAATGAAATGGAAAGAGAATGATAAATAAACAACATGCAATGTCATGAACTTACCAAACCCTTGATGTGTAAATATGAAGATATGCAATGAAATGCTCCAATGGATGACTTGATTGTGCTTAGATTGTTTGAATGCTTGTAATATTGAATGCTTAATGAGTGCAAGAGATTAAAAGATTGTAGGAGATTGGGAGATATGAAAAATGAGGGGAAAAACCCTTATTTATACTTGTTCTTACTAAATTTCTTGAAAATAACACATCACAAGCCAACCTCAAGGGTTAGAGGACAAAATCTTGCCAGAAATTTGAAATAATTTTGAGTTTTGTGCCAAAAAGGACTAAGTTGCCCCCCCTATTGGCGAATTAGTCCCACTTAAGCAAATTAAGTGGGTGTCAGGAATTATATGGCATTAAATGTTTTCCAATGGGAGTATCCTTACAAATGCATTTAAGGGGGCTAGAAAGTGTATTAATGGGTCATTTAAACATAAGAAAGGGTTGAATTAGTGGTGACAAGTCTAGAAAAGCATGAAAGTTGGTTATAACACTTCACAACACTTTGAAATAAGACTTGGTAAGTGATAAAAAGGAGTTATTTAGGTGAATTTTATGAAAGGGTCCTAGAAAAGTGTGAAAGTGGGTTACAACACTTCACAACACCTTTACAAGACAACCTAGAAGTCTAATGATTCACAAGGGTCCAAGACCTAATGTGTTGGCCACATTACAACATTAAATCTAGGAAATTTCAAGTCAAAGTCCACTAGAAGGGCCTGAACATGAGAAAGTAGAAGGGTTACTTTTTCTGTTTCCACACTATGTAGCTATTTAATAGTTATGGTGTTAAGTGTATTTTTCCTAAAAGATTCATATATTTTTAAGACTCTAACGAACCATAACTTAGTCAAAAAGGATTTTGAAGGAGTTTTACTACTTGCATGTAAAACAGAGAGTTTGTATCTATTGAAGCACATCATTTTTTAGGGTTTTACCATGTTGCAAGTCTTTTTCATAATAGTTTGTAGGTTGTTCATGGTGGCCAAGGTTATCTACACTTCAAGGGAGAGATATGAGAGTTTTAATATTGATTTCAATGTTTTCATGATCAACTTCAATACTAAAAGTATGTGGATAGTGTTCTCTTTTCACCATTTTCAATTTTAGACACCATGAGAACTATATACAAGATATTTTCACATGAAGATGCATCCATGAGGAAGAAAAAGAGTCTAGAGAAGCATGTATGTCTTAAAAATTTGGCATTTTCAATCCATGAAGAGGCATGCAAATGGAGGTGGAAGTTCAAGGGTAGCAAGCAGAGATGTAGCAATATGAAAATATCCTAAACAATACTAAGTCACTCATCTTAGATTGATAAGTGAGAAGACAGACAAGGTTGATGCTGATAGGTTGTTTACTATAGGTTGTTTATCATATATTTGTTGTTGTTACTGTGGACTTTAGCACCTGGTTATTGACACTCTCTATATTATTTCCCTAAATTTATGGACCTTGGGCATGAACTTATCCTTATAACCTTTGATGATTTTTAACCTACTATGTGATATATCTATATTAATTTTACATGTGATTGAATGAATGTTATTCTAAGGTGATTATGGATATATAATTGTTTTTTGCACGCTAATGTCATTATGCAAGTTCACATTAAGATGCAAATATAAATGAATCCTGCAAGGTGGAAGAAATTCATGCCAGCTAGCCGATATCTAAAGAAGTCAAAAAGGTGGTCATTAAAGAGGTCAATGGAGGGAAAACCTCCAATGGAAGGAAACTTCTAGCTCCTGTGGAAGTTTTAACTTACCTTTAAATGATCATGTTTATTAGTTGTGCAGATTTAGGAGGAGTTGTTATGTTGGATCCTCGTTAAGTCAAGACTGGTTTGACTAAAAGTCGTGTGCATGCATAATCTCCTTCCTCTTTTTCATGCTTTCAATAAATGGCATCCTCCTAGTTTGTTGTAGTTGACCGCCCAGTTAGTTAGGGTTAGTTAGAAGCTTTCCTTCTATAAATAATGATCGGATATCCCTCTTCACAAGTTTGGATTTTTTGATATTGTATTTGCATTTTCAGTTTCAAGGAATACAATCATGTTGTTGATATGATGTAATCATGTTTTTAATGAATAAAATGATATTTTGATTTGTTTCATCTAAGTTAGCTTAAGGAAGACTCATTCAAGGGGACCCACTTGGTGAGAATTCCATCCATTCAGTTTAGTATTTGCTTTCTGTTTAGTAATTAGTTACGATCTTAGCAGTTGTATGTTCCTACAGCCATTGGAACTTTGTTCTGTTTCTATTCCTATAGCCAAGGCAGACAAAGTAACTTCCTGTCTGTTTGTTGAGATCTATATTTTTGTCATTCATTTCAGTCCAATTTAGTTGTCGATTCATGCTCAGTACTTATGTTAATTCCTTTCAAGCATTTTATTTTTAGCATTGCTTCCTTTCTAGTTATAGGATGAGGATGACTAGAGTTGAGTCCTAGTGCACATACAGTGCTGACCAATTTCAAGTTCACGTCCTTGGGTTGAAAATGAAGTAAACCTTCATGATGAGCAAGATAACTACTTAGTGCAGATATCTAATCTATAAGTTACAGCTTTAAGGGCTTAGTTATTAAACCATTAGAGGTGGCCAACATTTTTGGCACCATTGTCGGGGATGGTGTCAAACTAGGAGGTTTTTTGGAGTCATTTCTAGTCTCTTTCTTGTTTTAGTATCTCTAAATTTTTTTCTTAGCATACCCTTCATTTGAGAAAAGTAATGCTATCCTATTCTTTGACCAATTCTTTGTGTGAGTTGGTTGATACTGAGTTAATACCGCATGCATAGAGGTAGGAGAAGAGATGCTCATGGGAGATTCCTTCCTAATGACCCTAATCATGATAACCAACTAATTGTGTTTCAAAATATTCCAAGAGACAAAGAAGAAGAGGAGGAAAATCATTTTGCTTAAGCATTTCCCAATTTGACTAGTTCTGAAACTTCCTCTTTAGAGCAAGTTTCCCAAAACCTGATTGAGAATCCATTTGCTTTGGAACTCCATCAAATAGATATGGCTGGTCAAAACACAAATAGACCTAACTAACCATCTTTTCCATTTCCTATCACCCACCAGAATGAAGTTGATAACCTCAAGAACATCACTGCTTCAGTTATTCCTAAGTTCTATGGGCTTGTAACAAAGGACCCTGACACTTTCTTTTTTGAATTTGACATCCTTTGTAGAAGCTATGATTACACTACTAATGCTCATAGGCTTAAATTGTTTCCTACTACCTTGAAAGAAGTTGCATTAAGATGGTTTATGATCCTAAGTAGGAATGTTGTAGAGACTTGGGATGATATGAAAACAAAGTTTCTTGAGAAGTATAAAGAATACTATAGGGGCAGTGATATGAGAGGAGATGATATCTTTAGGATGCAGTAGAAGGAATATGAAATTTTGGAGGACTATTGTTTGCAGGTGTTTGTAATCTATCTGAAAATGCAAAACAACTTAAAAATGCAAGAGAAAATAAACATAAGACCACCTCATGGTTAGTTTAGTTGAATCCAAAACAAAATAAAGATAATAAATAAGCAAATTATACCTTTTCTTGGATTGATCCTTTGGTTGGCCCTTGATGTGATTCTTGATGTTGCTCCTTGGATGGCAAATGAGATGAAAATGCAAGATGGGCTTGAAAGTGTGATAATGGTGGATTCAAGTGCTATGATGAAGGAAAAATGTGCAAATTGGCTAAGTATGGATTCAAATGACAAAATAGCAAGAGTTTGATATCAAAATTCAAAAGTCCCTAAATGAGAGAAAAGAGGGGGTATTTATAGAGAATTCAATAGTCAAGATTGAGCCACCATGGCTGAGATAAAGGGCTATGGTGAGTTGAGGACTCACAATCCCTCAAACCTTGACATGTGGAAGGTGAAATGGCCAAAGATGTGATGAGATGTAGGTGAGGTGGAAGAATGACATGTGATGTGGAAGGACATGTACCTTGAAAGTATATTGGGAGAGAAGTTTTCCTTAAAAGGAAAGTTCTTGTTCCCAAATGGTTGGAAAGTGACATGAGAGGAATTTTAGTATTCCTTCAAAAATCTCCATGCGGAAGAGGAAAGTAGTTGGGAAAACAAATGTGAATTAAAAATTCACATGCTTGGAAGAATCTCATGGACAAGACAAGGTTCCAAAAAGGGAAGCACTTGTCCACATGTGACTTGATGTGACAATTCAAAGATTCTAGAAGATGCATGGGAAAAGGGGATTTTAGAGGAATAAATGTGAATTTTAAATTCACATGGGAAAGAGGGTCAATACTAAAAAAGGTAAATGAAAAGGTTGAATAAAAAGGCATGCTAAATGTGGCTAATGACTTTGATTAAGGTTGTGCAAACACATGATTAGGAGGATTAATGAAAGATTAAGGAGAAACTAGAAGATGTGTGGATGTGACATTAATTTTTTAATTAATGTGTGCACATCCTAATCCAGAATCAATTAAACTAATCCGGGTTAGAAGAGGGTTATGAAGGATGTGACAATGAGAGAGAAAAAGAGGAATTAAAAATTGATTTAAATTCAAAGAAGTCACATGAATAAAAATCTTGTTGGTGGGCTTTACGATCCTTGTTTCCCTTGTATCTGTCAAATTTTGGTATCTCAAAGTGTTTTAGGAAGGGAATCAATGAGATGGATGGGTCGAATGGATTGGCACATATATCTTCAAATTTCAAGGTTTCTTACCAGTCCTGGCTTGGAGATCTTTCAAAGCAACTTTGATTTCCAACAGATCCACATTGACCGGTGGTGTAGGAGTCGAGGCAGATGGGTAGGATGACGGTGGATCCTATTGAGCTATTGTTTGAAGGTTGTTATATGGATTTTGATAGTGAGATGATGATGTCCCTTGCTGGTATGTTGAGGGTGTTTGTTCGTACAGGGGTTGTTGTTGTGAGGTAGAGTATGGATTGGTCTAATAAGGATATGTGGCATAATGCATAGGAGCATGAATGGACTGTTGCGGATTGGTCTCCTGGTATTGGGGGTATTTTTGGGACTGTTGGGAGGCCACATAGGGTGGTTGTTGCTAGAATTGTTGTTGTTTATGATAGAAATAGTGTTGGGGAGGTTGTTGATGTGATGTCAGTTGTTGTGTGGGCTGAGATGGGATGTTGTGTTGCGATTGAGCTTGCGAACATAAAATAGATGTGAGCAACGGGGGTATGGTTCGAATGGGAGGTCGAGATGGATTGTCTTGTGATTGGTGTAGTGGTTGTTGTGATGAAATCAAGGCATTATGTGGGGCTTGTTGCTGATGAGGTGGTTGAGATGACGTGGAGGCATTCTACAAAGGTTGTTGGATGATAAGGGGAATATTTGGTTGGGGTGTACCATGCAGAGGTAATTGAGATGGTATGTTAGATTAAGGATGTTGTTGGGATGTGAATGGAGATGGTGGTAGATTTATGGCCCCAGGAGGTGGAGGAAAGGAAGTGAAAGGGTTGCCTCCAGCATTTACTAGAGGTTGAACGGGCATGCAAGATGACGGAGTGGACTAGGATGCAACGATGATCAAGATGATGATTGGAGGATTGAACTAATTAGATGATAGAATAGCCAACAAGGATGTGTCTTAATAGGATTGGATTGGATGATTGATAAAGGATTTGATTTTATTAGATCAAAGTGGATTGTTTTATTAGAACAAAGTGTATTGTTATATAAATGATCGATAAGATTAGATTGGATTGATTGATAAAATTATTGGAAAAATTAGATTGGATTGAATTGATTGATAAGATGATTGATGAGATAGGGTTGGATTGGATTGGATTGATAAATGATTGATGGGGTTAGATGGTAAGATGAATTAGGATGATGACAGGGGTTCTAAACCAAGTTCAGGAATTACCCTAGGTAACGCAAGGTGTTGATTGATTGATTAAAGGATGGATGGATGATGATGGCGCTGAATCCAACTTGAAATGGAAGTGGATTGATAGGGCCGATGAGGATGACCAACTTAGGATGCATGACAATCCTAAGCTAGTTTCAAAGGATGAAGATCAAGCTTAAACACCTAGGTCAACTCGGATAACTACATCAAACAAGGTTTAGCGAAATGGTAGAATGATTTCCAAAACGGGTAAATAGTAATTTGAAATAGATGAGCGGCCCTTCAGAACGAGGAAACGGGAGCCTAAAATAAGGGACCGAATGTCAGGATGAATGAATGGAGTCTCAAAATGGATAGATGACAACTCGAAATGGAGAGACAACCTAGAATGGGGGAATGGTTATCGGAATGGAAGAACAGCTACGGGTGAACGACAGTCTGAAAGAGGGAACAGATGCTAGGATTGGATGAACGATGACTTAGAATGAGTAAATGTATGTTTGATCAGATAGATTGACCTTTAGAATGGGGAGACAAATGCTCAAAATGGGTGAACAGTCATTCAAAATGGGAAAACGGTTAGTCAGAACGAAGGAACAACACCCGAAACGACCAAACAGAGGATGAAAATAGTTGTTTGAAGGGCAGGTATTCCTATCCAAGGGAAATTCTTCCCATCCAAGGGTAGGTACACCTAACTAAAAGGTGCAGGTCCACCCATCTAAGGGAAGGTCTTCCTATTCAGTGAAAATGAGCAAAAATAGTTGTTTGGAACAAGTAAACGAGTGCACAAAATGAGAAAATGGATGCTCGAATCGAGGAGATGAATGTTCAGGATAGGGAATGGATTCTCGAAATGGATGCACGAGTGTTCAAAATGAGGAAATGAGAGATCAAAATGATGAAATGAGTCTTTGAAATGATGAAACAAGTGCTCAAAATGATGAAACAGGCTGTAAAATTGACTATTCAAGGGGCAGGTATGCCTATCCAAGGGAAAGTCTACCCATCCAAGGTTAGGTCCACCCAACTAAGGTCAGGTATGCCCCTTTGAAGGGGTAGGTCCACCTATTCAAAGGCAGGTTCACCTATTTGACAAAAACTTGGGAAAATCTAATAAAAATAGGCTAAAAAGGGGTTGAGATAGAGGGCAGGTTCACCCCTAATAGGGAAGGTCCACCCCTTTGCATAAATCTGAGCTTGGTTTTTGCAAAAATTACTATGGAAATGGACTCAAAACATAGCAAAAAACAATCAGAGGATAAGGTTGACTCGACTGAACAAAAAACACTGGTTTTGCATAAAGAAAATAGTTCAAGCAGCACAATCCTAAGATTAGTAGAAAGGGTATGGCCAACAAAATCCTCTATCTAGGATAAACAAGGTGGCTAGAGAGTCCTTGATATACACCCAGTATGTGAGGTCCAAACCATGAACACCAACTTTTCACAAGCGTGAGTCGGGAACCTTAGTGAGATACTCAAGGCTCGGACCAACTCTTCACGTCATCTTGACGCTTCGCCAATAATGACGTGGCTGGATTAGGGTACAGCTTTGGCTCTCCCCCCTTTCTATACCCCATTAGTATGCATGGTTGGGATCACCCATTGGGGTGATGAAATCCTCAAGCAAGTCCCCTAAGAAAAAGAAAAAATGGGTGACTCAAAGGACTTGCTAAGCTATGATTTCTCGTACCCAAGATCACCAAATGGCGCAAGGGGGTTGGATACGTCAATAGCCTACCACAATCATGGCACACAAAGTAAAGTTGACCCCCCTAGTTAAGCTATGTGCCTAAACTAATGAAAAAGAATAACAAGCAACTGATAAACGCTTTAAAAATGGATGGCCCCGCAAGAAATTTGTTAGTAATTTGTTTTTTGTTTTCCACCAAATGCTCATCAAATTGTTGCACAGACACAAATAGCTCATGTTAGGAGGTCAGAAATACTAAAAAAAATAGGAAAGAGTGCTTAAAATTTAGTTTTTACCTTCTTTAAAAATGTTGTTTTGGGCGGGTCTACCTCTCTGATTTGGGAAGGTCTGCCTATTGGTGGGAAGGTCTGCCCCTTGGTAAGGGAAACTCTGCCCCTCTACTGAAATTGGAAAAACTTGTTGTTTTCGGGTTCTGTGTAGGGTAGGTCCACCTCTTTAAGGACAGGTCTACCTATCTGTGGTAGGTCTGCCTATGTGTGGGCAAGTCTTCCTATCCTGCAAGGGCAAGTCTACCTCTCTGCAACCTAAACTTGCAAAAAAGAAACAACAAAAAACCTGAGAGAAAAAGACTCATTTGTGGGTCCCAACGAACATGCCAGAAATGTGTGCAAGTGTTTGTAATATATCTGAAAATGCAAAACAAGTTAGAAATGCAAGAGAAAAAAAACACAAGACCACCTCATGATTAGCCTAGTTGAATCCAAAACAAAATAAAGATAACAAATAAGTAGATTATACCTTGTCTTGGATTGATCCTTTGGTTGGCCCTTGATGTGATTCTTGATGTTGCTCCTTGGATGGAAAATGAGATGAAGATGGGCTTCAAAGTGTGATAATGGTGGATTCAAGTGCTACGATAAAGACAAAATGTGCAAATTGGCTAAGTATGGCTTCAAATGACAAAATAGAAAGAGTTTGATATCAAAATGCAAAAGTCCCTTAATGAGAGAAAAGAGGGGGTATTTATAGAGGAAATTGAATTCTCTAGAGAATTCAATGGTTAAGATTGAGCCACCATGGCTAAGATGAAGGGCTCTGGTGAGTTGAGGACTCACAAGCCTTCACATCTTGACATGTGAAAAGTGAAATGGCCAAGGATGTGATGAGGTGTAGGTGAGGTGGAAGAAGGACATGTACCTTGAAAGTACATTGGGAGAGGAGAATATTTCCTTAAAAGGAAAGTTCTTGTTCCCAAATGGTTGGAAATTGACATCAAAGGAATTTTAGTATTCCTCAAAAAATCTCTATGGGGAAGAGGAAAGTAGTTGGGAAAATAAATGTGAATTAAAAACTCACAAGCTTGGAAGAATCCCATGGACAAGAAAAGGTTCCAAAAAGGGAAGCACTTGTCCACATGTGACTTGATGTGACAAGTCAAAGATTCTAGAAGATGCATGGGAAAAGGGGATTCTAGGAGGAATAAATGTGAATTTTAATTCACATGGGAAAGAGGGTCAATGCTAAGAAAGGTAAATGAAAAGGTTGACTAAAAAGGCATGCTAAATGTGGCTAATGACTTTGATTAAGGTTGTGCAAACACATGATTAGGAGGATTAATGAAAGATTAAGGAGAAATTGGAAGATGTGAGGATGTCACATTAATTTTTATATTAATGTGTGCACATCCTAATCCAAAATTAATTAAACTAATCCAAGTTAGAAGAGGATTATGGAGGATGTAACAATGAGAGAGAAAAAGAGGAATTAAAAATTGACTTAAATTCAAAGAGGTCACATGACTAAATTAAATAAAATGATGTATTTATTTAATTTAGAGAGGAAAGAAGTAAAAGAAAAAATTATTTAATTGTAGAATTAAATACTTTAGGAACCTTATACAAATGATGAAATATTAATTAAATGAATGATTTAATTAATATTGGCAAAGAGGATGAAATAGACAAGTAAAGGGATGAGTAAGAAGGTGAGTTTGACCATATAGAAGTGGTCAAATTTGGATGTCTACAACTATATTTCAAGGTTCATGTTTTGTCTACAGAAATCCCCACATCATGCACTCTATGAAGAATCTCAAAAATTGCTCTTCCTTAGGGTGATCAATGAAAATTGTACTGATGCTCTGAACTTGATGCAAGAGCAGATATCACCCAAGTTCCCTGGGATGATATTAAGAATATATGTCAGAATTACACCAGGGCAGCTATAAAGAAAGGAAGAGGTTACAAATATTCTATGGGTAAATCCTCCACCAATGGAGTTTCAAGGATAAAAATCACACATTTGCTGGAAGATTTCAAGCGGGATATCATAAATAATATGGCCACTCAACTAGATACACTTCAAGAAAAGAAGAAACAAGAGGAGGTAGAGGCAATGTTGGAATAATATTTCCCTCATTGCAGACAAAAGAAGAAGGACTGCAGATGCAAAATGGTAGCCAACATTGACAGCAAGCAACTTCCACTAGAATTAAGGCCAGTTTAGGTTGATGATGATCAAGTTTTCTACATTGCACAAAGAAGACCATGGGCTCCAAGACAAGGTATGCCACTAGATCCATTATCTTTTAGTGGACCTTATTTGAATTCTTATGCATTTGGTAATCAATGGCAACCCCCATACCCATCAAAATTTAGAGGCTATCCACCTCAGCCTTGGAACAACCCTCCAAATATTTGGCCCAATTATCAAAACTCTCCACCTCAGTGGCAACATTTCTAGGGGAATTGGCAACAACCTCGGGGAAATTAGCAACAGACATCTCAATGGAGGGGAAGACAACAATGGCCAAACCAGGCAACTGGTTACATGTAGCCACCTCCATAGCCTCAATAGTCTACCATAATGCCTCCTCCTAACTCAAACTATAGCACACCTAGACCTACTCATTTACCAACTCAACCCACACCTAACCCAAATAGCAAACCAAAGCAGCAGCCAGTATACTCTACATATCCCAATCAATTTCCTGCATATGTTGTGAGTGTGAGTAATATTCATCTTCGTTCAGGAACCACTTTGTCAACTCCTTCGACTCCTATTAGCATAGAGCTTCCTATGGAAGAAGAGCATCAGAATCTATCTGATATCCCTACTCAATCAAGTGTGCTGAAGAATCCTAAACTAGTTCAGCAGTATGATCAAGATCCACCATTTCCTCAAAGGTTAGAAATTGTTAAAAAAAAGGAGGAAAAGGAAGAAACATCCTTTGATATTCTAAATCAGTTGAAACACATATGTGTCAAAATACCTTTTTTTCAGGCCATAAAAGTTGACCCTATATATAGAAAGGAAATTAAGGAAGCATGTCTCAAGAAGCTAGGGAGGAAAAAGAAGGACCCCACTACCATTCATTTGGTGGGGCAGTTGGCAAATATGATGCTTGGGTAAGTCACTATTCCTAAATATACTGACCTAGGTAGTCCTATAGTTGGATTCATTATCAATGGAATCCAAGTAAAGAATGCTCTAATAGACTTGGGAGCAGATATCAATGTGATGACTAAGGAAATCCTGCAGCAACTGAATGTTGCAAATATGAGACCTACTCCTACTGTCTTGTAGCTCCTCCTACCTCTGCCTTCTCCTCCTACACCTGGATTTCCTATAGTAACATATATGTTTCATACATTGTTACCACATGAACTAAAAATTCCAAGTATCAGTGAAACAACCATGATTGAGTTGGCCACACAAGTACAAGTTTCAGACGGAAACATCTGAACATTAACAATAAGCTAATTCAAGAGCAGTAGTTGTCCTAAAAAACCTGTTGAAGTTGCATCAGCATGCATTTGCATGGTATTACAATGACATGAAAGGATTAGATCCCAAGGTTTGTACTCATAGAATCAACATTAAAGATGGTTGCACACTAGTAAGGAAACCGCAAAGGATAATAAACCATGTACTCAGGGAGATTGTGAAAGGGGAACTACAAAAGTTATTAGATGCGAGATTTATCTACCCTATCTCAGATAGCCAATGGGTGTCCCCTTTGGTAACTATGCCCAAAAAGGGAGGTAAATGGAGAGCTTGTTTTGACTATAGAGAACTAAACTCTACCACCAAAAAGGATCACTTTCCCCTTCCTTTTATAGACCAGGTATTGGATTCACTTGCAGGTTAGCAGTATTTTTCCTTCCTAGATGGATTCAATGGTTATAATTAGATACAAATTGCACCTAAATATCAGGAAAAGACAACTTTTTCCTATCCATGGGGGACTTATTCCTATGTAGATATAGCCAATTATCTGGTTACAGGAAGGGTTCCTCCTCATTTCTCTCCAAAAGAGTGAAGGGTTCTTATTGAGAAAACTTTTCCATTCTCATGGATTGTAGGTTGTTTATTCTATACTGGACTATATCATGTGATGAGAAGATGTGTAAGAGAGGATGAAACCTATGATATACTACATTCATGCCATAATGAACCTTATGGAGGTAATTTTTTAGCCAAGAGAACATCCAGTAAGATTCTCAGTACAGGGTACTGCTGGCCTAAACTTCATAAGGGTGCAAGAAAGTACACTAGGAAGTGTGATAGATGTCAAAGGATGGGTCGACCAACTAAATCAGATGAGATGCCTCTATACCCTCAAGTAGTTATCACAACAATTGATAAATGGGGCCTTGATTTTGTAGGTCCAATTGATCCACAATCAAATGGAAAATCTTACATCTTGGTTTCTACTGACTATGTAACTAAGTGGGTTGAGGTCAAAGCCATGAAACATGCTAGGGACAATACATTTGCAAAATTCCTCTATGAAGAAATCTTCACATGCTATAGAATTCATAGAGAGATAATCACTGATCAAGGGGCTTAGTTCACATCCACCCTTGTCACTCCACCACCACTTCACCATCATTCCACCATCATCACTTCATTTAATAAGATCAACCATACTTTTCTAGTGACCGGTACTTCCTTCCACATTCTTTGCAAAAGACACTCCAACTTTTCAGGTACATGCATAACAACTTCATGTATCTTAATTACCTTATATGCATTTATTTACTTATTGTACTTTAATATTGATATTTCACATGGCACATGTTATTACTATGCCCTGTTACATCATAATTACATCCCAGCCTGTGTGGACACATGCTTTTATTTAGGTTGGGGGGAGTATGAACCCATGTGTCCACATGTCATACATGTCATTCATGCGTCAGCATAGCAACAAATTTGAAATTTCAAATGATATAGTTGAAATGACATCCTACATGCATGATGTGACACTAAGTTGCTACCAATTTATTTGATGATATCCATCCTTTATGTCCTCTTTATTGCCTTAGTCATAATCATAATTCCACCAAAAAGGTAAATTGAAGAGTCATACGACATTGGCGTTATTACTGGTGAAGAGTTTCAGGAAGTAGAAAAGAAATTGGGTTTTCAAAATAAGGAGTGCAGGAAAGAAGTCTTTGCAAAAGTGTTTTCCAAGAGTGTGAGTAGAAGAAATGGGAGGTCAGCTAATCAGAAATGAGCCAATAGTTCACCAGGTGATCCTATAGGATGCACTCTCTCTAGCTGAATTCAAAAATTGTGGATGGTTAGATTACTTTCTGAACTAGATAGTTTCAATGACAACATTGCCTTGGAATTTGCACAAACACTTTCTGATGGTAAGGAAATGGTGAAAGGGCTAGAAGTTATAGCCACTAAAGAGAGGATTGCTGAAATAACAAGTTTTCCTACTGAAGGAGACCCCTACCCTGTTTCTAAGGATGCTAGATCAGCTAGGGAAAAATTCACTAAGCCTAGTGATCCTCCACTTGTTGTGGACAAACAAGGAACAAGGAGAACATCTTTGCTAGAAAAATGGAAACAAGTTGCTATCTACATTATCAAACATCTTACCCGTGAGGGTCACCAATCATGTCTCTATTCTATACTTTTCAAGCTCTTGAATCACATGAGACATGGCAGGAGGATGAATGTGCCAAATTTTTTGTACAACCTTCTTACAATCATGGTTGTTGAGACACAGAAAGGTAGGGAAAATTATATTTCCCATCATTATTTAATTAAATTACTAGTAGAAAAATCTTTTCAAAAAGTGTTCAATATGTCATGGGATGAATTCTTGAACATTGAGATATTCAAATTAGAAAATGTGGGTACTAGAGGTCAAACCCTAACTCATAGGGTTAGTGAGGAAGAGGGGGTTATTAAAATCACTCTTGGAGCTTAAACTTATGGGGTAAACCCTAGCACAAACCCTCCTACAGTAGAACCTATAGTAGAAATAGATTCCTCTGAATCAGAGTATATGGATGAAGAAAGCTCATCTTCAAACCCCAATATATATGTTCTCCCTAAAACTCCAGTTCGCACTAGAGCTACCATTCGAAAACAGGAAGCACAAATGAGAAAAGCATAAATTAGCAAAGGGAAGGCTAAGAAGAAAAAACAAGGAAAAGTAAAACCTAGCCCTAGGAAGCAAAAAATTGAAGACATTGGTCATCCTACGACCATTGAGAAGAATAAAATCCCTCCAAATAAATCAAAACTAACAGAGTCTTCTACTAGTATGCCACCAAAAAGGAGCCCTAGGCTTAGGACACCTAAGGAGATAGAATATCCTAAGGGGCAAGTGAATATAGAAGTGGAAGAAGCTCCTGAGGAGCAAACAAATGTAGGGTTGGAAAAACTTGTTGTTGTTGCAAAGCAAGTTGAAAATCAGGAACCAGTGTAAACAGAGCAAATGGGACATCAAGAACAAGTCCTAAAAGAGCAAGATGAACATCAAGAACTGGTGCAAGGAAAGATCCTAGTAGGAAAGCATAAACCTCCTACTTTTTCATGGGAATTAGTAGCTCTAGACCTATGGAAAGAAATGTATAAGAAAGAGGAAGAATGGAATAAAGAAAAACTCAAGCTACAAGAAGAAGTCAATAAGAAAAATGCAAAAATTGAGGAGAAGAATGCAGAGATCACTACATTAAAGGAAAAGGTAGAAAATGTGGTGGATTTAGTACCACAAATTATGGCATGTAAAACTCCTCCATAGGTATATCCATTGCATTTAAAGGAGATTCATATTTTTTTAAAAGTTGTCAAGGGTCATTTCTAGTTTAAACCCTTCCATTGAAACCCCATAGGAATTTTTCCAAGCTTACCAATCCTCCCCTCCTAAAGTTAAAAATTTGTTGTGTGAATTGTACTTGCATAACTATGTCATTCCAAATGACCATGAATGGAATCCATTGTTGTACATTGGGGATATTCATTTGAGGGAATTAATGTCATGGGTTCAAAATGAAATCAGTTGGGGGCAGCAATTCAAAATATATATAGAAAGAGAACTCCATACCCCCTTATCTCTAAGAGCTGAATCAAGCAATCTCGCAGACGTTTACTACACATGGCATAGGATTTTCTATAATCCTAAATACAAAAAGAGGATCATGCCTACTATGGAGGAAGAATACCAAGAATATGAGCAAGTAGCTGCTACTACAGGAAAAACAATATTGGGGTACATATCATAGAGATGGAATAGTTTTCTAGATCAATTAAAATAGGCTTAACCCCATTCCTTGTAGAATTATTATGCAGCTTGCAAATGAAGCATCAAGTACATACATCTTGGGAGGATGAAGCAACACTATTGGCTCCCATTGATATTTCAGCCACCTATTCTGTTGTGGCCAGTACCAGACTACAAAACCTATCAGTATGATAAAGATATAGAGAGGCCAAGGTGGGGCAGACTAGAAAGCAAGCAGGGGTTCTATTAGGATCCAAATTCAAATACTATAGAGACTGATCAAGGGTAGACAACAGTTGGTGATTTTAGAGCTTTGGTTAGGAAAAGGAATTAAGTTCCCTCTATTAGAGGACTAGTAGATCATTAGGTTGGGGGGAGATGATGAGTCCAAATAATTGCTCAATTTTGATAGGGTTTATCATATTTTTTTTTTTTTTACTATGGACTTTAGCACCTGGTTATTGAAACTCTATATGTTATTTACCTAAATTTATGAACCTTGGGCATGAACTTTTCATTGTAACCTTTGATGATATTTAACCTGCTATGTGATATATCTATATTAATTTTACATGTGATAGAATGAATTTTATTCTAAGGTGATTATGCATCTACAATTGTTTTGTCCACGCTAATGTCATTATGCAGGTTCACATTAAGATGCAGATACAAATGAAACCTGCATGGTGGAAGAAATTCATGCTAGCTAGTCGGTTGCTAAAGAAGTAAAAAAGATGGTCATTAAAGAGGTTAATGGAGGGAAACTTCCAGCCCGTGTGGAAGTTGTAACTTACCTTTAAATGATCATGTTTGTTAGTTGAGTAGATTTAGGAGGAGTTTTTATGCTGGATCCTCGTTAAGGAAAGACTGGTTTGACTAAAAGTCTTGTGCATGCATAACCTCCTTCCTCTTTTTCATGCTTTCTATAAATGGCGTCCTCCTAGTTTGTTGGATTTGACCACACAGTTAGTTAGGGTTAGTTAGAAAATTTCCTTATATAATTAATGATCGGATATCCCTATTCACAAGGTTGGATGTTTTGATATTGTACTTACATTTTTAGTTTCAAGGAATACAGTCATGTTGTTGATATGATGTAATCATGTTTTTAATGAATAAAATGATATTTTGATTTGTTGCATCTAACTTAGCTTAAGGAAGACTCATTCAAGGGGCCCAACTTGGTGAGAATTCCATCCATTCAGTTTAGTAGTTGCTTTATGTTCAGTAATTAGTTATGGTCTTAGCAGTTGTTTATTCCTACAGCCATTAGAACTTTGTTATGTGTTTGTTCCTATAGCCAAGGCAGATAGAGTAACTTCATGTCTGTTTGTTGAGATCTCTATTTCTTTCATTCATTTCTGTCCAATTTAGTTGTTGATGATTAGTTTAGTTGTTCATTCATTCTCAGTACTTATGTTAATTCCTTTCAAGCATTTTATTTTCAGCATTATTTTCTTTCTATTTATAGGATGAGGATGACTACATTTGAGTCCTAATGCACATACAGTGCTGACCCATTTCAAGTTCATGTCCTTGGATTGACAATGAAATGAACCTTCATGATGAGCAAGATAACTAATTAGTGAAAATATCTTATCTCTAAGTTACAGCTTTAAGGGCTTATTTATTGAATCATTAGAGGAGGCCAACACCAAGCATGAAGTTGAAACTGAAGAATAATACATTCAACCCACTCATCCATTTCAAACCAGTAGTAGTATGGTCAAATTCAAAGGGTAAGTGAGTGTGTTTTTGTTCTTTAAGAAGCATTGCAGTTGTTCATTAACTATAAATATTTGTTTCACCTCCTCTTGGCTATCCATAAGCATGAAAACTATTGAAAATTAATGAGAAAAGGGAGCTACTTCAAGGAATCATTCAATGGTTTTGTTTGAGAAAGTTTTATTGTTGGTTGTATGGTAGGTTAGGATAGGATGATTTTCAAGTTAATATGTTTTGATGCCCATAGTTAGTGTTTCTTTGCTCCATGTGTTGAGCATAATTAGTAGGTTGCTAGTTTTAGATTTTTCATTAGTCTACACTCAAGATTAATGCAAATGAGGTGTAATATGTCTAACTATGATGTAGTAATGCATTGATCTAAAAATAAAATGATTTAATGATGCAAAACCTAAGAAATACAAAGTGCTGGAAAACACACTGTCATATCCAAAAATGCCTAAAAATGCAAGTAAATGATGAATAAATGAACAAAATTGGAAAGGTGCACCTAGAATCTAAAATCTAATGTGAAGAGATTTTATAATCCTAAGAAATTGACTGAAAATGTTGATTGGGACACTTACACCAAGCTGGGCGACTTAGTCCCAATTTCGAGAGAACTTGTTGGAACAGGAATCTGCCAAATGGGTATCCAGAAATGAAAAAACCACTTTTCAGGCCTGGAAGTGGGACTAATCCACCACTAGTGGTGACTTAGTCAACCTATAGATTTTAGGAATCTCAGGACAGAATCATGTAGCTTCAGGTCTACACTTGCTTTTTTGACAGGTGTCTGATCTCAATTTTGGAGAAAATGGGATAAAAAGGGTCTCCAAACTTGAACTAGGGTTATGTTGACTTGAATATCTTTGACAAATTCTTGACCACTTTTCAACACCTATTTCTTTGAAAAATATACCTACAAATTCTAGAAACACACATGCAAAGAGGGAAAATGGTTAAGGGTTAGAGTATAGGGATTTGCCTTAGTCAAATCCCACTTTGGTAATCGAACCCTAGATAATGAAATGAAATGGAAAGAGAATGATAAATAAATAGCATGCAATGTCATGAACTTACCAAACCCTTGATGTGTAAATCTGAAGATATGCAATGAAGTGTTCCAATGGATGAATTGATTGTGCTTATATTGCTTGAATGCTTGTAGGATTGAATGCTTAATGAGTGCAAGAGATTAAAAAAAATCAAATACAAATCAAAAAAAAAAAACAAAAAAAAAAAATTTGAAAATTTTAAAGGGTTGTACCCCTATGTAGGCTACTGTGCAGGGACGTACCTACGTAGGGTACTATGTAGGTACAGACTTGCATAGCCTATACAGGCGTACTACGCCCTCATGGAGGGGTGGGGGTGGCCCACGTGCCCCCCACCAATTATCTTTTTTTAAAAAAATTTAAAAGAAAAAATTTCCATGTAATTTTTTTATTGTTTTTTCAAAAAAAAAAAACATTTTTTTCTAAGGAAAATTGGGAAAGTGCACCGACGGCCATTTGGCCATCAATTTTAGGCTGTAATTTTTGCTGCGACGGTTATTTGGCCGTCAAATTTATTGCAGCATTGATTTTTTCCCCCTTGGAGCTGTTTTCTTCCAGAGGCTGTAACTTTTTATCCCAGAGGAAAATTTTTTGAAACAAGATATCACCGAAAAGCTGGCAAGCCCAATTTTATGATAGTGCCATTTATTCTCAGAAATTTTTTATTTTGATGAGATTTTTTTCGAGTTAAATTCAAATGTTCATATTTCGCTTCGGAGGGCATATATTTTCACTTGGTGATCCTTTTTTCGTCATTCTTGCGGCATTGGAAAGTTGGTTCAGTCCTCTACACAGATCTAAGGTCTATTTTTATTTTATGTTTATGCATGTTTGTATGCTCTCCTTTTACAATCATCGAGTTATTGTAATAAATGAACTACGATAAAGTTCCATCAAGGGGGTTTCTTGCATAATAATTTGATTAAATTGTGCATGCACTTTGAACTCCATCTCCATCTTGATTTGTTGGAAACTCGCATGGTTTATCTGGTTTCTTAGTTTCTTTTGGCCTCATCTTGCTTTAGCTTGACACATATTGGAATCATCAGTTCACACTTCAGTTGAGAGATTATGTTTCTTGATCCACATTGGTTCAGATCCTTCTCAGTTTGAGGGCCATGTTTTTATGGTTAATGTTCCAGTCTTTTTGGTACTCCTTCCCATGGAAGATTTTTAGTCTCAATTTGGCATCGGCATCGAGATACATAGTTTCCAAATTTTGTCATCATCTCATCTATTGTTGCTTCACAGATTCCAGGGTTGTTCCAGTTTGTGAGTTTTCTAATGTTCCATTGCATCGGGTCTGCTCTCACATTAATATGATTCTATTTTTGGTTTCAGTTGTAGATAGAATTATCTTTCCTTGCTTGTCAGATTACGGTTCTAGTGCTTCTTTGCAGCAGTCATCTCATCGTAGGGGGGTTTTGTCCCACTGGGTTTTCCTTCTCTACCTCATTATTGCATTTGTACTTAGGTACCTAATTAGGCCTTGTTTTCGGGACCCATTCATCCTTTCTTGCATTCATATTAGTTTTAGGTGCATTCTTTTATAGTCTCCCTAAGTTGCACTTATGGGGTTGTTGGTGTAATTAATAATTAATTACACTTTCATAACTTTACTTAGGTAATATTGAATTCCTAGGTTAATTAATTCTCATCTTTATCTTATTGAGCTATCTTGTTGCTCAAGATAAGATTAGGGTTATGCATCTTTACTTTTATAAAGCAAATCATATCTTGTAATTATTGAATTTCTGAATAATATTATGTTGCACATTTTTTTTTCAATATCTCTATTTTTTCTATTTTTCTCTTCTGTGGAAGGATTTTCTGGTTTGCATTTCAGATCTTGGTTTCTAACAATTAAACAATTGTAGGAGATTGGGAGATAAGAAAAATGAGGGTAAAAACCCTTATTTATACTTTTTCTTACTAGTTTCCCGAAAATAACACATCATAGGCTAACCTCAAGGGTTAGAGGACAAAATCCTGCCAGAAATTTGAAATAATTTTGAGTTTTGTGCCAAAAAGGACTAATTTTCCCTTACTGGAAACTTAGTCCCACTTAAGAAAATTAAGTGGGTGTCAGGAATTATAGGGCATTAAATGTTTTCCAATGGGGATATCCTTACAAAAACACTTAAGGGGGCCCAGAAAGTGTATTAATGGGTCATTTAAACATGAGAAAGGGTTAAATTAGTGGTGACAAGTCTAGAAAAGCATGAAAGTGGGTTACAACTCTTCACAACACATTGAAATAAGACTTGGTAAATGATAAAAATGAGTTATTTAGGTGAATTATAATGAAATGGTCCTAGAAAAGTGTGAAAGTGGGTTACAACACTTTGCAACACCTTTACAAGACAACCTAGAAGTCTTAATGATTCACAAGGGTCCAAGACCTAATGTGAACGTGTTGGCCACATTACAACATTAAATCTAGGCAAAATCAAGTCAAAATCCACTAGAAAGGCCTGAACATGAAAAAGTAGAAGGGTTACTTTTTCCATGTCCATAGTTAGCCCCCAATTTAGTGAGAGGATGAACTTGCTTCAAACTCGCACTAAAGTAGCCAATCATGCAACCAAGATGATTCTGAATGCACTAATGCTTGATGGGATTAGATAACAATAATCAAGAGGGATGATCAAGTCCCCAGGATCATGATCCCATGGCAAATCAAACATGAATGCAAAGGAACACACTAGATGATGAAAAAGCTGAAAGAAATCTTTTATCATTTTTCTAGCCTGTTGTGGATTTGATAGGTTGTCTATTTAGAAAAATAAAAATGTGTACTCACTCTAGGGTGACGAAACTTATGGATATCCGTCGGGTGAGAAAGCCCAAGTATACTCACTTTGGGGCCACGAAACTTTTGGTTGTCCACGGGGTGAGAAGGCCCAAAAGGTGAGAAACATACGCTCAATTGGTATGTACTCACACAAGCAGGTGGCTATGGGGAAAATTCGTGCCTCATAATGGGCTTTCCCGCTGAACCATACTAAAGTTATACCTCCTAATAATTTTAATAAGGCACCACAAAATACAATGTCATTTTGTGCTTCATGATATAAGCAAAGCTTCATATGCGTAGAACTCATAAAAAAATGAAAAGGAACCATAGGAATGCAAGTTGTGTTATGTAAGGTGGCCATGTAAATGATAAATTCAACATGCAAAGAAAATGTTCAAATGAGTCTTGTTAAGTTCATGTGAGGTCTATAACGTAGGGAACATTATGTCTAATGTCTCCAAGAGAGGACCAATCAAACAATAGAATATTCGCAACATAGGGGATGCAGTGCATTGTATCAGGCCACTAAGAGGAATGTAATATGCTAAGATAGACCATGCTTATCAAGGACATCATACCCAATTTCATCCACAAAGTGAAAAATGCATCGTATGAAATGACAAGACTACACTAAGAACCAATAAAAAGAAAAATGCAAAATGAATAATGCCAATGTATGCCCCCACGTTAAAGGAATTGCTACACACCATTCTATGAGAAATTACTTTAAAGTAGCAAATGAAAAATGCAAACAAAGAAACAAGACATGAGAGCCAACTTGGAAAGCCTCTATGCCAAGTCATATGTTTCTAAGGTTGCATCATGTGAATGAAGAAAAACAAAAGAAAGAGGGATTTCCTCCAAAAAGGAACACACCAAACACATAAGGGGTCTATGGATTTGGGGTCAATATGTTCATTGCTGCAATGTTTCTAAGAAAGAGCTCAGAACTGTCATAATTCCTCAAATACATAGAACTAGAAGAATGACACAAAGAGAGTGAAAACAAAAGAAAAATAAAGTCCATTTTGGGTCAACATGGAAGAGACATTGTAGTTTCAACTCTTTGCATCATCCCCAAAAGGAAAACACAAGCAAAAATAAAACAAAAAAGGTGAAAGAAAAAGCAAATATTTTGGGTGAACATGAAGGAGACATGTCGTTCTCAATGCCTTGCATCATCCCCAAAAGGAAAAACACAAAACAAAAGCAAAAAAAAAAGTAAAAGGACCGTTTGTGTCATCCCCAAAAGGAGAACACAAAACAAAGAAAAAAAGGAAAAGGACCTTTTGGGTCAACATGGAAGAGACATAGGTTGTCTCAACACTTTGCATCATCCCCAAAAGAAAAACACAAAACAAAATAAAATGAAAATGTATGACATATAGAACAATAGAGGTAAAAATAGAGGAAGTGTACAAAGAGAGAGGGAACATCAAACATCACATCATGTGGGAACATAATACACACATGAAAATATAAAAGAGAAATAAAATAAAATGCAAAAGACTAGTAAGGTAAACCCAAGTCAACTAATGAGCAAGTAATCTGCCTTCCAATCTCAATTGGTATAAGAAAGAGGTTAATAATGTAGCAAGGGGACAAGGGAAAATGCATTACAAGGTCAATGCTAACAACTTTTTGTCGTAACTAAGTGTAAGGAAAGAATGAGACAAGATCAGTGATGGGAAAGGGTCATGTAATAGTGATAAGAGAATGTTCTACAACTATTACATGATAAGTGGAATGCGTACTCATGGGATGACAAGATAACAATCGGTATTAGTGAAGTGATACTTAGTATGTCCTTCAATGTCTGATATTCATCAATTTGGTCGCCAAGAACATGATGATATTTACAATAAGGTTCATTAGAATCTTTAGGATGGATTATCAACCTATTCATAGGTGGTAATAGAATGAGACCTTTGTTTAAAATAATTTGGAGTTTCCTTTCACATTCAGGTGGTGAATGGAGAGGAAACTTGAGTTTTTTCATTTTGTAAGGTCGTTTATGCTTACTACATTCTCCTTTTTCATGGATAAGAGGAAGAGGACCCATGGGTATCTTAGCATCCTTATCATTGGAATCGTGTAAGGGTTGTTCAATGGAAGGAGGACATTCAAGTCAAGAGGGGAATCAAAGATCACCGTACCATCATCACGAAGTCTCCAATATTCAAAAGGAGGCTTGTTAGCATGAGGATCTTGATATCCTAGCCTTGTTTTGTTTTCATCTGTTGGTCTTTGTTCTAAAAATTGGTGAATGTCATGTTCGGTTGTGTCACATTCTTGTTTACTTAAGATGGTAAAACCCTTTCCATATGTTTCGTCAAGGTTGATTGTTTCGTTTGTAACTTTGTGATCATAAAATGGTTGACGATGTGGTTGTGTAGAGGAACTAGGTCCACCTATTGGAGGGAACTTAGGTCCTTCATTTGTTTAAGGATGTAGATAATTAAACATATCAGGGGGTGAGATAGTAGGAAGATCTTCTGACTTCATGGAGGGGTAAAAGGCTGCATTGTTTTCAAGGTTGTCAAGGCATTCGTTTAAGAACTTATTCATGCTATCATCATCTTCTCCAATTATTTCAACAGCATGAGTAGGAAATTCATGACAAGTTGAAGAAGCATGAGGAAGCTCAAGTTCATTAGGATCACAGCCAAAGGCACAATTTGACATGTCTAAGTTAAGGATTTCAATGAATTCCAAAACTTATTAAAGCAAAAAGCCATGATGAAAGGAAATTAAATGAAATAGTTAACAAATCTAGAAAGTATGATAGGATGTAGTAACAACAAAAAAAAATTTAGGAAATATCTAGAAAATACCATAAATTACAATGCAAAATGTGCAAGAGAACTAAGTCGCCCAGTGTGGTGATTTAGTCCTAGTGATGATTTTTTTGAGATTTTTCAAAAAAATTGAATTTGAATTTTATGTCTTTCAAATGCACAGATGCAATTATAGTATGAAAATGTAGAATTTTTGTTGTTTTCAATGTAAAAATGATGCAAAAATGCAAGCTATTTGAGCTCTTCACTAATGCAATTTTGAAAACCCTAGGATGCAATTTAATCAATGCAATATCTAATGCAATGTAAATGAAACCTAGGATGCACTTAAAATCAGAATTGAATATGTTCAAAAACTCAAGTTCACCAAAATGCTGACAATGATTTTGGATTACCCACGCTGCTTTATATGCTTCTAGGGTTTTTCACCTATAAGGAGAAAGGGAAATGGGGTCCAAAATGCAAATTTCTACACTCAAGATTAATGTAAATGAGGTGTAATATGTCTAACTATGATGTACTAATGCACTGATCTGAAAAGAAAATGATTTAATGATGCAAATCCTAAGAAATGCAAAGTGTTGGAAAACACATTATGATATGCAAGTAAATGATGAAATAACTGAACAAAATTGGAGAGGTGCACCTAGAATCTGAAATCTAATGTGGAGAGATTCTGGAATCCTGAGAAATTGACTAAAAATGTTAACTAGGACACTTACGCCATGCTGAGCGACTTAGTCCCAGTTTCGGGAAAACTTGTCAGAATAGGAATATGCCAAATGGGTATCTAGAAATGCAGAAACCACTTTTTAGGCCTGGCAATGGGACTAATTTGGCACTAGTGGTGACTTAATCCACCTATATATTTTGAGAATATCGGGACAAGATCCTGTAGCTTTAGGTCTGCACTTGCTTTTCTGACAGGTGTCTAATCTTGATTCAGTAGAAAACAGGATAAAAAGGGTCTCCAAGCTTGAAGTAGGGTTATGTTGACTTGAATAGATTTAATGAATTCTTGACCACTTTTCAACACCTATTTCTTTGAAAAATCTACCTACAAAGTCTGGAAACACACATGCAAATAGGGGAAATGGTTGAGGGTTAGAGTATAGGGATTTGCCTTGGTCAAATCCCACTTTGGTAATCAAACCCTAGATAATGAAATGAAATGCAAAGAGAATGATAAATAAACAACATGCAATGTCATGAACTTACCAAACCCTTGATGTGTAAATATGAAGATATGCAATGAAATGCTCCAATGGATGACTTGATTGTGCTTAGATTGTTTAAATGCTTGTAATATTGAATGCTTAATGAGTGCAAGAGATTAAAAGATTGTAGGAGATTGGGAGATATGAAAAATGAGGGGAAAAACCCTTATTTATACTTGTTCTTACTAAATTTCCTAAAAATAACACATCACAAGCCAACCTCAAGGGTTAGAGGACAAAATTCTACCAGAAATTTAAAGTAATTTTGAGTTTTGTGCCAAAAAGGACTAAGTCGCCCCTATTGGCGAATTAGTCCCACTTAAGCAAATTAAGTGGGTGTCAGGAATGATAGGGCATTAAATGTTTTGCAACGAGAGTATCCTTACAAACACACTTAAGGGGGGCCAGAAAGTGTATTAATGGGTCATTTAAACATGAGAAAGGGTTGAATTAGTGGTGACAAGTCTAGAAAAGCGTGAAAGTTGGTTACAAATCTTCACAACACTTTGAAATAAGACTTGGTAAGTGATAAAAAGGAGTTATTTAGGTGAATTTTATGAAAGGGTCCTAGAAAAGTGTGAAAGTTGGTTACAACACTTCACAACACCTTTACAAGACAACCTAGAAGTCTAATGATTCACAAGGGTCCAAGACCTAATGTGAACATGTTGGCCACATTACAACATTAAATCTAAGCAATTTCAAGTCAAAGTCCACTAGAAGGGCCTAAACATGAAAAAGTAGAAGGGTTACTTTTTTCGTGTCCACACAATGTAGCTATTTAGTATTTATGGTGTTAAGTGTATTTTTCATAAAAGAGTCATAGATTTTTAAGACTCTAACGAACCATAACTTAGTCAAAAAGGATTTTGAAGGAGTTTTACTACATGCATGTAAAATAAAGAGTTTGTATCTATTGAAGCAAATCATTTTTTAGGGTTTTACCATGTTGCAAGTCTTGTTCATAATAGTTTGTAGGTTTTTCATGGTGTCCAAGGTTCTCTAAGCTTCAAGGGAGATACATGAGAGTTTTAATATTGATTTCAATGTTTTCATGATCAACTTCAATAGCAAAAGTATGTGGATAGTGTTCTCTTTTCACCATTTTCAATTTTGGACACCATGAGAACTATATACAAGATATTTTCACTTGAAGATGCATCCATGAGGAAGAAAAAGATTCTAGAGAAGCATGTATGTCTTAAAAATTTTGCATTTTCAATCCATGAAGAGGCATGAAAATGGAGGTGGAAGTTCAAGGGTAGCAAGCAGAGATGTAGCAATATGAAAATATCCTAAACAATACTAAGTCACTCATCTTAGATTGATAAGTGAGAAGACAGGAAAGGTTGATGCCAATAGGTTGTTTACTATAGAATAATAATAGTCATCAAAGAATATTTTAGACTGCCCAAGCAACAAAAAAACCTACGTAGCATTTGGTTATTGCATATTGGTAAATACATTTACCATTTAAATCTTTATTGAAGTTTTTGAGACTTTGTTGTTAGTACACTAGAATGACTTAAGAATCAATGACATGCATAGTCACTGGATAGAAAGATCTTTTTTGTGATGAAACTAGCATGTTCTATCATTTTGATCTCTTTGTTTGACTTGCATTTTTCCTTGTCTATGCCAATGCATTCCTTTTCTTTAGTATTTGTTGTCACATAAAACTACACCCTGCTGAACAAGATTTAAATGTTCTAATGACATAGTGGAAACAAATTCAAGGTGTGGGACCTTGCACAAATGAGGTTGAGACTTCTCACAAGGCCAACTTCCTCTTCCAATCTAAGTGAAAATGTGGTCTAACCCAACACATGAAAAACCTATCACTACTCTACTCTAACATCTCACAAGGAAAATAGATAGAAGGATGACATAAAATGGAAATAGAGGTGATACACCAAGATATAAATTTGTTTCTTCCTACTTTAGAATAGCATAATACATTAATGAAGCAACTAAAACACATACTCAAACACGAAAGTAAATGGATTTTACTCAAACATGTAAGAGATAATAGTGATAATAGTTGAAATTTTATTAACATAAATCTTAGAAGCAATATTTGCAATGGTAGAATGCAAAAAATGTAGTGCCTATAATGGAAAAACCCCTAAAAATAATACAAGTGTTGCATTTATAGATCAAGCATAACTTAGATGTGTAATATCATAGAATTGCACCTAGGGGAAATTCTATATTGACGTCTACGTGGCGCGCAGCATCTTGTCAGTTTCCAGAGCTTAAAATGTGGAATTTTCAATACTAACTCTTGAGACATATATCCTAGCAATTACATTCTAAAACTAATGGCTCTTTTTCACCGTTGCAAGCATTAAAACCTCTTTTTGCCTCTCATTTTGGGGTTGGAAGACATCACACAAGCTTTCTCATTACTTGCTCCAACTTTGAGATCTCCTCATCTTTGATAGCAGTGCATTCATAGGCAAAGCCATGCTAGATTGAGGTCCTCCTAGTAGTAGCAACAGCTCTCAAGCAAGCACTCAGCGGTGCATTCATGTGCTCCAAAGAGGGTCTAGGCCCGTGGGTAATGCTCTCTCTCTCTCACTTTCCTTTTACATTTTCTCATTTACTATCTTGTGGTGCAAGTTCTACTCCTGAGCAAGTTTTGCTTTCACCACATGATTTGTTTACTTATTTAGCATTCCTTTCCAACTTGGTTGTCCATGGAGGTGGGAACACCAAAGAAAATTTTGACTGAGGAAGGCCCCTACACAACCACCCAACAACTTTCCTCTCATTATTTTGTGTGTAGGTCACAACAAGGAGCTTGGAGTGAAGATTCGGACATCCAGAGAAAGGTAAGCTTTCTCCAAGCACCCTTGTGTTCATTTCAATTTCTAGTTTTCTAGTTTTCTAGTTAGTCATATAGTTTGGTATGACTTACCCCTGAGTTTAGAAGTAAGGCCTACCTTTGTCCATTTGAGTTCCTAAGTTCTCTATTGCTCAGGATGCTAGCACATCCTTTAGACAATTGCACACCACGCTGGCATCCTAGAACTACACTAACGTCTTTCGGCTGAGAGCTCACTCTTCTAAGATAGAAGCCTCCTAGTTTTTCCCTCTCGGGGTCTCTGGTAAATTTTCCTGAAGCATAACTAAATCTTAGTTCTTTATTGTTTTGTTAATTTTTTATTCTGAGTTGTATAAGGGAATTTTTTTCCCTGGTGATCTCTTGAGAAAGGAGAGACCCGTGTGCAACGAATCCCTCTTATATCACATTTTGGTGAACCTGACGTGAACGTTAGAAATTTCTTCACAATGTTGCACATTCATGATAATGACTTTTCTGAGGAATATTTTTATATGCTAGAGGATGCTCTAGATGATTTCTTAGAAGTGCTCTCCCCTATCCGTAAATCTCCTAAAGAAGTCTCTTCTTAATAGGCTGAGGGATCGGTAAATGTGGTGGTGGTCTCATGGCTCATCCAAGCATTAAAAAACTCGTCATTTATGTGACCCTGGCCAACTCTTCTGTTTATGGGATTTTATGTCGTAGCAATTCATCGAACTTATACTTGAGGTTTGTGAAAGCTATAGACTCTACAGCTTATAATGTTGTCGGACACATATCCTACAAGGAGTAATAAACAAAATTTGAATCAACTACCTCTTGTTCATACATCACAACCATTTGTCCCTACTTCTTTACCACCTTCTCAACCATGCCTTCCCTCAACACCTAGACCCACAATCAAAGCACTAGGTGATTATGATCTTATCGAGCAATTTCACGTTACCCTGGCTAAGATCTCACTTTGGGACTTGCTTCAAACTACTCTAGTTTATCAAGAGATGCTCCGGAAGCTTTACAAAAGATTCTCTTTCCTGCCTTTGCTAGGCCCATAGATGTTAATGTTTTTTTGGCTCATATTCATGTTGATTCACTAAATATCACGTTCCACCCACAAGAACTCCCACCTCTGGATGTGCAAAAGCAAGCAGATCCTTTGATGATTATAGTCAATGTTAACAATATTAGTATTAGACATACCCTCGTTGACACCGATTTGGCTCTCAATGTCTGTGGTATAGACCCATTACCTAAAATTAAGATTGATTCATCTTCTTTAGTAGCCTCCTCCTTGTACATTTGTGGATTCGATAACGTTGGCCACCAAACTCTAGGTACGATAATACTACCCTTGCAGCTGGGTCCCATTACCTTGCCCATGTTAGTTTATGTGATTCCCAGCCCCTTACTGTATAACCTCCTCTTAGGGAGACTTTGGATCCATGCTATGGGTGCGGTGACCTCTACTTTACATCATTCCTTGAAGTTTGTTGCAAATAATCGAGTAGTTACAGTTAAAGTAGATCTAGAAGGCTTTTTCCTCTGTGAACTAGCCACCGTCGGTCACGCTTCGACTATATCTACTCTCAAGAATTGTATTCCATCTTGACTACTGATGATATGGAATTTTCTTCATTGATACCCTCTATGGAAGTAGTGCCTAGGGCGAGTGTCAGAAATGAAGAACCGCCTAAAGTAGAGGACTTTGAGTCTCTCTCATCTGTTACTCAAATGAACACCTTCCTTGAAGATGATTGGGGCTCCTTGAATTTCTCTAAATTCTTCATCACAAAATACAAGGCAAACTCCTCTTGCATAGACCTTCCAAGTGCCCTTAACACAAAGGTGGATGATACTCCTGAAAAAGAAGAGAAGTGTGATCTTGTTCAAGAGATCACTCCTTCCTGCACCAAGGAGAATAATCCTACTCTTGTAAAAGAGATTAAATTTTGTGAGCCTGGTAAAGAAGGTGGGAACACTCCTGTAGAAATGTTCGACATCCATTGGTGGAATGAAATGCTCTACGTGGAGCCACCACCTCCTGAGGTTTTGTAAACTCATTATGGGTTCGGATATGAGCTCACTTCTCAATATGGCTATGGGGAAAAAGGCCTAGGGTGTATCAAACAAGTAATTCAAGTCCCTATCCTATTTAAGCCACAACAACACTATCTATGTTTGGGATGCTCTCTAGAACAATCCAAGCTAAAGCCTTGGTGGAGTGTTAATATGATTTCAGCCAAGCCGCTAAGCCTGGTTCATTATGAGATAATAGAGGAAAGGGTGGAGGCCGAGAAGGTCCCTTTAGATTTATTCTCTTTGAATGAAGCACTAGAGGAATTTCTAGGTTCTTATTCCCCATTGCCTCCTTATCATCACAAGAAATGATTCCCATACTACTTGCATAGCCAAGCATACTTTGGAGAGTTTGTTTTGAGTATTGATGAGGAAGACCCTCTATCTAACATTGGTGATGATGTTATGATATCTCATCCTAAAGATCGTAGTTCCCTTCTTAAAGGAGATACTATTGAAATTCCTATGGACCCAAAATCCTCGAAAAAATTGATCAAGATCGGGAAGTGTCTCTCTTCAGAGGAAGCAGATGAACACTCTGATCTCTTACGTTCTCATCCTAACATCTTCCCTTGGAAATATGAGGATATGCCAGGAATTGATGAATCTATAGTGGTCCATAATATCATCCTATGTCCCAATTCCAAGCTGGTTAAACAAAAAAATTGCAAGATCAATCCCAGGGTGGCATTGATGGTCAAGACTGAGATAGAGAAACTGTTGAAAGCAAGATTTATCCGTCCTATCGACTATTCCCCTTGGATTTCAAATATAGTTGTTGTTAGTAAGCCTTGTGGCCATATTCACATATGTATTGACTTTCATGACCTTAATAAGGATTCTCTTAAAGATTATTTTCCACTACCTAATATAGATATGATTGTTGACTCAACTACAGGCCATGCGTCACTATATTTCATGGATGGCTTCTCAGGTTACAACCAGATTCGTATTAACCCAAAAAATCAATACAAGAATACCTTCACTACCCTGTGGGGTACTTTCTATTATGTGGTCATGCCTTTTTGATTAAAAAATGTGGGAGCTACTTACCAACGGCTGATGACCCTAATATTTCATGATTTTATCCATAAGATCTTAGAAGATTATGTTGATGATGTATTGGTGAAATCAATAACTCGTCAAGATCACACAAAGAACCTTTGTCTTATTTTTGAGAGGCTTCAACTATACAAAATGAGACTAAACCCCTACAAGTGCATCTTTGAAGTTGACGTCGGCAAGATTTTGGGGTTTATAGTCTCTCATCGTGGGATCAAGGTTGATATTAATAAGATTGATTCCATTGTTAACATTCCTCCACCAAGGAATATTATTGGGTTGCAAAGTTTACAAGGGAAGATTCAAGAAATTCGTAGATTTATATCTCAGTTGGCTAACCATACCCTTCCTTTCACTCACTTATTGAAAAAGGATGTTCGCTTCATATGGGATGAAGAGTGTCAAAAATCCTTTGAATCAATCAAAGCCTATTTGGCCAATCCTCCCGTATTGATTTCGGTTATGCAAGATAGACCCTTTTTGCTTTACCTTACCATGTCACCATAAGCTTTGGCAACCCTTTTAGCTCAATATGATGATAATGGGAAGGAAAGAGTGGTCTACTACATTAGTTGCATTCTGCTTAACTATGAAACTCGTTATTCTTCCATAGAGAAACAATGCCTTGCTCTCATCTTTGGTACACAGAAGTTGAGGCACTATCTCCTCCATGCTAAAATGCACATCATAGTAAAAATGGATCTCTTAAAGCATCTATTTTCTAGCATTGACCTAGCTAGGAGATTAGTGAAATGGGTTATGTTGCTTTCTAAGTTTGACATAAATTTTGTTACTCATAAATCAATAAAGGGTCAAGCGGTTGCGAATCAGCTGGTAGATGCTCCCTCATCTCGCTCCTTTCCAGGGTTGGATTTGTTTCCTGATGAAAATATTTTTGTAATTAATCATGACCTTGAATGGAAAATGTATTTCGACAGATTGAGGTGTCAAACCAGTTTCGGAGCTAGCATGGTCTTAATATCCCCTAAAGGTAAACTAGTTCCTCTATCCTTTCAATTAAATTTTCCTTGTACCAATAGCATCGCTGAGTACAAATCCCTTATTGTTGGATTATGAGTCGCGATTGCACTAAAAATCAAATGTATTCATATTTTAGGTGACTCTGAACTTATCATGAACCAAGTAACGGGAACCTACCAAGCCAAGCAAAGTAAGTTGTCCCGATATTGAGACCTTGCCTTGTCCTTTCTTAAACAGTTCTCTTCTTTCACAATAGATAGTGTCCCTAGGAGATAAAATAGACATGTTGATGCCATGGCAAGCACTCCTTCCTTGGTACCTTTAGAAGAAGATACAAAATAATACTACTTCATGGTCTAGGTCTTATGAAACCCTGCAGTCCCTGACCAACCCAAAGCCGAGTCCCTTGTATGTTCCCATGTGGACTCTAGAGAATGGTTTTTTGATATCTATAACTACCTAAAGACTGGAAACTTTCTTGATGATGCGACAAAGAATGATCACACTCACATAAGGAAGCTTTTGGTTCGTCACGTTATTTTGTTTGATGTCCTTTATAGAAAATCCTATAATGGTTTGCTTCTCAGGTGTCTCACTAAAGTGGAAATACCCCTTACCCTTAAAGAAGCCCATCTGGGCTCTGGGGGTGGACACTTTTGTGGTAAATCCTTGGCAAGGAGACTGATACACATGGGATACTATTGGAAAATGATGGAAGAATATTCCTTTGATTTTGTTAAGAAGTGTCCTCAATGTCAACAACACAGTCATCTCATTCATGCAACTGCCCAAGAATTACAAAATCAAACTTCCCCTTGGCCATTCGCTAAATGGGGGTTGGATATTATTGGAAATATATCACCTCCTTCTTCCAAGGGACATACCTTTATCATTACCACTATGGATTACTTCACGAAATGGGTCGAAGCTATCCCACTCTGATCCATGAACGCTGAAGCTATCTATAGTTTCCTCATGAACAACATCATTTCTCAATTTGGATTGCCCGCTACGCTTGTTTTTGACAATGGTACACCATTTAAGAACAAGGAAGTGAAGCAATTCCTCAAGAAATTCCATGTTTAGCATAGGTTTTCCACACCATACTATCCACAGTCTAATGGTCAAGCTTCAACACATCTTAAAGCTTATCAACGGTGGTTATCTAGACAGTACAATCAAAGTGTGCTTCCTAGGACTTTAAATTATGAGATCCAGTTCTCTGTGAAAACCAAAGAAATGTGAATGTACCACCTGATCAAAGAGGAAAATTTAGTCCTAACTAGTTAGGCCCTTACATTGTAATCTTTGTATATGGTTTAGGTGCCTATGGATTATCGTTTATGGATGGAATGCCTTTAAAAGAGCCCATTAATGTGATGCATCTTTGTTGATACTATGTATAAGTGTTCTATGTGTCATCTATGTGGTGTTCTCTCTATAGAAGGGTAGTAGCACTACATATGTTGACATTATTCATTAACACATTATGAAAATTTGTGTTATGAGTGACCATGTGTGTGTGTATGATTATGCATCACATTACATCTACTAAAACCATTAGATCATCATTGTATTTAATTAGCATACAACCATGTGTGTTTATTAAATCATATTAGCATCTAATGTAAGCATACATCTATGTGAACATATAACATCCATAGCATAAACATATGTAAAAAATAAAGAATATACATATCCAGATAAAAAATGCCATGAGATCAGAATCGATGTATCCATATATATATATACGCATATATGTATCAAATGTCATGTACATGTATCAGGCCACTACTATAAAAAAATGAGTGGCTACTGAATGTGTCTATACAAAAGATCTACAAGTATATATGAATGTATATGTGTCTCACTACAAAAATGATATACAAAACTAATGATGAGGCCTCTAATCACTGTAGTGCATGGCTTCTGGAGCCCTCTGGCTCTGGTGGATGCTTTGGGACCCATGGGAGGGGTTGAATGGTGGTCATGGATTGTGAATAGTGGGAGTGTGATACAGACATAGTTGTTTGCATCCCCCCATAGGGAAGATATCATTAGCTTCGCCTACCTTAACTGGTCTCGCAGTCGTTGAACATCTGCCAGGATCACAATTTTCGACTACCCGTCAAGGTCATCAAGATGACTCTAGAGGGCGTCATGTGCTTACTCGGTGGCATCAGCCCTCCTCACTATCATGTCTTTCTCAACAAGCATCATCTGCAACTCCCCTGACAATTGGTCACATTGTCCTCGAGTGGTTGTCAACTCCATGATGAGTTGGACGATCTCCACGCCTTGCTCCTTGTAGGTGGTCCGCAGGTGCGCAATTGGCTCAAAACTAGGGGCATGTTGTCCCATGGATGTTGGTCGATAAGCCTTGAGGACCAATCCCTGAATTGGCATAGCAGGGGCAACTTCTAAAATACACTAAGCTATAAGCCCAGTCCATCCCTGTGTGTCCTCTGCAACCAAAGAGAAAGAAAGAGGTATCAGTATCACATGGCATATATATACATATATCATAAATAGAAAGCTAAAAGTATGAAAACATAAACATGTCTTGTATAATTGGGTCCCCTGGTTGCCATGTCAGATCAGGGTGAGGGTCGGTGTTGGGACCTGCACCACTAGCATTGGTGGCCGCCCCTGGTGCTGCTAGCACCACCGTAGCTACAGTAGAAGCTAGTGGTGTTGAAGAGATAGGGGTAGGTGGTCGGGGGTCTGACCTCCTCTACCACCTCAGTCTTGATGGTTCTACCTCCTCTTGTGGTGCCTCCTCCCCCTCACCGGCCTACTACCGACCTCTCCTCCTATCCTACGAGGGTTGGGGTGGTAAGTCCTCTTGTGGACTAGGATCCCCTCTTAGAGCAACCTCACCAAACATAGGAGTAGGACGATGCCTCTCCTACCACTATGCAAAATCAACCACTATCCTAAAATTATCCACCATTGCTACAAGGGGAAAATCATGGTTGGGCTCATCATCATCTGAGGGGACAATATCCATAATAGTGGGGCGAGGGTAGTCCCCAAGCCTTATTGTACTCCTATGGGCCCTGGTGTAGGTGGGCATGTCTATTGGTATGGTCTATGGTCAGCCATGTTGTCGCATGACCCGACTCCAGTAGTAGGGTACTATAACAAAATCCCTCTGGCCGATCAAAAAATGATCCCACTACAGGTTCCTTAGGTACCTACCATCATCCACCTATCTAAAATATCGATAGGGTCTCCACCGGACCCCATCCGTAGTAAGAGTGTCAAACTATAAACGCCAAAACTGTAGATCTTTGAATCTCCACTGGCCCGTCATATCGTACCAATGGGCCATAGGGATCTGATATGGTCCTCACTAGGGAAAACTGACTGGTTAGGTGCACATGATGTGGGAAAAGGCCCACACCTACAAAAGTGTGCATGTTGTAAGGTTGTGGTACTCGTGATGAATGTACCGGACTAGCTCCTATAGAGGTGTGCTAGCATGCTGTGCCCCCAGGAAAAAATAGTCCTATGCTCTACCATCTCCCTAATTGTATGGATGAGGCACCCATGTAGGTGTGAGCCTTGCCCATCAATTGTGATCCGAAAGGAAAAAGTAACAACCATGACTCGACAGATCAATGGTGCAATGGTCCTCGCATGTTCATACCAATGTGTATAGATATGACCCATGTCATTGTCATCATCGGTCCTCCCTGTGCAATAAAGGATGCCCTTCGATTTCTCTCGCATCAATCATTTATCATCGAGAACCACCTATCATCCGTAGATGGGTAGCCTAAGGATCTGATAAACATCCTCGAGTGTGATGGCCATCTCTTCATAGGGAAGTTGGAAAGATGACGTGGTGGCATCCCACCACTCCATAAGGGTTGTCAATATCCTCTTGTGGTACCTCATCTCTAGCATGGTAAACACGTGCTAGAGATCGACCTACTACAGAAGTGTGACCTCATTGTCTGATAAACGGTCCCTCTTCTCATGAATGATTCAAAACACTTGCCCTCTCAGATGCTCCTAAATATCTGAGTACTCTAATAAAAAGTAACAAAAAATATGAATCAGAATGTCGACATTTTTCATAAAATCAAAAAATATGCGTAAGACTTATCCACACCACACAGACGTCTACGCGTTGTGCATGTGTCCCCGTCTGTCATGGCCGCCTTGAAGATGATAATGCATCTTCGAGATGATAGCATAGAACAAGGACCTCAGTGCTCATACTAGATGATAGCACAGATGTCAGATGAGGGCACACAAAAAAGATGCCTGTGCACCTCACTGACAGAAAAAATCCTAAAAATGAGCTAAAAAACATGAAAAATGAGGTTTTGCGACCTACCTAGTCCACCTCGTGACCCTCAGCGATGTCTTGGCATAGCTACTCCAACCTTGGCTCCTCATGCTCTCTCCCACTCAGCATTTTACTAACTTTTCTCTCACAAAAGTCAACAATTTACTCGTAGTGAATAGTGATAATGACCCTTCTAGGGGCCCACCTAGGTATATATAGGCCCCCCAGGGCCCATTTTTCCTAGAGCTTGTGGCTCCCCGGTTTCTCCTAAATTTTCCCCACCAAGCTGGGGGAAAACTCAAGAGGGGGCATAAGGTTGTATCTTGATCATATTTTTCTTCTGAATCAAAGGATTTTTCTTGATCATTCCTCTCTCTGTGGTAGTTTTTCTTCCAATTCTTTGAAGCTGACCTAAAATTTGAGTTTTGAAGGTTAAAGCCTTAAGTAGCTTTTTGTGATCATTCTGACGTTGTTTGTTGAGCTCGAATGCTGGGGGAACCTTAATACCGGCTAGCTTGACTTCGGTGACCATTGTGGTCTCTTTCTTATGGAACGTAAATCTGTAAAATTCAAAATTCAGATGAAATTTCTTCTTTTCTACTTTAGTGAGGTTGATTTTTCTAAAATTGAGCTCACTAAAGTGGGGGAAAAATGTAATATCACATAACTGTACCTAGCTACAATTTCATATTTTTGGAATTTTTACCTAGCAATTATGATGCCTTGAAAACTTAATAACAAAATCCCATGGGTCAAAATTTCACAATTTTGACTCCATGCGGACTTGTGGCTGAGCAACAGAAGCCTAGTGACATGTTTCCTGAGAATCTAAACTCTAGATGCACATCTGGCATGCTAGCGTCCTGTCGGTTTCCCAAACTGAAAATGTGGAATCTGGAATACTAACCCTTGAGACACATGTCCTAGCAGTTACATTCCAAAATTAAGGGCTTTTTGTTGCCCTTGCAAGTATTAAAACCTATTTTTTCCTCTCATTTGGGGGTTGGAAGACATCACACAAGCTTTCTCAGCACTTTCTCTAACTTTGAGATCTCCTCATCTTTGATAGCAATGCATTCATAGGCAAAGCCATGCTGGACTGAGGTCCTCCTAGCAGTAGCAGCAGCTCTCAAGGAAGCACTCAATGGTGTGTCTGTGTGCTCCGGAGATGGTCTAGGCATGTGGGTAATGCTCTCTCTCTCACTTTCCTTTTATGTTTTCTCATTTACTATCTTGTGGTGCAAGTTCTACTTCTAAGTGGGTTTTTCTTTCACCACACGCTTATTGTGGTGTGGGTTCTACTCCTAAGTGGGTTTTGCTTTCACCACATGCTTTGTTTACTTCTTTAGCATTCCTTTCCAACTTGGCTATCCATGGTGGTTGGAACACCAAAGTGGATTCTAACTGATGTAGTCCCCTACACAGCCATCCAACAACTTTCCTCTCATTCTTTTGTGTGTAGGTCACAAAAAGGAGCTTGGAGTGAAGATTCGACCATGTAGAGAAAGGTAAGCTTTCTCCAAGCACCCTTGTGTTCATTTCAGTTTTTGGTTTTTTGGTTAGTCATATAGTTTAGTATGACTTACCCCTGAGTTTAGAAGTAAGGCCTACCTCTATCTTTTTGAGTTTCTAAGATCTTTGTTGCTTAGGATGCCAGCGCATCCTTTAGACGACAGTGCACCACATTGGCATCCTAGAACTGCACTGACATCTTTTGGTTGAGTGCTCACTCTTCTGAGACAAAAATCTCCTAGTTTTTCCCTCTTAGGGTCTCTAATAAATTTTCCCAAAGCATAATTGAATCTTAATTCTTTTTTTTTTTTCTAATTTGTTATTCTAAGGTGTATAAGGGCAATTCATTCCCTAGTGATCTCTCGAGAAAGGAGAGACCCGTGTGCAGTGAATCCCTCCTATATCACAAGATGAATACACAAAAACCCTAACCTTGCTAGGGTTAGTAGTTAGGATATCTAATCAAGTAAATATTTGTTCATGAAACTCATGCCAAAAGAAAAGCTTGGAGAAGCCAAAACCTACATGGTATACCCTTGAAATAAATACTCTGACAACATGAGAAAGCATTACATCATAATCCATGAATGTAGACATGGAACTCCTGATAAATCTACATCCAAAGAATATCCTGATAGGAGAATTCCACCTGCAACACATAAAAGAATATTTGTACCACCCTATCCATCAATGAATTATGGGAGAAGCATAGAAAAACAACCTAGAGTCAATCAGATTTGATTTGGTTATTGAAAATGTAGTTGTTCCATTACTCCTGTTCTACCCATAAACATGATGTGCTTAGTTGTTGGAGTTTTAATTTAAGCCATTTATCAAGATGGACGATCAAGATCAAGCCTCAAGAGAATTTTAAAATATGGCCATCAGATTAGAGTCCCTTTAAATCTAGGTCGTCGATCTTATCGCATGCCCTACCACCTTTGGGGAGTGTCAAAAGGGATGACCTGTCACCTCCTTGCATCCTCATAGTCATGTATTGGAAAATAGATCAAAGATTGTGGGATTGATGTGAAAGCCACTAGATGCTTTGACGTGTTCAACTTGTGCGCAACTTAACCTCCTATGCACTTGCCCATACTTAGGAAAATTTACCGTGTGCTTAACCTTTTGTAATATGGACGACCATGATTAAAACATTTAGAACACTAATTTGCTAGAAAGTATCCATGTGAACTTAAATGTACACATCCTTTACCTTTAATATGTCACTTCATACTAATAAAATATTTAAGCTTTTACTTTCTTTCATCTAACATCTAAAACTTTTCCACTTGGCATCATCTTGCACCCCCACGATCAACCAAGGTCTACAAAGATATGGCTTGTGGGATGGTGGGGAACGACCATGATTGCTCCATGTGGCTCAATAAGAACCCTTAGATCACGGGCCCATAACCATTGTTTCTTGAAAGCCTATAGGGTCCAATTTAAAAGTTGGACATGTGGCACCATCCCACACTTCCATAGTCTCATTTTTAAATGCTTACTGTGTCTCACGAGATAGCGGGGAACTGACATGTGGATCCTAGCTATCACAAATTAACCCCTTTAAAACCTTAGGCCTGCCACCAGCTGTAGAGAAGGGGGATTTTCTACTCATGAGTCTCTTTATTCTCAAAAGAGTCCCAGGGAATTAACTACTCTAAACTACCTCAAACTACCTTAAGGAACAGAGCAAGAGTTTTAGAGTTAGAATGAGTAGGTCATGAAAGTCTTTCAAATAGACTAGAAAGTTGTTAGCCAAGGATGATAGTGTAGAATATAGATGCCAGTTCGGTGCATTGATGTTCCAGAGTCACATCGGTGTCTCCTACAGACATAAAATCAAGAATGTCATAGAAAATAGCAAAGAGGCTACTAACAATATGATTACTAAGAACTTCTAAAATGTAGGAAAATAATAGATGATAAAATAAAGTAAATTAAGTCAAATATGAATAATAAAGTAAGAGAATAAGAGAGAAAATGCTCACAATATACCAAGCAATGAAGCCTCTAAAAAATGTATATCTTCAATACCTGCACACATAAGACCAAGGAAAAATTTTGGGGTTGTTTATGGGCTTGCCGCTATCAAACCCCTGTTTTGGTGTTCCCACCTCCATAGATAGCCAAATAGAAAGATAGAGAAAATGGTAGACAATGAAATAGATAGATAGATGAGATAGACAAATTCATGGACAAGGGATGTGATAAATCCCAAGATCCTCAAAGACACAAGATAAGCAAGATATCACCCGGAAGGCTTAAGGAAGACAGAGAGAGGGCAAGAATAAAAGAGAGGGTTGCGAGAGTCAAGAGACTTCCAAAGAGAGTTGTAAGAATGTGAGAGTGTTCTTGTAGAAAGTTGTAGAGAGATGTGCAAGAAAGATAGCAAGATCCAAACAACAGAATGTCTAAGAGAGAAGCCAAGAATCTAGAGAGAGAAAATGAATTGAAAAGATAGCATTTAAAGAGAGAATAGGAGGGAAAAGAAGGTTCCCAAGCCTTTACAAGGTGTCCCAAGTTGTTACCATAGATAAAATTAGCTAATAAGTGGCAAGGAACTTGAAAATTGTTCTTTAAACATTGAAACTCCACATGATGCTAGCATGGCACGTAGACGTCCACACAACATGCTAGTGTCCAAACAAATCACACTACAAAACAATAGGAACAAGAAAAGAACAAGGTTTGACATAGAGTTGATGCGAAAGGATAACTGCTGAAAAGGGGTCCTGAGCATCTTGAGATGCGAAAAAGGCTGATGTGGGGCTAAAATGAGCCTACACAAATACTAAGGGAGTGGACACTAAATTGGATAAAGGAATGTATGTGAAATTGCAAGGGGTTCAATTTTAAGACATTACATTTTCCCCCCACTTTAGATGGCATATGAATATACACAAATATGCATGCTGAAGGAAATAAAATAAACATAAATAACATCATGATACCAAAAGGATATTGTAGAGGAATCAAATAACCCTTCAAACCAAGGAAACATGCCCACAAGCCAAAGACCTAAAAAAAATGCATTAGAAAAGAAAGATATACACAAGACAACAATGTTAGAACATAAAAAGCCATTACATCATAGGGTTAGAACATATACATGGATAACACATTCACAAAGGCACATAAAAAACTAACAATATTTGAGTCAAAAAAAGTGAAAGATATATCGATGTAGAAGGTTTCCTCAGTACTATGCGTTGTCCCCAAATTAAGAAATAACACATAGAAAAATTCTTAAATAGAGAGAAGAATGTGAGGATATATTGCTTCAAGAGAAGAATCCATACAAAAGATGGGGAAGCAACCAATGTCGAAAAGATAAAGAAGCATCTACTTATGATGAAGAATATGCAAGTCTCCAATCTAGTATATACATGAAATTGAGTTAAGATAGAAGAGAGAAGAGAGATGGATTTATAGGTTCTTGGTCTTGCAAATTTTGGCATGCATTCTATAGGTTCTTGATCCTGCAGAAATTGAACAAAGGCTCCAAGGGTTCTCGGTCTTACGGAAGGAAGGAGCTTTACAGGGGCCTTGTCCTACAAAGGAAGCACCACAGGTTTTCATTCCTACAAGGCTTGGCATGAAAGGAATCCACAGGTGCTCAATCCTAAAGGGTTTGATGAAAAATTCCCTTACAGGTTCTCAATCCTGCAAGGAAAGCTTGATGCAAAGGAGCTCTATAGATTCTCGGTCTTACAGAGCAAGACTAATAAAATAAGCATGTGGCTACTACAAACTTCATTGTATGATAGTCATAGAAAATATAGGTCTAGTCAAGCTACCTCTAAGCTAGATATGAAGATATAAGATAGGTCTAGTCGAGCTACCCCCAAGCTAGACACAATGACATCAAATATTAGATATTGCAAGACACTCAAAAATTATTTTGAGAAGAAAAGGGGGTTCCTTTGGTAGGGAACCCTTCAAGACACCAAGGGGCCCATTCAAAGGAACACTCCAATTGAAAAATAGAGAGAAGAGAGGGGGTCCTTAAGAAGGAAGCACATCTCCAGAACAAGTTATTACTTCCCCCAGCATACAAGGGAGGAGAACCATGCAAGATAATATTGTGTCACTACCATAGAAATAGTATGGTTGCACACAATAGTGTACGACCATGAATAACAATAATCAAGAAAAGCTACAATTGTCACATAATGGGAAGCAACAAAATAGAAGGGAGGTGTAAGAACCTCATGAGAAGATGCTTACAATGGCCAGGATAGAGGTAGGTCTTGATATCATTTGTCATACAAAGTAGAGATAGGTCTATTAAAAAATAGAAGAGTGGTGAAACTAGAATCAAGAAGTTGTATTTTATCCTTCAAGTCCTTACATTCACTAGTGGAATGGCCAGGCGCTTGATGGTATGCAAAAAAATATTTTTTTCTTTATCATGCTTGTGAAATTTCTTATGTATAGGAAGAGGAAGAGTAATTAAGTGGGATTTAAGAAGCCTCAACAAAATATTCTCTTGCTCAAAGAAATAATGAGGAACAAGAAGCAACCCTTTCTCTTGTGGAGAAAACTTTGACTGCTCACAAGAAGACACGAAGACAGCAAATGATGGAGGATGAATCACTTCAAGAGAACAAGGTTGATAGAAATCATGTTGACATTCAACCATGGTTTCCATTTAGATTGTTCATTTGAGCAACCAAGCCCCAAATTATGCTTACAAGGTTTAAATTCTATAGGGACCTGAATGCCTTATTCGTTATGCCCACAACCTTTACGCCCATAGCCATATTTAGAGGCAAGTTTAAAACTAGGGCCATACTGTGCCTACAAATCTTGAGGTGGAGGATTTACATAGAGAGCATTATTCCATCAATGGGGATCATAATCTTCTATGGGATTGCCATAAGCCTTCTTGATAGATTTCCCAACATTAGACTCATTAACAAAGTTGTGATCATCTTCCTCAAAAGGGGAAGGATTAGCATTAAGGACATTACAATTGTTGTTCACATTGTCCCATGATGCAAAAGAATAACCTTCTTTGATATTAGGTTTGGATAATGTTATCGAAAGTTCTAGGTGGATTGGGTCTACCTTGTACTCCTCGATAAAGGATTTAGTGAAGTGAAAGGATCCCCAATCATCACCAAGACATGCATTCTTTTGAGAAGATGTAGAAGGAGAAGACTTAGGATTTCTTTCTTTAGAAGGGTCTTCTTCAGGGACATCTACCTCAAGAGTATCCTTTGTAACATGTACTACTGGAGTAGACATCAACACATTGGAAGACACTAAAGGCATAAGAGTTTAGCATTGGGGTCAACCCTAATTGTGACTACTTGATTGTTATGAATGAACTTAATAGATTTATGCAAGGTAGACAAGGTTGCACCCATAGTGTGAATCCATGGTCTGCAAAGGATAATATTATATGATAATTTTTCTAACATAACATATAGAAGGGTGGGTATGGTAATACACCCCAAACTCAAATGCAAGACTATCGTGCATAGGTCTTACTAACCAACATTATCAAACCCATGAATGCATAAGGAATAAGCAATGAGAGAAGATGAATCAATTTTAATTTTAGGGAATAAGTCAATACTACATACATTGACCGTTGAATTGGTTTCAATGAGAGTACATCTAATTTCACTGTTATTAATGTTAATTATAATCATTAGAGGGTCCACTTGCTTCTGCACTTCTAGAGGTGGGATTTCTTGCAAATAGAACATAATATTTGGCGAATCTACACAAATATGAGCTATCAATGCATTAACAATTGTTGGCCTAGTGGAAGAAGGCAAGAGAATATTTTGCAAGAATTCTTGAAGCATACCTTTATAAATCAGAGCAGACTGGAGAAATTCCCACAGTGAGATCTTGTCTAGAGTAACACAAAGTTGCTCGACAAGATCATAATCACCAGGTGATTTAGTTGTAGGTTTAGGTATTGAAGGAAGACTTTGTTAAGGTGGTAAAAAATTAGGTTGATTAGCATTTAATTTATTCTTTTTATTATTATAAGTATGGGATATAGCTCTATAAGAGGGAGCCTTAGAAAGATCAGGAGAGTTGCTATTAAATGGAACACCATTAATAGAAAAAATTATTTTAGGTGAAGGACTAGCTAGAGTGAAATAGATAATATTTATCATTCACTAATGCATCATCTCTTGAAGAGAGTACATTAGAATAAATAAGAGATTCATCATTCACTAATGCATCATCTCTAGAAGAGAGTGCATTGTAATGAATAGAAGGTGTGACATTTGTATACATTCAAATTTGACCACTCCCACATGGTCAAATTCGTCCCCTTTATCCATCTATTTCACCAATATTAATTAAATGATTTATTCAATTAATATTTCACCTTTTTCCTAAGGTTCCTAAAGTATTTAATTTAATAAGTAAATATTTTACCTTTCATCATTTCCTCTCTAAATTAAATAAATACATCAATTTATTTAATTTATTCATTTAACCTTTTTGAATTTAAATAAATTTCAAATCCCTTCTTTTCTCTCTCCTTGTCATATCCTCCATAATCCTCTTCTAATCTGGATTAGCTTAATTAATCCATGATTAGGATGTGCACACCCTTAATTAGGATTAATGTCACATCCTCCATATTTTGTCACTTTCCCCTAATCTTTCATTAGTCTTCTTAATCACTTGTTTGCACAACCTTAATCTAATCCCCATCGCATTTCTGGTATGTCCTCCAAGTCAACCTATCATAATTACTTTCTTTTTTTAAGCCTTGACCTCCTCCCCATGTGAATTAAAAATTCACATTTATTCCTCCAATGCTCCCCTCTTCCCCATGAAGGTTGTTGGGAAATTCTAAACTCCTTCATAGGTCACATCAGTCACATGGGACAATGACCTCCTTTATGAGGACCTTGTCTTATCCCCAAGGTACTCCGCAATCATGTAAATTTAAAATTCACATTTATTCCCCCAACTTCTCTCTTCCCCATGATGATGAGTAAGGAATTCTAAAATTTCTCACTTGTCACCATCATTCCCACATGGGGACAAGAACTTCCTTTTGAGGAATTCTTCCCCCAATCCCAAGGTACTTGCAAGTACCTCCACCTCACATGTCCTCTTTCCACCTCACATGTCCTTTTGCCACCTCCCCTTCCACATGGCAAGATTTGAGGGCTTGTGAGTTCTCAACTCACCACAGCCCTCTATCTTGTCCATGTTGGCTAAATCCTATCCATTCATTTCTCTAGAGACTCTTCTCTTAAAATGGAAGATTTTGTCTCATTTTTCATAACACACATTCAAGCAATCTAGCATTCTGGTCTCAAACTCAAGCATTTTGCATTCAACCTCCATTGTTGAATTTTGAAGCTTTCATTGCATCCACTTGCATTCATCTATCAAAACACCCACATCTCTCATTGCATTCATCATCCCATTTAGAGAATTTTTCATATCATTTCATCTTATTTTCTATTAAGGAGCACACATTCAAGCTACATCAAAGGGCCAACTACAAAGATCAACTTGGATAAGGTATAATCATTCTTTCATCTTTCTTTGTTCAAGTTCAACTTAGGCTAATCTTGAGGTGGTGTTGTGTTATTTATCCTTTGCATTTCTTTATTTTTTCATCTTCTAGGTTTAGTAAATAATGTTGCACACATTTTTGGCATGCCCGGTGGGACCCACAAACATGTCTGCTCCTTTCACATTTTATGTTGTTTGACATTTTGCAAATTCAGGTTACATAGAGGCAACTCTGCAACTAATAGGGGCGACCTTGCCCTCAACAAGGATGACCCTGCCCCCAGTTGGGCGACCCTACCCTAAATAGGGGCGATTCTTCCTTGCAAAATTGTCCATCTGTGAAACAGGGGTGACCTTGCCCTTAACAGGGGCAACCCTACCCCCAGTTGGGTGACCCTACCCTCAATAGGGGCGATTCTGCCTTGTAGAATCGCCCATCTATGAAACAAGAGAAATCTACTCCTTGTTTCCTGAATAGGTGACCCTGCCCTCAATAGGGGTGAATCTTCCCTAGAAAAAGGCAATTCTGAGGTAAATAGTGGCTTAAAATTTCATTTACAAAATCTATTTCTTATCGTTTTCAGATACTAACCCCCTAACATTGTCTATTGGTGAGTGTGTCTACCTTTTTACTAACGTTTGTGTAGTTGTTCCTCACTTTTTGAAGATCATAGGTTGAACTTCTATCATATTTGTTGCAGGACGAGAGGGCCAAGAACATTAGTTAGCTTGTTTGTTTATCATTTTCATACTAGTTAGGCACATAGATTTAATTAGGGGGGTCAAAATATTTGTGTGTTGTGTTTGAAAGTGGGTTATTGATGTATCCAATCCCCTTGCACCATTTGGCAATCCTTGGTGAAGATAAATTGTAGTCCACTTAGTCCTTTGTGTTACCTAAGAGGTACTAGATCATACAATCTTTCCCTTTGCACTTAGTGTGAGCCCAGGGACTAGCCAAAAATGTTTAGTGTCTTCTTTTAGCAGGACATGCTTGGGTATTTCATCACCCCAAGGGACGATCCCAACCACGTGTACCGACAGGGTATATAAAGGGGGGAGAGCCAAAGTTGTACCCCAATCCAGTCATGTTGTGTTTGGCAAAGCATCAAAGCTAGGGTGATACCTAGATAAGACATGAAGAGTTGGTCCAAGTTTCTAGTACCTCAATGGAGCTTCTGACTCACGCCTGTGATGGAATTGTATTCATATTTGTGCCTCATGTACTGTGTGTATATCAAGAACTCCCTAGTTTTCCTTGTTCAGCCTAGTTAGAGGACCGTGTTGGCCATACCCATCTTATTAATCTTAGGATTATGTTACTTGAACTATCTTTTTTATACAAAACTAGTGCATGTCATATTAGTCAAGTCATCCTTTTCCTTTTGCTTGTTGTTTGTTGTGTTTTCTATCCTTTTCCATAGCCATTTTTATCCAAGTTAAGTCCAAGTCTACTGACAGGGGCAACCTTGCCCTCAACAAGGGTGATCCTACCTCTAACAGGGGGTACCTGCTATCCAAAAGGGCGACCCTGTCTTCTGTCTGAGTCATTTCACAGTCTATTCCTATCAGAATTGCCCATCCTTCATTGAATAGGCTACCTTGCCCTCAACAGGGGAAATTATTCCCTCAAGACAAGTGATCTTTCCCTCTAGTTAGGCGACCTTGCCCTCCAATTGAGCGACCTTACCCTCTAGTTGGGTGACCTTTCCCTCTAGTTGGGTGACCTTTCCCTCTAGTTCATATAGTCTGTTCATCCATCTCGTCAGTCTATTCATTCATCCCATCAGTTCATTCATCTATCTTGTTAGTCTGTTCATCTGTTCAATCAGTCCATTTACCCATTAGGAGCATCCGTTTGCTCATTCTGAGCATTCATTTTCCTATTTAGAGCATCCATTTTTCCATTCCAAGCATCCATTTTCCCATTCAGAGAATTTTTTTACCCGTTCAGAGCATTTGTCTCCCCATTCCAAGAGTCTATCTCCCCATTTTGAGAGTCTTCCTCCTCGTTCTAAGAGTTTGTCTCCCCATTCCAAGAGTCTATCTCTCCATTTAGAGCATCTATCTCCCCATTCAAAGCATCTGTCACCCCATTCTGAGAGTCTGTCTCCCTGTTCTGAGAGTCTATTTCCCTGTTCTGAGGGTCTAAAAGCTAGTTGGGCGACCTTGCCCTCTAGTTGGGCGACCTTTCCCTTCAGTTAGGTGACCTTTCCCTCTAGTTGGGTAACCTTTCCCTAAGTTAGTTGACCTTTCCCTCCAATTAGGTGACATTTCCCTCCTGTTGGGTGACCTTGCACCCAATTGGGCGACCTTGCCCCCCCAGTTGAGCCACCTTGCCCCCCAATTGGGCGACCTTTCCCACCAATCATCTATAGGTCATTCGTTCATCATCTAAATCAAATAGATACATCTTAGAATGACTCTAGGTTATGTATCCATCATTGTTTTCTCGATCTGAATCCCCTAAACTTTGTTTTAGATGTTATTATCTAAATTGGCTTAGGTGTCTAAATCTGATCATCATCATCCACATCTGCTTAGGATTGTCATCCATCTTGAGTTATTTATCATCTTCGGCCCAATCAATTTGCTTCCATCTTGAGGTGGGTTTGGTGTCATAATCATCCATTTATCTGATCAATCGGTACCTTTAGTCACCTAGGGTGATCTCTGAACTTGGTTTAGAATCCCTTTCATCACCCTATATAATTCATCATCCAATCACATCCCTACCCAATCATCCTAATCTGAGCTATAATCCAATCCCCATCTGAGCTTGACCTAAATCCTGACTTGAGATTTAGTCCATCTAAATCCAATATCTTCTGATATTGAAACAAATCTTAAGATCCCTCCTTCCATCTTCTTCCAATCCACCCTGCTTATCTTTTCATCATCTTTTCTTTCCTTCTAATCATATATTTCCATACCTTCAACCCATATCCATCTAATCCAACATCATGAATCCTTATCCTTCACTAATGCAACCAAAAATAGTAGTGAAGGGGAATCCTAATTATGTTGATGACAATAAAGAGAGCCTTATTGATCAAGAGGTATATGATATATATCCCCTTAATGCTATCATTTCTAGTAAGCTTTCCCTAAGCACCATCTAGAATCTGATTACTCATCCAATCTATCCTATTACTTCTTCATCCATTTCTAATAATGCTCCTTATGCCACTTTCAACAAGGAATATCCATTATCTTCCCCGCCCACATCTCCATCATATACTTCATCTACATCTTTCTCCTATCCAAAACCCACATCCTCTTATCCCAATCTACCATCCCAATCTTCTCATCCTAATACTCCTATTACAATCCCCCATCCATGTCCCCCTATCCTAATCCTTCGTACTAGTCTACCCATCCTAATCCAACATCCACACCTTTTTATCTTAATCCTACACCCCCATCAACCTATCCTAATCCAACATCCATGTCCTCCTATCTCAATCCACCATCTCAATATTACCATCCTAATCCACCATCCCAATACCTTTATTACAATCCACCATCCATATCCTCTTTTCCTAATCCACCATCCCAATATTCCTATCTTAATTCCCCATCTACTTCCTTTAACATCAATCCACCATCCACATCTTCCTATTCTAGTCTTCTATCATAATATCCTTACCTTAACCCTCCATCTAATCTTGATCCCCCCACCAATCCTAATCCTCCACCTACTCTTAGTCTTCCATCCAATCCCATTCCTCCATGTAATCCTAGTCCACCAATCTATAATCCTATTCCTCCACCAACCCATAATCCTTCATCTATTCCCACCACCCCAGCTAAGCATAGAGTATGCACGATTCTCACTCCAAAGGTCCTCCAAGGACTCATGACAAAGAAGACATCCCCAACTCCACATCTTGAAATCATGGAACCATGTTTCCCCACTCCTCCATGTGTGGTCACCAATGATGAGACCCTTCTCCATCCCACACCTATCATTGATGTTAACACCACTAGCACCACTAAAACTATTGAGACCATCACACCCACCGAATCCATTGAACCCCCATCTCCTACTCCAAGAGCCACCAAAACCATCGAATACATTCAAACCCAATCACCCTCCTCTACTCCTAGGGCCACTCAATCCATCGAAGAAACCCAAATCCAATCCACTTCTCCCACTCCTAGTATCAATGAAGTCCATTCCCATGAACTTCATGAATCCCCCATCCTTCCATCTCCCCCACTTGAGGAGTCTCTTCAACACTCCATCATACCACTCACACAAGATGAGTCATGTCAAGAGCTTGATCCTAAGCATACCAACATATCCCCTTCTCCAAATCAAGATCCTACCAACCCACCTAATCCACCTCAATATCACAATCCCTCATCCATTCCATCTCATGATCCCCTTGACACTCAAGATCCAATCACTCCAACACATGAGCTCTTATCACCCATGACCACAACTCTAAATCCTATCATATTACGTAATCCCTCTCCTAATCTGTTACCACTCACTCCTCCTAATCAAGATGCTACTATCCCATAATCTCCATCCCATGATCCTCCATCATCATTTAACCTCACTATCCCCACACCACTTTTATATTCCCTCAGTACTCTCACATTCATTCGTGGTGGTTTCCTTGTAGATGAGGAACTAAGCATATACACTACCCATCCCGATCCACCTAATAATGGACTTGTATCATTCTTCCAACATAACAAATATCCTACCATAGATCAAATGCTCAAGAGCATGAACTATCAAGGAAAAGGTTTAAGCCTTCATGAGCAAGGTATTCTGGAGCCCATCCATGTCAAAGAAAATCCACGTACACAAGGTCTTGGATATATCTCTCAAGACTCACAATCCACAAATGTTGGTACAACCTCTATACATCCTAAGCAAGTCTCCTCCAAAACAATAATAGGCTCTTCCCATCACTCCACTAAACCATTTTCTGCCATCCCCCTCCATCATATCACCTAAAAACAACCATCCATATTCCTCCTTCATTTACTCCATCCATTTTGGGTCCTTCTATCCCAAAATCACCTCCTCCATCTCTTCCTATTCATCCTTTTATCCATCCATCACCTATCCATGTCACCCATCATAAACATCCCACTCTCATGTTCCCTAATCAGGATCAACAAAGGCACATATCTACACATCCTCCATCCACATATCATCCCCAAAATTCAACCTCCATCACTCCACATCATCCATCTCCTCACACCCATCCCATTGCTATTAAAAGCACTTTGGATGCTAAAGTAAAAATACATAAATCTAAACATCCAGATGAATCTAAAGCTCCTCATGTCCCCTTAAAACAACATGTTGAAGAGAAGAAAAATCCAATCCAAAATCAAATCCAAAATCCAAATCAAACCCACAGGCCACAATGGCCCACCAAAGCAAAAATAAAAACCATGTGGATCCCAAAGAAAAATGATGCAATTTCATCAAATGAGAAATTTGTAATAACATCCAAAGTTGCTAATCCAAAAGCTAATCATACACATCCTCCACCTCCTAAATCTATTTTGGGTCCTTATTTCCCAAAATTCACTATCCCATCTCCTCCACTATCCCCACATCATCCATCCACTAATCCTCCTATCCTTTCACATCCACCACCATATGTGCCAATGTTGGTCCTAAAAACATCAACCCATCACACTCCTACCCCATCATTCCATCCATACACTTTCCAACATCTCATCCATTATCCCACATATCTCCCCCATCAAATCCCTTTAATCCATTCTCTTGCATAATCCATTTATCCTAATAAGGTTGTACCAACATCCAATAATCACTTCACACATGGGCTCTGAATACCTTGTATGGAACTTGATGCTTGATTCCTTCATCCATCTCCTTATCACATGTCTTCTAATTCCACTTATTCACATCCCTATCCTTATCCATCTCCAGTTGCATACTATCCAAAAATCAAAAAAAAAAATTCACAAAATCAAAAAAAAAAAAAGTCAAAAAAATTCAAAAACAAAAAAAAAGTAAAGAGAAATAATTTGTCCAATGGTGAAAACTTGGAAAACAAGCACCTTGGATAAGTACCATGATGAAAACTTGGAAAACAGGCATCATGTGTAAATCCCCCATCCAGCTTACTTCTGCACTTGGGGGCAGCTTCATGTTATGCATCTCCTCCATCCCACCTTTCTTGTACAACCCACCTGTCATATCCCATTTATCCCAATCCTTCCATCCTCCTCGTGATCTTTATATAGATAGGGGAAAACATATAAACATGCTTTGGACACCTCTTGGCATGCATTCCCCTCACCCATACACTATCATAATCCTTATCCACATCCATCTATCTTCCTTGTCCACCCATCATGCTACCATCAATCTCCCTTCCTTATCGATGCCTCCTATCCATATCCATCTCACTCCCTTATCTTCCCATCCTTCCATCTTCCATACCTCCTACCTCCTCATACGTGACATATCTAGAGCGAAGCATCTTCTTCTTTGTGGAATAGTCCTTGGAGACATCATTCATCAATTCTATCATCCTTTCCCATCTTCCCCTCCTTATCTTCCTATCCATCTATCACAACATCCCTTCCATCTCCTCATCCTTATCTTCCTATCCATCCATCATAGCATCCCTTCCATCTCCCCATCCTTATCTCCCTATCCATCCATCATAGCATCCCTTCCATCTCCCCATCCTTATCTTACCATCCATCAAACCAAAAATCCTTTTCCATCTCCCCATCCTTATCTTCCTACCTATCCTTATCTCTTACCAATCCAAACAATCCCTTACATCTCCCCATCCTTATCTCCTTACCAATCCAAACAATCTTTTTCATCTCCCCATCCTTATCTCCTTATCCATTCATCTCTATCCTTATCCCATCTCATCATCCTTTGTCGTTGGTATCTGGCTATAGGCTTCTCCCCATGCAATCTAATGTCATCTATCTCATCGTCATTACTCCCACTTCTTTTTCACATCTTTCCAATCTCTTGTCACTTCACATCACTTATCTCTCCATCATGTCATCCTCTCAATTCATATTTTGATGATTTGGAAAACTATCCCATCCCTAAGCTTTGTGCAATCACCATCATCGTATCCAATCCACTAGGTCTATCTTGTCTCATCATCTCAATTCCATCATTTTAACCACTTATCCTGGTCATCTCATCATACTTTATCCATGGTCGGTCATCGTATTTGTCAAACTATGTTTCCCCTATGCTTTCACGTAGGCAAGGTTGATCATTTGATCTACCCATGGGGCTTTTGTCCGTTCGGTCTTTTTCCTCCATTATTTGTCTCCATTTTCCTCTTTCTACTTTTATCCATGGTATTTTCTTAAACTATGAGGGCTTTGCGCTTTCATGTAGGCAAGGCTAATCTTTGATTGGCCTCCGACCCCCTAGGTCTTTAGGGTGTGTCAGTCTCGTGTCTTGTCTCTCTTGTGTCATGCCATCAAATTATGCACTTATCTAGCTAGTTCTTCATAAATGAGATCCACTCATATCAGGAGATCTAATCGGTTTTGAATATCCTGTGTCATATTGATCTTTTAGTTTAGTATCCATCTTTTGTCTCAATAGGATGCATCCTTCCTAATAGACCTCATCAATCCCATTCATCCCCTTGATCCTATGGCAAAGGACATTTGAAATTGATTGTGATATTTTGGTGCTTTTTTCTTTTGTTTATCATTTCAGTTCCTTATCATACCTTGTCAAGGTCACCTTGATGTATCATATCATGGTGTGTTTTGACTAGTAAGCATAGGGACATATCTTGATCTTTTTTTTGTTTTTGTCTTCCTAGTTGTCCCACGTAGTACCCACCAAGATCCTTGTGGTCTTGTGTTACGCTAGGGCATCCTTTTTTGTTTGTGGTTATCCCAATGCCTAGCCCGACCAAGGTCTTTGCAACTTTGGGGTGTTGGGATAGCCTTCTTGTCTGTTGTGTTTTTTTATGCATTAGACATTGATCTTCCTTGGTTTCACATACCCTGGCATTTGGTGTCTTATGTTATAGCAAAATCAGTGCTCCAAAAATGGAAAATTACATTAGGATTGCATCTGATTCCACATTCTAGGTTCATTGCATTTCATCTCATGTACATTGCTACATCATATTCATTTTAAGTTGTTTAGATTAATCATATTTGATTATTCTAAGCATCTTTTCCTTCGTCATTTCCATTCATTAGGCCATCTCACATCTCCATCCAATCCTAATCCAATCATATCTAACACAAATCATCTAATCACATTCTTGGTCTTGTTCCCAGCGTTGTTGCAAGCCTTGATCCACAAATCATCATCATCATCATCATAATCAGGATGTATCCTTCCCTATCCTTTTGTTTTGTTTTGGGATGTATCCTTCCCTCATCAACAAAAATTTCATCATCATAATCGAGATATATCCTTCCCTCATCAACAACACTTTCATCATCATCATCAGGATGTATCCTTCCCTATCCTTCTGGTGTTTCAGGATATATCATTCCCTTATCAACAACACTCCATCCATCATCAACCCATTTTGGGCTTGGAGCTTGACTAGGGCAACATCACCTTTGTCCTTAAATCCATTTGTGCTTCCCAATATCCTATCGCTTATCATCCTCTCTTATCCATCACTTTGCATCATCTTCTTCATCGCCCCTTTCATCATCCCATCCATTTTAAGAGCACACCCGTGTTCTCTTGAACCCACGTGTCCTCTCGAGGGGGCATCCTCAATCCCTAGACTTCATCTTCACTCCCATCATCCTTCTTCCTAGTCACTCCTTTGATGACTGGGTCATCTTTCCCAATCTAATCATCTTTTTCCTAGTGCTATCTTTTAATATTCTTTGAAATGATGCTAGTTCATAGCACCATCTCAAAGAGGGGAAAAATGTAGACATCAAATTTTACTGCTCCCACATGGTCAAATTTGTCCCCATTATCCGTCTATTTCATCAATATTAATTAAATGATTTATTTAATTAATATTTCACCTTTTGCCTAAGGTTCCTAAAGTATTTAATTTAATAAGTAAATACTTTACCTTTCATCCTTTCCTCTCTAAATTAAATAAATACATCAATTTATTTAATTTAGTCATTTATCCTTTTTGAATTTAAATCAATTTTAAATCCCCTCTTTTTTATCTCCTTGTCACATCCTCCATAATCCTCTTCTAATCTGAATTAGCTTAATTAATCCATGATTAGGATGTGTACACCCTTAATCAGGATTAATGTCATATCCTCCATATTTTTCCACTTTCCTCTAATCCGTTATTAGTCTTCTTAATCACTTGTTTGCACAACCTTAATCTAATCCTCATGTCATTTTTGGTATGTCCTCCAAGTCAACCTATCATAAGTACTTTATTTTTTTAAACCTTGACCCTTCCCCATGTGAATTAAAAATTCACATTTATTCCTCTAATGCTCCCCTCTTCCCCATGAAGGTTGTTGGGAAATTCTAAATTCCTTCATAGGTCACATCAGTCACATGGGACAATGACCTCCTTTATGAGGACCTTGTCTTATCCCCAAGGTACTCCCCAATCATGTGAATTTAAAATTCATATTTATTCCCCCAACAACTTCTCTCTTCCCCATGATGATGAGTAAGGAATTCTAAAATTCCTCACTTGTCACCATCATTCCCACATGGGGACAAGAACTTTCTTTTGAAGAAATATTACCCTAATCCCAAGGTACTTGCAAGTACCTCCACCTCACATGTCCTTTTGCCACCTCCCCTTCCACATGGAAAGATGTGAGGGCTTGTGAGTACTCAACTCACCACAAACCTCCATCTTGTCCATGTTGGCTAAATCCTAGCCATTCATTTCTCTAGAGACTCTTCTCTTAAAATGGAATATTTTGTCTCATTTTTCATCACACATTCAAGAAATCTAGCATTCTATTCTCAAGCTCAATCATTTTGCATTCAACCTTCATTGTTGCATTTTGAAGCTTTCATTGCATCCATTTGCATTCATCTATCAAAACACCCACATCTCTCATTGCATTCATAATCCCATTTAGAGAATTTTGCATATCATTTCATCTTGTTTGCCATCAAGGAGCACACATTCAAGCTACATCAAAGGGCCAACAAAAAAGATCAACTTGGATAAGTTATAATTGTTTTTTCATCTTTCTTTGTTCAAGTTCAACTTAGGCTAATCTTGAGGTGGTGTTGTGTTATTTCTCCTTTTCATTTCTTTGTTTTTGCATCTTTTAGGTTTAGTAAATAACGTTGCACACAACATTAAAAAAGGTATCAATGATTTCATCTTCTTGTAACAAAATATCCTCTGAAGCAAGAGGAATTTCATGAGAAGGATCAAAGATACAGAGTGACATAGAAAAAGCCAAGTCACCATCACATGCATGGAAAGGAACATCATTAACACTTTGAATAAAATTAGAAACTGAAGTAATAAAGGAAGATATTAAATGCATTTTTAAAATATTCAGCTAAAGATAATAAATAATGAACAAACAAGTCAGTCAAAGGCCAATGCATTACTTTTACTTTGACAGTATGGAATGGGGTTCAGAGCAACACCCCAAAATTTTTTCTTGAAGGATAAATCTTTGATTTTTCTTTTTTATATAGGAGTGTTCAAGTCGAGTTCACCTAAATGTAGAGAATGGGGATTCGTTCCTCATGATTCTCTTTATTCTCAAGAGAGTCCTAGGGAACAAACTACCCTAAACTACCTCATACTATTGTTACCATATTTTCACTTAAAGGCTCAGTCAGGATGAGCTATCTATGTTTCAAAATGAATGGTACATTTTATTAAACCTTCTATGTTACATTCAGTTATACAAATGAAACAACTTTACAAGAATACAAGAACGCAAAATTATTGCATTCATACAAGTGAATGAGATAAAAGATTTTACAATCTTTTTGAAAATATAATCTTTATTGAATGTAATTAGGTACGTGTGTCTCACACAACAAGCCGTGAGACTGACTTGCTCATTTGATACAAATAAGAATTAAAATATACATGAATGAGTAAATGATGAAAAGCAAATAAACATGTAAAGAAGGTAACCATCCATTTCCTGAATGACTGGTACTACAAAAGAATATGCTTATGATTTCCTTGTCCTACTCCTTATAGCTCCTTGGTCCCTAGGTGCCTGTTGTCTGGTTGCCTACATTGGATAAAGAAATGAGTTAGAACAATAAGTTCTCAACAATGAAAAGTTGCATTATGAACATGCACATCTACCCATACATACATATTTTAATTCCACTATGCATCAAAAGTAATGCCTATTTTAAGTGTCCATAAAATCCAAAACAGAAGAACACTATACACACTTAAGGTAGGCAGTTTATTTCTAACTTGTTTGTTTCATGTGCAGCTACAAGTATAAACATCTATTAGATAAAATATGAGTGGCGATAAATGTATCTCCCACGAGGGTTGAGCCCGGGTCATTATTTATGCACAACTTTTAAGTGTATTTCAGTGTATTCAATGCCGATTACAATAATGATATTTGCACATTGAAACGATGAGTATTGAAAACTTAAATGGAGCTACAGTGCCAGTGCAGATTATGACGAAAGATTCACAGTAGAACTATAGATGACAGAGACATAGATCTTTCTTATTTCATGGTGGTCCAATCAAGAAGGGTTCATCATTCAATACAGTGAATTGATAAATTCATTGGTCTAAATAATAAGCCACTGCTCAATGGAACTACAATGGAACAATAAAGATCAAATATGGTGACAGTCATAAGCATAAGGGATAACTATTGCTTAAGGATTGAGTTTTTTTCAAGAGCATGATGCATCATGTGATGTTCATATCAAATGAAATTCATCACATAAATTAAAATATTCAAGATAGCATGATCATACACAAGATTTGTTCATCACAGTGCTATAGTAATGCAAAGGACAATTACTATGAGGAGTCAGTTGATTATTGTTTTAAAATCCCTTTGAGAGTCATACATTGTGTTGATAGCTTCACAATACAGTAAACAATAGCCTTATTTACAAAACAAAGATCTTTGTACAGAGTAGAGTGCATAGAAGAAATAAAAGGTACTGATAATCTCTTGGTATTGCAATAAAAGTTGCATATGAAGGCACGGGCCTAGGGAGAGAAAGGCAATTGTAGACCTGTTAAGGGAAATTATATCTCAAAAGCTAGTCAACAAAGCAACCTTCATTGGGGTAGAAAATATTTTATAACTGTTATAAGGGCACTAATAGAAGGGTCAAGAACAATCATCAAGACAAGTGATATCTCAATAAGCTATTGTTTCTACACAACAAGTGAAAAACCCTATTGCAGTCACAAAGTAAAATAACAAAAGGGAAGATTAGGTGTGACATTTTAGCCTCAATGAACAGTCAGTCATATATGTTGACACTTTATTATGTATAATCATGTGGTATTGATCTTACAGCCATAATTAAATGAAGCAGCGGTCATTCAGAGTAATTAAAGGAAACAATACATGGGGTACATTCCAATATCCAATAGTGGTAATGGCATCATGTGTAGTGGAATTATGACATATTAAAACATTTTTAAATAAAGTTTCATCAAATATGAAAGTCAAATGAGAAAATAGGTAATTGATTCCCTGTAGGACCAAATAGTGATCTAGTATGTAGCATGTTAAGGAAGGTGTCTTAAAATCTAGAATGATGAAATAGTAATATGAAATGCCTATTGTACAAGACAGTGAGATCCAAGATCAGCATCTTTACGAGGAAAATCATATAAACAAATTATGGTGCTCCTTTAACTATTTGAGCTTATGTAGTGAGCTGAAGAAATGAGCCATACAGATTTCAGCTGGAAACAAATGGCAGCGACCTCTTCAACAAATGTGAGTCACTTATGATGATCACAAAGGAAAAGCAGGCAATAACATTTCATGAAGAATCTCAATTAGTTGCAGCATATGAATAGACAATCTTCAAGAATTAAGGGTTATAAATTATCGGTGACTAAGGTCTTAAAGCCTTAAGGTCATAGCAATATATTGAACAAGGATAAAAGTGAGTGCATGAGGATTATATGGCCCTGTAAAAAAAATGCATGTATGGAGTGATTTTATGAGAAATCAAGGGCACAAAATGAAAAATACAAAGTGGCCATGACAAAATTAATAGCTGAATTACCAAAATGAAAATACAAAACAAATGTAGGCCAAGCCTTAAAAGCCCTCATCATTTTTGCATCATAAAACCTGAATGAAGTTATTTTTCTACAAAAATGCAGAAAAGAATGAAGATTTTTGTTAAAATCAGAACATGGAGCATAATGCAGAGTCTTGGTTCAGAATCAAACCCTTTTTCTCTATAAAAAATGAATAAGATAGCAGGATAAAGCTCACCTTAAGTTTTAATGAGGTTTTGCACAAGAAATGCTTCTATATTTTTCTACAAAAAATGCCATGAATCTGCTTCACAAACCCTATGGCGGCTGAAAGGAATATCTCCAAGTTCGATGGGTGAAAATGAATATCTTTTTTCCTTCTTTGCATCGACTTAGAGTATTAGGGTTTGGAACCCTATTTTATATCGACAAGCATAAGATATTTTCATTTTTTGTTTTAAAATTCCTGAAGCTAACTAATACCCCGTAGCCTTTGCATTTTAATTTAGGCATGAAGTATGAAATATGACTTAGGCATTTCAATATGAAGTGTGACTTATCATTCTATCTCACATTTGAATTAGCAAGCTTTCGCTATTGTCATAGTCATAAATACATGGAGATAAGTTTTATTTTTGCATTATAATTACTTTACATTGTAAAATGTTTAAAATAAGTGATACTTTATAAATCACTTGTTTTAATTCATTATTTTTCTTTAAATGAAAAACAAGAAACATTTGTTTATATGACTAAGTCATAAACAGATGAAGGTTATGCTTTGAGTTATGATAAAGAGATCATATTAGGAGGGATAGATTTGAATTTATGAGTCATGCGAGTATCTAGGGAGGTTGGATTCAGTTTTCCAACATATGGAGGACTTTTAGGAGCTTTTATTTTCCTTGATGAGGAGTTGAGAGTATCTTGGAGGTGTTTTATGATGCTTTTATGTTTGACAGAGTCAATTTTGGATTTTTCACTCATTTGGAGCCTCTTTGGAAAGGAATCAGTTGCTAAATTTTGGGCTTTATGGAGGCATACGAGTTTAGGAGTTTCTAGATCCTTTTTTGGTGGATCTTAGTTGGGGATGCATATATTGCATTTTGTAACTCATTTTACAGTTAGTTATTACTTGATACTTTTATGTCTTGTGGCTTTTGGAGTCCTTTGTAGAAAAGAGATTACATTTTGTAACTCATGACAGGAATGTATATCTGTGTTTCACCTTTGAAATTAATGAGTATAGGCTCTTTACCTTCTCAATCTCTCTGTTAAATTGTGTGCATTTATATAATTGATGAAACTACTTGTGAAATTGTTTAATTCCTTGTGGTTTTGTCTTATCTTAGCACCATTCTGCAGAGCAATATGTATTTTTTGCAGGTTGTGAGATGTCTTTAAAATATAGTATTCTATAGTTGTGAAGTCTTTCTTCCTTCTAAAGGTATAGCCAAATGAACCTTTTCATGAAATGTTTGTGCAGAAAACATATATGATTGAGTTATGTATGACAAAGCTTTTATCATTAATTGAAAAAGTGTGAAAACTGTATTATATGTCTTCTTAGTAAATTTTGTGCATCACCGTAGGGTTAAGTTTCATTTTTAGTACTACTTCCCTTTTTCCTGACAAGTTATTAGAATAGGTGATACCAATAGGAAGTTGGCCTTCTCCGAAGGTTGACCTCAGTATACAAGTAAGCCACAGCTTTTGAGGTCTTCCCATGTTACACTGAGGTGTTGAACATCTGGTTCACCAGGGTGCAATTTCAGTAGTTAACAATTTTGGCACACTTGGTGGGACATGTTCTTCAATGTATTTGTTGGTTTGATATGCAACCGGCAGTTTCTAGCCTTTTCAAAGTTAGTATTTGCATATCTGGCGACTCCAAGTTTGAATTTACTGGTTTCAGCCGTGCTAGTTCTGGTTTGTTTCAAGATTTTTTAAGAAAGAATTTTTTTTAGCTTCTTGAATTAAAGAGAATTTCTTCACTTCATGGAAACATGTCTTTTTATCCTCCATATCAAGAAGAGCTTGCTTATCAAGCTTGTATTTGACAACAAGAAATAGATTCAACTGCTATTTTTCTAAATCCTTTCTTTGAGGATAGACTTCACTTTTCAAGGTTCAATGTATTACGCTTTGAATAGAATGAATCTTCTAATGAAAATAAATTAGAAGAAGAACAACTCACTGATCTGGATAGTTTACTCCTCTAGGAGAAACTTAGAGAGGTAAATCCTTTACATTTAGCATTAAGGTGTTACCAATTATAGCAAGAAGACATCAAACCAACTGGTAAGTTACTGGATGTTGATTATCGGCAAGAAAATAGAACATTGGATCATGAACAAAAGCATATATATGAACCTAACATCATTGTTCAGGATGTAAACTTTGATATCATTGAACATATTATGAATGAAGATGCTAATCTTGAGCTTTATGAAGAAATTTGCATAGGGATTATTGAACAATTTTGCTCAAAGTTGGATGGTAAGGAATCATATCAGATTGAATAAGTTGCCAAACATTTTGATCCACAATAGCAGGATCACAAGCTTCAACAAATGCTAAAATAGCAAGAAGAGTATGGTCCTAATAGAGAGGAGTTTATTCTCTCATAATAGGAGGTTTCTCATGAACCTAATTTGCTAGAGGTTGAAGCTGTTTTTCCAAACAAAGGTCTATTTCAAGCGAATTCTTCATTGTTTTAGTTTCTGCCTTTCTTCATTAAAGAAGAGCCTGAGTTGGAGAGTGCTTTCTTGGAAGATAATGAAAATTAAGAATTTCTACCAGCTATTTATAAGAACCTCCCAAAAGCTGATAATTTTGATGAGTTGTTAGCCACCTTAGTGGAAGAGGATTGTCCACTCACCTTGGAGGAAGAATTAACATGGCAATCAATTACGCAAAGTGAAGACAGGGATGCCATTACAAGTCATTCAGATTGCTTTTCCTCCTATCCAAAATCAGTTATAGAGAAAGATATTCATGAAAAACACAAAGAAAGAGAAGCAGCTAGCATTGGGAGGCTAAGTTTCATTCATTCAAGGAGTTGTCCTATCAGATATTTTAAAAATATGGAGACCATTGAAGTACCAAAAGTCTTTCTTACACCCAAGCATGATAGTGCAGCAAAAGAAGCACATACTCAGCTTTCCTTTTCATTTCAAAATGATAGTATGCACAATCAATATGAGAAGGTAAGTGAATATGTTTTCTTTTTCCAAGAAATTTTGCAGCAACTAAGTGAACATTTGTCATTTTTCCATCTTGTTTGTACTGCTCACAAACATGTGAAATATTGCAAAATCATGAGAAAGGGAAGTTATTTTAGCCAGCCAGTTAATGGGTTTGTTTGACCAATCCCTTTGCTAGTTAGTGTAGGATAGTATATGTTTCAATGCAAGTTTGCATTCCCTAAGTTTTGTTTCAGCAAAGTTAAGTAGTTTCCATTCTGCAGTTTTCCTATTTTCAATAGGTTTCCAAGTGACTTGATATGTTCTAATGAGTTACAAGTGAATTACAGCCATGTACAAGGGTACTCAAGGTTTGTTTCTGAGTTTTCCTAATGACTCCATACCCAATGGAAGAGTCTAGGTCACTGGTTTTCACGTTTAGTAGGAAAACATATAGCAAAGGTTGCCAAAAATGTTACCAAATTTTCACTTACAGGCTCAATCAGGATGAGCTATCTATGTTTCAAAATGAATGGTACATTTTATTAAACCTTCTATGTTTCATTCAGTTATACAAATGAAACAACTTTACAAGATTACAAGAATGAAAAATGATTACATTCATACAAGTGAATGAGACATAAAAGATTTTACAATCTTTTTGAAAATATAATCTTTATTGAATGTAATTAGGTACATGTGCCTCACACAAGTCGTGAGACTGACTTACTCATTTGATACAAATAAGAATTAAAATATACATGAATGAGTAAATGCTGAAAAGAAAATAAACATGTAAATAAGGTAACCAACCATTGCCTGAATGACTGGTACTGCAAAAGAATCTGCTCCTGATTGCCTTGTCCTGCTCCCTATAGCTCCTTGGTCCCTACGTGCCTGGTGTCTGGTTTCCTGGATTGGATAAAGAAATGAGTTAGAACAATAAGTTCTAAGCAATGAAAGGTTGCATTATGAACATGCACATCTACCCATACATACATATGTTAATTCCTCTGTGAATCAAATGTAATGCCTATCTTAAGTGTCCATAAAATCCAAAACAAAAGAACACTATACACACTTAAGGTAGGCATTTTATTTCTAAATTTTTTGTTTCATGTGCAGCTACAGGTATAAACATCTATCAAATAAAATATGAGAGGGGATAAATGTGGCACCTACGAAGGTTGAGCCCAGGTCATTATTTATGCACAACTTTTAAGTATATTTCAGTGTATTCAATGCAGATTACAATAACGATATTTGCACATTGAAACAGTGAGTATTAAAAACTTAAATGGAGCTACAGTGCTAGTACAGATTATGAGGAAAGATTCACAGTAGAATTGTAGATGAAAGAGATAGAGATCTTTCTTATTTCATGGTGGTCCAATCAAGAAGGGTTCATCATTCACAACAGTGAATTGATAAATTCATTGGTCTAAATAATAAGCCACTGCTCAATGGAACTACAATGGAACAATAAAGATCAAATATGGTGACAGTCATAAGTATAAGGGATAACTATTGCTTAAGGATTGAGTTTTTGTCAAGAGCATGATGCATCATGTGATGTTCATATCAAATGAAAGTCATCACATAAATGAAAGTATTCAAGATAGCATGATCATACACAAGATTCATTCATCATAGTGCTATAGTAATGCAAAGGACAATTACTATGAGGATTCAGTTGATTACTATTTTAAAATCCCTTTGAGAGTCATACATTGTGTTGAGAGCTTCAAAATATAGTAAACAATATCCTTATTTACAAAACAAAGAGCTTTGTACAGAGCAGAGTGCATAGAAGAAATCAAAGGTACTAATAATCTCTTGGTATTGCAATAAAAGTTGCATATGAAGGCACCGGCCTAGGGAGAGAAAGGCAGTTGCAAACCTGTTAAGGGAAATTATATCTTAGAAGCTAGTCACAAAAGCAACCTTCATTGGGATAGACAAGCTTTTATAACTATTATAAGGGCACTAATAGAAGGGTCAAGAACAATCATCAAGACAAGTGATATCTCAATAAGCTATTGTTTCTACACAAGTGAAAAACCCTGTCGAAGTCACAAAGTAAAATAACAAAAGGCTAGATTAGGTGTGACATTTCAGCCTCAATGAATAGTGAGACATATATGTTGACACTTTATTAGGTATAATCCCATGGTATTGATCTTACAACCATAATTAAATGAAGCAGCGATAATTCAGAGTAATTAAAGGAAACAATATATGGGGTACATTCCAATATCCAATAGTGTTAATGGCATCATGTGTAGTGGGATTATGACATATTAAAGCATTTTTAAATAAAGTTGCATCAAATCTGAAAGTCAAATGAGCAAACAGGCAATTGATTCCCTGTAGGACCAAATAGTGATCTAGTATGGCAGCATGTTAAGGAAGATGTCTTAAAATCTGGAATGATGAAATAGTAATATGAAATGCCTATTGTACAAGACAGTGAGATCCAAGATCAGCATCTTTACGAGGAAAATCATATAAAAAAATTATGGTGCTCCTTTAACTATTTGAGCTTATGTAGTGAGCTAAAGAAATGAGCCATATAGATTTCAGCCGGAAACAAATGGCAGTGATCTCTTCAACAAATGTGAGTCACTTATGATGATCACAAAGGCAAAGCAGGTGATAACATTTTGTGAAGAATCTAAGTTAGTGGTAGCATATGAATAGACAATCTTCAAGCATTAAGGGTTATCAATTACAAGTGACTAAGGTCTTAAAGCATTAAGGTCATAGTGATATATTGAACAAGGATAAAAGTGAGTGCATGAGGATTATATGGCCTTGTAAAAAAAATGCATGTATGGAGTGATTTTATGAGAAATCATGGGCACAAAATGAAAAATATAGAGCAGCCATGACAAAATTAAGAACCGAATTACCAAAATGCAAATATAGAACAAATGTAGGCTAGGCCATAAAAGCCCTCATCATTTTTGCATCATAAAACCTGAATGAAGTTATTTTTCTACAAAAATCCAGAAAAGAATGAAGATTTTTGTTAAAATCAAAACATGGAGCATAATACAGAGTCTTGGTTCAGAATCGAGCCCTTTTTATCTATAAAAAATGAATAAGATAGTAGAATAAAGCTCACCTTAAGTTTTAATGAGATTTTGCAGAAGAAATGCCTTTGTATTTTTCTGCAAAAAATGCCATGAATCTGCTTCACAAACATTGTGGCTACTGAAAGGAATATCTCCAAAGTTCGATGGGTGAAAATGAATATATTTTTTCCTTCTTTGCATTGACTTAGAGTATTAGGGTTTGGAACCCTATTTTATATCGACAGGCATAAGATATTTTCATTTTTTGTTTTAAAATTCCTAAAGCTAACTAATACCCCATAGCTTTTGCATTTTAATTTAGGCATGAAGTATGAAATATGACTTAGGCATTTCAATATGAAGTGTGACTTATCATTCTATCTCACATTTGAATTAGCAAGTTTTAATTATTGTCATAGTCATAAATACATGAAGATAAGTTTTATTTTTGCATTATAATTACTTTACATTGTAAAATGTTTAAAATAAGTGATACTTTATAAATCACTTGTTTTAATTCATTATTTTTCTTTAAATGAAAAACAAGAAACGTTTGTTTATATGACTAAGTCATAAACAGATGAAGGTTATGTTTTGATTTATGATAAAGAGATCATATTAGGAGGGATAGATTTGAATTTATGAGTCATGAGAGTATCTAGGGAGGTTGGATTCAGTTTTCCAACATATGGAGGACTTTTAGGAGCTTTTATTTTCCTTGATGAGGAGTTGAGAGTATCTTGGAGGTTTTTTATGATGCTTTTATGTTTGACAAAGTCAATTTTGTATTTTTCACTCATTTGGAGCCTCTTTGGAAAGGAATCAGTTGCTAAATTTTGGGCTTTATGGAGGCATACGAGTTTAGGAGTTTCTAGATCCTTTTTTGGTGGATCTTAGTTGGGGATGCATATATTGCATTTTTTAAGTCATTTTACAGTTAGTTCTTACTTGATACTTTTTCTGTCTTGTGGCTTTTGGAGTCCTTTACAGAAAAGAGATTACATTTTGTAACTCATGACAGGCATGTATATTTGTGTTTCACCTTTGAAATTAATGAGTATAGGCACTTTACCTTCTCAATCTTTCTGTTAAATTGTGTGCATTTATATAATTGATGAAACTGCTTGTGAAATTGTTTAATTCCTTGTGGTTTTGTCTTATATCTTAGCACCATTCTGCAGAGCAATATGTATTTTTTGTAGGTTGTGAGATGTGTTTAAAATATAGTATTCTATAGTTGTGAAGTCTTTCTTCCTTCTAAAGGTATAGCCAACTGAACCTTTTCATGAAATTTTTGTGCAGAAAACATATATGATTGAGTTGTGTATGACAAAGCTTTTGTCATTAATTGAAAAAGTGTGAAAATTGTATTATATGTCTTCTTAGTAAATTTTGTGCAACACTGTAGGGTTAAGTTTCATTTTTAGTACTACTTCTTCCCTTTTTCCTAACAAGTTAGTAGAATAGGTGATACCAATAGGAAGTCGGCCTTCTCTGGAGGTTGACCTCAGTATACAAGTAACCCATATCTTTTGAGGTTTTCCCATGTTACACTGAGGTGTTGAACATCTGGTTCAACAAGGTGCAATTTCAGTAGTTAACAACTACCTCAAGGAATAGAGCAAGAGTTTCAGAGTTAAAATGAGTAGGTCATAGACGTCTTTCGAATAGACTAGCAAGTTTTCAGCCCAAGACAACAACACAAAATACAGATGTTAGCGCATTGTGCCAATGTCCTAGAGGCAGGTTGGTGTCTCGTATGGAAAAAATTTGAGAATTTCATAGAAAACAACAAAGCAACTACTAACAATCTGATTATTAAGAACTTATAGAATGCAAGAAAATAATAGATAGTAAAATAAGTGAAATATGAATGATAAAGTAAGAGAATTAGAGATAGAAAATGCTCACAATAGACTAAGCAATGAAGCCTCCAGCAAATTGATATCTTGAATACCTGCACATATAAGATCGAGAAAAAACATTGGGGTTGTTTAGGGGCTTGCCACAGTCAAGCCCATGTTCTAGTGCTCCCACCTCCATAGACATCTAGATAGATAGATAGAGAAAATGATAGATAATTAAATAGATAGATAGATGAGATAGACAAATGCGTAGAAAAGGGATGTGAGAAATCCAAAGATGCTCAAATACACAATATAAGCAAGATGTCACTTACAGGGCTTAAGGAAGCCAGAGAGAGGGAAATAATGAAAGAGAGGGATATGAGAGCCAAGAGACTTGAAAAGAGTGTTGTAAGAATGTGAGAGTGTTGTTGTAGCAATATGTAGAGATATGTGCAAGAAAGATAGCAAGAGCTAGATAAGTGAATGTGCAAGAGAGAAGCCAAGAAGCTAGAGAGAGAAAATGAATTGAAAAGATAGCATTTAAAGAGAGAATAGGAGGGAAAAGAAGGTTCCTGAGTCGTTACAAGGCATCCCAAGCCTTTACCACCAAAAAAGTAGCTGATAAGTGGCAAGGCACTAAAAAATAGATCTTTGAACGTTGAAATACTATGGGACACTAGCACGATGCGTGAACATCTACATAGTGCACTAGTGTCTAGACAAATCACGCTACAAAACAATGGGAATAAGAAAAGTGCAAGGTTCGACGCAAAGCTAATGTGCAAGGATAGCTACTAAAAAGGGGTCCTGAGTATCCTGAGATGGGAAAAAGGCTTATACAAAGGCTAAAATGAGCCTACGCAAATACTAAGGGAGTGGACACTAAAGTGGATACAAGAATGTATGTGAAATTACAAGGGGTGCAATTTTACAACATTATGTTTTGTCCCCACTTTAGCGGGCATATGAATCTACACTAATATGCATGCTAAAGGAAATCTACTAAACATAAATAATATCATGCTACCAAAAGGATATTGTAGAGGAAGTAAATAACCCTTCAAACCAAGGAAACATACCCCCAAGCCAAAGACCCACAAAAAAATGTAGTAGACAAGAAATATTTGTACAAGACAACAATGTTAGAACATAAAAATCCATTACATCATGGGGTTAGAACATATAAATGGATAGCACATTCACAAAGGCACATAACAAACTAACAAAATTTGAGTTAGCAAAGTGAAAGAGGCCTCAATGTAGAAGGTTTCCAAAGTACTATGCATCATCCCCAAATTAAGAAATAACATATAGAAGAATTCTTAAATGGAGAGAAGAATGTGAGGATTGATTGCTTGAAGAGAAGAATGTGAGGATTGATTTCTTCCAGAGAAGAATGCATACAAAAAATGGGGAAGCAACCAATGTCAAAAAGATAAAGAAATATATACTTAGGATGAAGAATATGTAGGTCTCTAATCTAGTATATACACAAAATTGAGTTATGAGAGAAGAGAGAAGAGAGATGGCTTTATAGGTTCTTGGTCCTACAAATTTTGACATGCATTCTACAAGTTCTCTATCCTACAAAAATTGAATAAAGGCTCCAAGGGTTCTCAATCCTATGGAAGGAAGGAGCTTTATAAGTGCCTAGTCGTACAAAGGGAGCACCATAGGTTCTCGATATTATGGGGCTTGACATGAAAAGACTCCATAGGTGCTTAGTCCTGAAGAGTTTAATGTGAAAGTCCCTTACAGTTTCTTAGTCTTATGAAGAGCCTATGAGGTCCACTGGACACATGGTGCCTTCCCGCACCACCATTTTCTGTAATTACTCTAATATTCTTTGTGAGTGAGTGGGGGCCAATAAAAATTGAACACCTATTGCTATAGGACTGAAGGATGCATGAATTAAAAGAACTTAAAGCATGTGCTTTAAGTTATTACTAAAAGGGGGTCATTTCACTAGGTTGACATAATATTTTATAACTTAAAAATATTTCGGACCTAGGAAAAACTTTAGACTTAGGAAAAATCTACTCCTTGACCCATAGAATTAACATTTAAATGAATATTGAATGGGGTGGTGACCAAAAATACTGGGAAGTTATGGTCGGTTAAGATATGACCCTAAATGACATAACTTGTAACTTAATTGACTAGAGACCGACTCAGCAGGTCAACAATGTTTTATAACAAAATTGCATGCTCAGACACAAGGGTTTAAAGTTTTATCACATGATGGTTTTAGAAAGCCTTAATTTGAAAACTCGGAACCCTAATTCAATACAATTGAGGAATTTCAAAACCTCCAAAATCCTAGAACATTAAAATAGCCATGGATTTTACAAGCTCCTCCAAGGTGGCATTAAATGACAACATTTTTGGTGATTTCTACAAGATAATTGCCTACTAATCAAGGAATCCAAGGGCCTTATCACTCCATTGGGCACAGAGTGATGAAGGGGATTTACAAAACTGGGCCTCCCAAGGGAAAAACAAAACATCTACAAGCCAACACTTGGAGAAAAGCATGGAAACTAGAACATGTATTCCCCTAAGAAGAATGCAAGGTGTGTAATTACACTTCTTGGAAAATAAAACAACTAACTAATATGTACATGAAACTCAAAACTCATCAGAAATAAGGTTTGAGATGAATCCCATTGACTAAGATTGGAATTACCTTACCATCTAACTTGGAAAGATGGAATACATTAGCCTCCTTGCAGCTAGTGATGACATATGGGCCACTCCAAATGACATAAAATTTGGAATGTGGAACATCCTATGGACTACTATTTTGTCAATATTTCTTTTGACCTATGCTTGATGAGTTTTTATAACTTGCATAGATTTGTTCCTTGTCTCCTCTAGCTCTAAAAGCTCATCCAACCTTACTGTCATATCATAATTTCCTTCTAACTCCAGCTAATGTGCCAACTCAAGAGATGGCAGCTCCAATGATAATGGTAACTTTTCTTCCCTTCCATAAACTAGCATGAAAGGAGAGTTACCAATTGCTATTTTAGGAGTAATTCTATCCGCCCAAAGGGTTGTCATCAATTTTCTATGCTAGACTCTTTGATTGTCCTCAATGGTCGTCTTGATATTTTTTTATGAGATTTTTATTTGAAGACTCAACCAAGCCATTACCTTGAGAGTAATAATTAGATGAGGTCTGCAAGTAAATGCCATGCCTCATTACCCAAGCAAGGATTTGAGCACTAGTAAAATCCTTGGAATTATCTAAAATGATGGTGGAAGGAGTGCCAAACCTTGTAACAATTTCATCAAGGAATTCCAAAATTGAAGCATCAGTGGAATCCTTTAAGGAAACTACCTCAGTCTACCTAGTAAAGTATTTTTTGATTGTCAAAATCCATTTATGACTATCACTTGATGGTGGATTTATCATGCCAATAAAATCCAAACCCCACTATGTAAATGGTTGATCAACTTGAATGGGATGAAGGGGGGAGGGGGAATCCAACCTTTGCTTTCTAGAAAATAAAGCACACTTCTTGAAATTTCTCACGCACTTGTGAGCATCACTGAATAGGGTTGACCAATAATAACTAGCCCTCATGATCTTTATACCAGTAGTCCTTACATAAAAATGGCCACCTGAAGAGTGATCATGGAATTCTTCCAACATTCTACTAACTTGATTTTCCTCTATGCATCTTAATAGGACCCCATTGAAATCCTTTCTAAAAAGTATGCCATCCACTATGACATAGGGAATGGACTATAATTTTAAGTGTCTTCTCTTGGTCCTATCTAGACCTGGAGGATACCTACCTTCCTACAAAAAGGTAGTCATATCATTTACCCAACTACTATGGGCATCTATGTTGGGTGCTTTTTGCTCCTGTAACACAAGGATAGCCTCTACAGGAGTCTCAAGTGTTGAGACAAGTTGTTCACGCAACCCTTTGCCTCTCACTAGCTTGGTGATTTTGATGTCAACATCATACTCCATCACCTTGGTGATCCATCCAACCCTTTTTCATTGATATCTCTACTCAATAGGAACTCTTTAACACTGACATGTGGCACCATTTGTTGTATCCTATTGTTAGAAATCATGTGTCTAAATTTTTCAATGCTCTAACAATAGTAAGAGCTTGCTTTTCAATATATTTTTACTTGACCTCATAATATTTAAGCCCTTCACTGAAGAAAGCACTAGGATGCTCCATATTTTATTTATTTAGTTGGATTAGGACAACTGATACAGTTGCTTCACATCCAAATGTATAAATAATGAAATCCTTGTCATAGTTGGGATTGAAAAGGGTAGGAGCTTGAGAAATTTCTTATTTAAAAGCCTCAAAGATATCTTTACCTTCCTTGGTCCATTTGAAGACCATGTTTTTCTTAAGCATGGAGGTAAGAGGCTTTACCAAAGCAACATGATTTGGAATGAAGCTCCTCACAATGTTAATTATTCCCAATAAACTTTGTAGTACCTTCTTGTGACTAGGAAGTGGGATGGCCAAAATAGATTTTACCCTTGCAGGATCAATGACCAAGCCATCATTTGAAACAATGTGTCCAAGAAGTTTTCCCTGATCAATGGAAAAGACACATTTGATTGGATTTAAGGAATACCATATTCCCTACATTTCTGAAATACATGTTCAAGGTGACTAAAATGGTCTCTTGCATGTTTTGAAAACATTATGATATCATCCAAGTAGACCAAAATAAATTGTCTGAACACACCTTGACATGCCATATCCATGACTCTCTAAAAAGTGGCACCTACATTGGTTAGACCAAAAGGAATTTTACAATAAGAATAGGTGCCCCACTTTGTAATAAATATTATCTTGTGTTGATAAAATTCTTGGACCAAAATTTGATTATAACCAGAGTAAACATCCAAGAAAGAAAATCTTTCTGACCCACTAACTCTTTGTAAAATTTTCTCCATGGAGGGGAGGGGATAATGATCCTTTAGGAGGACCATTTAAATCCCTAAAATCTACACAAAGCCTTATTTCACCATTCTTTTTCTTTACATGCACTAAGTTTTCCACCCACAAAGAAAGTCTGATAGGAAAAATGATTCTAGCCTCAATTAATTTGGCCAACTCCTTTCTCATCAAAGGTTCAATCTTAGGATTTATAGGCCTTTTCATTTTCCTTAAAGGTTTGGAATATGGATCTAATTCAATGATATATTGGGAAAGGCATGGGTCAAAACCCTTTATATCTTCATAATTCCAAGCAACTACAGCATTGTATCTATTCCAAAGATCTATGAAAATATCAATTTCAATGGTAGAGAATACCTTTCCCAAGTTTAGAGACTTTCCTTATGAAATCTCTATTGGCTTGAAGTCATCCTTCTTTGTAGCTAAGTTCATCCATTTTTGTTTTAACTGATCATCAAGGTTGAAGATACCTTCAAGGGTGATGAGACCATTTGGTAACTTGTTGCTACTCAGCTACACAATTTGATCACCATATTGTTTTTGTAGGTTAGACTGATTTCTTTTAGAAATTTTTGCTTCTTCTTGTAGAAAATTCACTATCTGCTGGTCACTATCAAAGACTTGTCAATAATCTTGATTATCTGGAACAACATGCCTCACAACAAACCTGATATGTTGTTCCTTTTTTCTTACAACATGTGCTTGTATTTCAAACTGAGCACCAACTACTACAAGTCTATTAGCATGTTTATTCTAATTTCTTGGAGTTGTTTAGATGTTAAAACCCTCAAAGCCCTCTATCAAATCCCAAACCCTATGTTTGTAGGATTTGAGTATATTGTTCTTGGCAGAGCTTTGAGATCTAACCTAATGAACAACTAACTCACTGTCACCAAATTCCTGTAACAATTTGATGTTCCTTTTTTGTGCAAGTTGGAGACCTTGGATGAGTGCTTCATACTCAGCCACATTGTTAGTGCAACTAAATTGAAGCCTGAAAGAAAATTAATATTTCTCCTTTCTTGGAGATACCAACATTACACCAACACCATTTTTGTTTCTAGAACAATCAAAAAACATCTACCACAATTCCCCTAGATCCTCTTGATATTTTATGAGATTGGGGATAGTAGCATTCTCTTCATGAATGCAATAGGTGTCAAGACCAATCCCCTCCACTTTAGCAATAGTAAGTGGGTCAACTTGTAAAGCATTGTCCCATTCATCCAAAAAATAATCAGGTACCTCCTCTATAGGATTGGAAGGCTCATGAATAGAGCACTCCTCCTTTTGATCATGTAATGTATAGTTCATGTCTATTGGACTAGGAGTGTAGAGCTCTAAATGACCCTTTTCTATGGACTCAGATTTGATGGTTGCTTTAGTACCATATCTAGTTCTAAATAACATGTGAGACCAATCAGTAGATAAACATCCACCTATCTTAGCAATGAAATCTCTAGACAAACAAATGAAAAAATGAGTAGGGAGGTCTATGAAAGAAATATCTTACAACACATCATAGCCAGGGCATGCACACAAGGTCAATTTTAGCTCCTTAATTACTCCCACTATATTTACAAAAGTGTCATTCAATTGTAAAAATTTCCTAGCCACAGGTTCATACTTGATGCCAAGCATATTAGCAATCCCCTTAGGCATGATAGAACTACTTGCCCCAGAATCTATCATACAATTATGCACTATATGATTTAAAATAATTAGAGAAAGATAGAGAGGAGGTGGCTTACTGATCTTGTTAGATTTCCCTTCTTCTTCGAGTTGCACCAAGCTACTTGATGGAGTATTTTGCTCCTTTTCTTGTACATCACCTAATTGCCTATCCTCTTTCAAAGCTTATTGCAGAAATCCCTTTGTGATGGAATTGATAGAGCTTCCCACATAGTAACATTTAGATTGGATTTTTTATTTGATCCACTATGTTGAAAGGAAGTTGACTGGTTTTAGAAGGAATCTTTGGGACATCAAGGTATATTCTTATTGCTTGGGTGATCTTAGGTTGCTCCATTGCTTGCTTATGCCTACTAACGAGCTGATTTGGTTGTGGAACATTTTTTTTTCTACCTGTTGGTCCAACATCCACACTTTGTTGAGGTTGTTGAGAAACTGATGCTTTCCCAATCATGGAAGATGCACCACCCTCCATTGCTCTTTTCTTTGATCTTGTATTCTGAGCTATTGTATCAGCATCTACTTGATTTACACCATATAAATCCTATTGACCCCAAATGAGCAATGAGTAGTCCTCATGTGCATGATTTTGATTACTAGCAGTTGTTTGCTTTGTACTAAATTTCTACCTTGAAGTAGAGGTTTCATTCTAAACCACTAGAGTTTGTACAAACTCTCCATTTTGGCAAACATTTTGATTATGAGCTTGCTCATAAGGGTAACACCACTCTTGATCTTGTGCTAGATTATTTTGCACTACGACCACAGCCTTAGTAGTGTTGGTAGAAAGTGAATGTACATTATTCATAGGCCTATTATGATTCCACTGATTTTTCCTTGATAAGGTGTCCTATTTTGCTAATAACCTTGACCCTAAGGTTGATAAAGCCTATTATTTTGATCTTGTTTCCTCTTCATTGATACTAACTCATTATTAATACTTTTGAGCAAGGTACCCCAATATTTTGGAAGCGCAGCAGAAATAGAAGGTTGGCTTGTGGAAACCACTGGAATAGGAGCCACTAAGCTAGGAGCCATTGTTGGCTGCGAGGGAAGCTCTAGAAATAAAGGCATTGATGGCCTAGGAGTTATCTTCCCAACTTGTATCAAGCAATTTTCTACCCTTATGGCAATATCATATACACCTAGTAAGGTGAAACCTCTCGTTAATTGAATCATAATATCTAAGAGACCTTAAGAAATACAGGAAAGCATACTCAAGAGAAGGCTTCACTAAGGCAAGGATTCTATCCCAAGTCTTTTGGAATCTATAGTTGAAGTCACTCATGAATTCATGAGGTACTCTCTTAATCATTGTCAATTGTTCTACTAGGGATAAATGGTCACTCTTGTCTTCAAAGTGCTTGCATAATTTCTCACCTAACTCATCCCAATTATGAATGGAGTTGGGTGGAAATCCTCTATACCACTACAATGATTTACCCTTAAGGGAAGTGGCAAGAAACCTAACATCCACATTATCTTTTGTTACATCATGCACTAAGAATATGTTTTCCACATATATGATGTGTTCTATTGGAGTTGTGGATGTTTCACTAGTGTAATGGGGAATGCTTTTAAGGGAATTGATTGGTATATCATTCTTTTGGGATAAGATTAAAGGGTTTCCACCACTAAAAGAAATAAAGGGTTGATTTCTAGGTAAAGCCATATGGAATAACTTCCTATTTGTATGGGCAGAAAGTGTTCTAGCTTGAAATAATCTACCCACAGGTGGCGTAGATTGAGCTCTAGGAGATGGACTTGTATTTCTATTTCTCCTAACAAGTGATAAATATTGCATATTTCTTCTTTCTAGAAGAAAAATATGATAAATATGGTAGCTCAATGTATTGAAAATTACCTCTAGAAGATGATCTTGTTTGACTTCTAGGAATGAATGCACAAGTCTGATTTATAACCAAGAGTATTGGGTAGCAACTTGAGTCACCAACCTTAATGTAGAGTCCTCCCTTGATTGTAGAGTTTTCAGGTACTTGTTTGAGAGCCTCTTCAAGGCTAGAATGTTGAGAGAAACACCACTCTCTCAACAAGATGAAGTGAAATTTCTTCTTGTCCCATCAAGCATGCTAGAAACTATTGTCACATAAAACTCCACCCTACTAAACAAGAGTTTGGTGTTCTAATGACACAATGGAAACAACCTCAAGGTGTGGGACCTTGTGCAAATGAGTTTGAGTCTCTGGGGAGGGTTGACTTCCTCTTCTAATCTAAGTGAAAATGTGTTGGTCTAACCCAGCACATGAAAACCCTATCACTACTCTACTCTAATAGCTCACAAGGAAAAGAGATGGAAGGATAACATAAAATAGAAATAGAGGTGATACACCAAGATAGAAATTTTCTTCTTCCTACTTCAAAATGGCATAATACATCAATGAAGCAACTAAAACACATACTCAAACATGAAGGTAAATAGATTTTACTCAAACATGCAAGAGATAATAATGCTAAGAGCTGAAATTTTATTAACATAAAGCTTAGAAACAATATTTTCAATGGTAGAATACAAAAAATATAGTGTCTGCAATAGAAAAAATCTAGAGGAGCCAAAGGAAGAACCCTTAAAAAGAATAAAAGTGTTGCTTTTATAGATCAAGCATAACTTAAATGAATTCACGCAAACCCTAACCCATCTAGGGTTAGCAATTAGGAGATCTAATCAAGGAAAGATTTGTTCATGAAACATGTGCCAAAAGTAGAACCTAGAGAAGCCAAGACCTACATGCCATACCCTTGAAATCAATATTCTAATAGCACGAGAAAATATTCCATCATAATCCATGAATGTAGACATGGAACTCCTAGGAAATCCACATCCAAAGCATATCTTGATAGGAGAATTCCACATGCAACACACAAAAGAATATCTGCATCACCCTAGCCATTAATGTAATATGGGAGAAGAGCAGAAAAACAACTAAGAGCTCATCAAATTCAATCTAGTTGTTAAAAATGAAGTTGTGCCATTACTCCTAGTCTACCTGTGAACACAGTGTGCTTAGCCATTGGAGTTTGAATCTAGGTCATTGATCAAAATGGATGATCAAGATCAAGCCTCAAGAGAAGTTTAAAGTGTGACCATTAGATTAGAATCCCTTTAAATCTAGGTTTTTGACCTTATCACATGACCTACCACCTTTGGGGAGCATCAAAATGGATGGCATGTTGCCTCCTCGCATCCCCATAGTCATGTACTAGGAAATAGATCAAAGGTTACAAGATTGCAAGGAAAGCCACCAGATGCTACCACGTGTTCAACCTATGCGTATCTCAACCTCCTATGCACCCACCCATAATTAGGAAAATTTACCATGTGCTTAACCTTCTATAATATGCACAACCATGATTAAAACATCTGCAACACTACTTTGTTAGAAAGTAGCCACGTGTACTTAAATACACATCCTTTACCTTTAATATGTCACTCCATACTAATAAAATATTTAATCTTTTACTTTCTTTCACTGACAGTTGAAACTTTGTCACTTGGCATCATCCTACACCCTCACGGTCAACCAAGGTCTTCAAAGATATGGCCTATGGGATAGTTGGGAACAACCATGATTGCTTCATGTGACTCAATAAGAACCATCAGACCACGGGCCCACCACCATCATTTCTTGAATGCTTGTAGGGTTCACTTTAAAAGCTAGACACGTGGCACCATCTTGCACTCATGCAGTCTCATTTGTAATTGATGACTATGTCCTGTGGGATAGCGGGGAACTAACATGTGGATCCTGGCTGTCACAATTTAAGCCCTTTAAAACCTTGGGCCCACCACTAGCTTCAAACAAGCTTTGCGAAGAGCTGTGGGGTCCACTAGACACATGGTGCCTTCCCACACCACTGTGTTTCTTTTCTATGATTATTCTATTCCTTACAAGCAAGTGGGGGCCAATAAAAACTAAACACCTATTGTTGTGGGACTGAATGATGCATGACTTAAGACAACTTAAAGCACGTGCTTTAAGTTATGACTAAAAGGGGTTCATTCCACTAGGTCAATATAAGATTTTATAACTTAGAAATATTTCATACCTGGGAAAAACTTTAGACTTAGGAAAAATATACTCCTAGACCCGCATACTTAAGATTTAAATGAATATTAAACAAGGCGGTGACCGAAAAAACTAGGAAGTTGGAGTCAATTAAGATATGACCTTGAATGACATAAGTTGTAACTTAACTTATTGGAAATTGACTCAGTAGGTCAATAGAGTTTAATAACAAAAGTGCATGCTCAGACACAAGGGTTTAGGGGTTTAACACATGAGGGATTTAAAATCCCTAACTTGCAGTCTTAGAACCCTAATTCAATACAATTGACAAATCTCAAAGCCTCCAAAATCCTATAACATAAAAAATAGCCATGGATTTAACAAGCTCCACCAAGGTGGGATGAAATGACAATATTATTCATTGTCACATTTTGAAGGAAAGTTTCAAAAGGTTATTGTAGAATACCTTTGTCCTATTAAGCCAATTGAAAATGATATTTACTTGATTGCTAGCTATAAACAATTGGCATATACCATTCTTACAGCTTTGAGTCATAAAGATGCAAAAATTCATAAATTGAAAGAGTAAAGTGGCCTTCAAATATGATGGTTTAAAAGAAAGGAGAGGTGGATCTTATGCGCTTGGTTTTGTAGCTTTAATAGCCATTTTCCCCTAATTTTGAAGAAGCCTTTTGTGCATCTATAGACAAGGACAAGGAATGAAAAACAATGGGAAGTGAGAATAAAGTTCTAGTAAATGGTGATGTTTCTTTAGGACAATGAGTTGATCTTACACCACACACAAAAGGGAAAATAAAGATTTATAAGTTACAATTTTTGATAACTTTTATTTATCTTGGATGCAATATTTTTTGATACTAAAGGAGGCATAAAATCCATCTAAATTGATAGATTTATGTTAAATACATAGCTTCAAAGTAATAGAGTGTATGACATATCATAGAAGAATTAATGCACAATCCAAATCAGTCATAAAGTGAAATTCAAGAGAATATATGACAGGTCTATGAAGAGAACTATAATTGTGAACATGGTCATAGAATATCAAAAAGGATAGTCCATGCACGATGGGAAGGTATGAGTCAATAAGGAGACAATCGAGATATTAGTCTTCATGACAAATAATAAAATAGCATGTAGTTCTAAAGGGAGCTTACTATCATTAGAAGGCAGTGTGCAGTTTTGTAACCTTTTCTTATTGAAAAGCGACAATTTCAACAAGTTGCTTGTGTGAGAATTTGAAATGAAAAAATTTCATCTCTTTGTTTTTCTCACATGGTGACCTTTCAATGCATGTTACTTGAGAACTAGAGAGCATTCATCCATTGAAGAGAAGATTAATGGCAACAAGAAATATTTACCTATAAGTCTGATCATGCAATAAGCAATAGGTCAAGCTGAGAATAATTTTTCTCTTGTAAGGCCTTCTAGACTTCATGCAAAGGAGGAAAAAGGAGTGGGTCACAACTTCGAACAACATGTTCTTTAGCAACTCAATCATGTAGAGGGTTTTTCAAAGGCAACTTGATTGTCCAATGTTCAAGATAGTGCAATGTATGTAATAAAAGGATCATTCACTACTTTGGAAATGACATCATCAGTAAGCAAAGAATCCACCTTAAAAAGAAGTTCCAATTGCTCTTCATCAGAGGTAACATCTCCTCAACAAGATGGAATTTCTAGAAATTCACCAACTCATGATACATCAACATTTTCCGTATTTCATTTTTTTGGTCCAGTAGTAGTGACAAAATAGATTAAGGCACAATCCACAATTATAGTGATAGCTTGGATAAATAATCAAGGTATAAAGCTATAAGGGGTAAAGGATAACATGAAATTAGTTAGAGGATAGAGGTATGATGGGGCAACCTAATGAATAGATATAATGAGAAAGAAAAGACAAACCACAAGAGAGGACAGTCACAAAATTGGAAGATAATGACTTGACAATACTTAAGTTTCACTCAATGGAGGTAATGAAAAGAGCATGAGTTTATAGTGCTAGAGTGGTAGTAACAACAGTTGTCTCATGGGAAAGCATGATATCAAAGGGAAGTTCATGAGGCTTAGGTTAGAGGAATGGAGATTATTTTAAGAAAGGATATGTATGATGCTAGGTTTGCAGGGCCTTTTTGAAAAGAAACATCAAACTACTCTTCAAAATTCTATGAGAGTGGAAAATGTGATGAAGATAAATAGGATTTTGATTATAAAATCCTTTCATGAGACTTTGATAATGAAGGAGATTACAATTTTTTTGTTCAAGGAAAATTACATGATGGCCAAATTTGATCCCAAGAAAGGAAAATGCATGGCTTGTTTCTTAGTGTATAGAGGGGATGGGGTGCCAAAGGGTGTTAATGCAGTAGTCTCATCCATCAGAGAAAAACATAGTGTACAATTTGTAGACTGTTATCTAGCAAGTTTCAAATGTGGAATAAACTACCAACCTCATATAGTTGAACCTAGGGGAGAGTTAGCTAAACTTAGAAGGGTGTATGCATGATCAACAAGAATTCAATAGTTGCAGAGGTATTCTCTTACATTGATCATAAATTTGATCTAATGTTTTCCAAGACCAAGTGCCAACAACGCACAAAAATAAAATGAAGAATGTTTATGTGCTTTACAAGTAAGTTTGGAATATGTATTAGTAGGGTCCTTGTTTACTATCATTTGTTGAAAACCACAAGTCATTTAATCGATCTATTAAAACATATCTAATTTATAAGATACCAAGATTGCACTAAGGCTCTTATAAAAATGACTATGGAAAACCTGCTCATTGGATAACAACTAGAAACAAAGATTCCATGAAATCCTAGAAAACTAGTATGAACGTAGGGTTTGTTAGAATGTTGACTCAAGGTCGTCATAGACAAAACACAGTCCAAAAAGAGTTATATTGAATAGCTTCTAAGATTGGTGGCAAGAAGTTGACAGTCCATGTAGTGATTGTGGAGATTGAAGTCATGTTGAGAATAAAATTGATGAGATATGTCTATAGGCAATAGGTATTATCACAAGACAATCATAAAAAGGATAATGTGTTGACAATCATAGGACAATCTAAGAGTTAGAGATATAGGGCTATATATGACAGTGAATAGACAAGATCATTTGGTGGCTATGTTGATAGGATTCCTGGTGATGTTCTTTTTTCCTTTTGTGGAGGATGTCTATTTTAAATATTTTAAGTCAATTCTTGCCCAAATGAAGATTTAATGTCTATCTTTAGTTCATTATTGACAAATATTTGATACTCAATGGTGAACAAAAGTATATGAAATTCATTTGAGCACTTGAAGAGCACAAAGATAAAGGGGGAAAGGGCAGTATATTTCCATGTGGCTAGAAGTTTTAATGAACTACAGAGATAAGAAGCTTTCAATAGTAGTGATCAAGAATATGTGATGGTAGTGAGTTTAGATGACATTGAGGTTTAATGATAGTCATGTTCTAGGAGGAGCCCTTAAGATTCTTTTATATACTTATAATACTTTTTGATTGATTGAGATCTTCTCCCACATGCCCTATTATTTGCAAGGGGTATTTTGATGAAGTAAAGTGAAATTATGGATAGTTGCAAGCATCTATGAGGAGATTGAATGAGCTACAAAACTAATGGAGAAAATCTAGGGTAGTTTTGACTTGGTTTGAGCCTTTTTGAGGGTATATAGGAGATTATAAGGTACCTTAATGGTGGATAAGATCAAGGAAAGAATTTTTGTTCACTCAAGTACCTTTTTGGAGTAGTTTTAGGGGCTATAAAATAGGGAGGATAGTTTTGGACGCCCAAGGAGTTTGACCCAACCAACTAAAGACAACACCTATCTTTTATCTCTCATGCATGTTCCTAATCTCTTGCAATTTGTTGAACAAAATATAAGGCAAGTCTAAGGGTAGTTTTCAGTTAGTTCTTTCTCTCTAGTTTTGTATTATAATTCTTTTGAAGATTCTTTCAAACTAGAGCAACAAATGAAACTCATTTTTTAGACTAATGTACAATAGTATGCAACACCTTTTATCAATGAAATACAAGCATTTTTCCTTCTCTAATTTGTATTTTGTGTGCAAATATAAATGATTGATATTTTTTTTGTGATTTGGTATGAATCCTTAATTTATTTCTTATTCCTTCAACACATTTTTGTAGAGATATGCATGCCTTATGCAGGTCATAGGTTATTATAATAGTTTTTGGAAACTTATAATTGTGAAGATAGTTGTTTTTCCTTTTAGAATTGAAAAAACCTCATCTTTCCTATGGTGTGTAGAAACCTGAGTTGTGCATGAAACAACTTATTTCATTTGATCATATTGAGATTCCTAGTTGCAGTATAGGTTTGAAATATTTTTGGTGCATCACCTTTTAGAGTTTAGGTTTTCGTTATAGGTTTTCCTTCTCTCTTTTCTCAATAAGTAGTAGTAGCATAGGTTAGATTAGGTGAAGTTCCAAAGGAACCAACCTTCTCTAAAGGTTGATTTCCAACATCTGAGCCGACACTCAGGGATGTCATCCCATATTTTACGAGGTGGATGAGTGATTTTATCAACTCAACAAGGGTGCACACTTCCATGAAAATAGTAATAAATGGAATGTACCTTCATACTAGGCCCAGTAGCACAAAAGAAAATATTTCAATACGTCAAGAAAATTCTTAGCTCATGAACTTAACCATTAAAAGATTATAAACTTGTCCAACAAGATTGAAATGGATGGGGAACACTTTGGTATAAAGAAAAATTCCTTTCTTATCCAATAACTCTCAATTAAAGAACCATAGTTGATTAAATCTACACTCATCACAATTGAAGAGCATCTAAGGTTCCTTGAAACTAATCACGATTAAGAAGGTTCATTTCTTGTTTTAAAGAGTAAAATAGAAATGTAAAGGGAATATTTTTAAGTAGATAACTAAGGATCAATAATTTTTAACAATCATCTAAACAAGGCATATACATTGTTCGGTGGATCCCTTTTTTGTACAAGGTAAAAGAATAGCATAATAAAAATAATGAGATCCTACTATAATTATATCCAATTTATTTAACTATTAAACTACATATTTAAGGCCAATAATCATGAACATCGCACCAAAATAAATTGTTTGAAGAATCCTAATATTTACTTGAAGGGTGAATGGATTCAAGTGTGCACCTAAGGTTTATCCAAGCCATAAATAACATATGGAGTATGGTGTCGAACAACTCAGGTGTCTGGAATTCTATTGTAGATCTCCACTCTTGTTAGTCATGAACTTCGATGGATCATTTTTGTTTTGAGCTAATTTATCTACATTTTTCTCCAAAAACACCTCTATTGTACTACCTTCAAACACTCCAAAATTTCCTCTACCCTAGTTGCTCATGTTCTATGGTTTTATGGTCTTCTCCTATTCTTGAACTACCTAGTTTATGATACCCATTTTCGCAATTTATGCCTATCCTAACCATTTACCTCCTCCTTTGTTCCTTCATTTTTGCAACTCCTAACTCTCCATTCCTTCATGCACTCTACACCATAGGAAAATATGAAAAAAAATCATTTTTGACTTCTTCTCCTCATGCCTTACTCATCTCTCCTCCTCCTTTCATTTTCTACTAGAAAACCCCTTTTAAAGAGGTTGTGGGTGAAATATTATGGTCTTTGCATGAAAAAATAACCCCCAACCTATAATTATGGATGGATATAGGGCAAGGAAACCATGCTTAATGACTATGTAACCAATCCATCACATACCCATGCCATTCCCATTTATTTTGAGTTATCTCCTCATAAATGTGGATATCTCTTGCTTGTAGTCTTTATTTGTTTATTCGCTAGCTAATTGATCTTTTTAGAAAGTTCCAAAGTCATTTAATGGATGATGGGTGCCCATATCATGCCCATACTGGCACCATCCCTTCTTAAATTTGATTGCAAATTAACTTATTGACTAACACTCTCCTTTCATGTTTTAAAAATATATTTTAATTTATTGATCCCATAGTCAATCACTATTGAAGGAGCTGATGTGTGGGATGTGACAAATGCATACAAATAAGAGAGTATATAAAATATCAAATCGTTATAGAGGATATTGAAATAAAAGGAGGTATATCTATACCATTGAAACAATACTTAAGGATATATCAAGATCACTCTCCAAATCATGATCAAAATCATTCAACTAAGTCAAGGCCAAAACCTCTAATTCCATTCCATCCATCATACAACAACACCAAAAGATCAAGAGACCCAAACTGATCCTATCCATAATCCAACAACTCCCCCTTCCCATGATGAGAATATTTTTCCCATTGAGCACATACATGATAAAATTGATCACACCAAGAATATTGATAATTAATTTATAATTAATATTGATCATATTGAGCATATAGGCAAACAAGTCACAATTGGTCACATTAGGTCTATAATCAATCAAGGTACAAAAATAATGAATGATGAGAAAGTGCAACCATCCTATTATCTTTTGTAACCATATTTAACAAAGAAAGTTTCTACATAGATGAGAAAGCAATAATTTTTAACAATTATTGGTTATGCAATGATGAGCTCGCATCATGTTTCAAAATAAATAAGTATAACATTGCAAATAAAATGTGTCAACTCATGAATTACAAAGGAAAGTGGTTGGGCCTTTTTGAACAATGAATCTTATAACCTATACCAATTTATGAAAATTATGGTCATCAAGGCATTGGTTAAAAGTTTTCTAATAAAAAATCTAATGGTGTTAGTGATACTTCAATGATTGTTGGGGAAAATTTATTCAATGAAAATATTAAAATAGAAAACATCAATAGTCCTCATAAAAATATTGTTACCATTCATCCTTTTAACACCACCTTTATCTATACCATCAACTCTCTCATCCAACATCCTAAACCTATTGATTGGGACCAATACAATCACAAGTCATATGAAGCAAAGAATCCAAATGAAGTACAAAATAAAAATCAAGAAGAAAATTAAAAGGAATCCAAAAGAAAAAGGATAAGAAAAATAATAATGTGGATCCCAAAGCAAACAAAAAGATAAAATCCAAGTGGAAATAATATCAAAATAAAGCAATAAATTAAAATGCAATACAAGATCAAAAGAAGCACTTTTCAATACAAAAGGTGTTTGCTAGCTTTACAATTATATCTATCTAACACTTGAAGTTCCATGATAAAATATGACATATAAGATTATTATTCCTAACCCTTATCTCAATCCCAAATTAAAATCCATGTATCTAAAATCCAACTCCACTATCAAATCCAAAAGTCCCCATTTCAATTCAAATATCCAAATTCCAATATAAAAATTCTACATTCAAATCCCATGACCTTAAATCCCAAATCCACTATATCTTTGTAGCAACACTCTACCATAGGGGATATGATGATACCTTATCAATATGTACATATCTAGATAAGTCCAACTTAGTTATCAAAGGGGATCACACCAACACTTGTGGATTTTACACCAGTGGCATGATCTTAGCAAGCTAATTACTTATAATAGGTTACTACTGTCATGTAATTAAATGAGAATAAATGTTGGCTACACTAGATATATAGGACCTTGAAGAACCCTTGAATGTCAAGACTCATAATCCTTTCAAACTTAAATATATTAGTGTCATCTAGGGAATACCAAAATCTAAATAAGGAAAAAATAAAAATTAATAAAGAGAAATTTTTAAATCTAATGTTGAAAACCATTCATGTGGTGCCTTGGGAAAGAAACATGATGAGAAATCATTTGCAAGCATCATGAGAAAATCAATTATTTATGTGTACTTTATACTTGTGGGTGTGTCCATTCCATCATACCTATCCATTCCATCATACTTCTCTTTCCCATCATGCCTATCTTTTATCACCCTTTTCGACCTTGACAAGAACAAGGATAAAATCTTGAAGCATGTTTTGGAAATATATTGATATATCAAATATTCAGTGGGTACTCCAAGATTCTACACAATTTACATTCTAGTATATTCTCAAAGGTAATGAAATAAGTTTTATAAAAATAAATTTAGTAACATCTTCATGTCATTAAAATTTTCAACATACCATCATGAATGAAACATGTTCTTCCTATGTGATGTAGTCCTTCGAGATAAAAATCTTGAATCCCTCCCTTAATTTATTCCTCATCCATTCCATCCACTATCTATAATCCCTTAACCATTACATCCAATTAATCCTTGTCAATGGACTTACATTTCCCTTGTTATTGATTACAAGAAATCACCGCAATCCCAAGCAATCCAATACTACAATCTCATCTAGCATAATGCAAAATTTACAAGCAACCCATCCAAATATTAGCATAATCCATCCTAACCTTCATAACAACTCAACTCAAAAAAATCCATCCAAAAAAAATCATAGGCTTTATCGTCAAACTGCTTAAAATTACCATTCAACTTACACAAATCATTGCAACTTCATTAAGATAGATTGTTCCCAATACTTAATTTTTTCTTTAAAAAAAAAATCACAAATAAAAAACATTATCATTATCATCAAATCAATATTTATTATTTAACTTAATTATGGGTAAAATCTTGCTTTTATTTTGGTTTGTGCATGCTTGATTTCTTTCTTCTATTTTTTTTATTTTTATTAATTTGTGAGTTAATTATTGGGGCATCTTGTTATAATATCATCATGATTTTCCATGCCATGGTGCATTCTATAATATGCCTACTTCGGTGTTAGTCTTACAACACATGAAAACAACATCATCATGGTTTTCTACATCATGTTGTATCTTATGATTTGCTACAACAAACAGGAATTTTATCAAAATAGTTGGAATTTGGTGTAAAATTCATGGCATGTGCCACATTTACAATTCCTCATATTTTCCATCAATCATACATTCACCCATTTTTCATCATATTCATTCATCTTTCACCCAACTATTATTTATATTTTTGAGAACCCATTCACTTGTTTTTGTTCCCACACACCCTCTCGAGGAGGCATCACATCACCCTAGAATTACCCTAATCATCCTAGACATCATGTCTTCACCTTAGCCATCATGTTACTTGTATCCCTAGACTAATCCATCAACTAATATAATCCTACCAAGCATCTTATTTTACTTTATTTGAAACACCAATGCTTCTTTTAGTCATAATACCATTTCAAAGAGGAGCAAAATGTAGATACGTAAATTAACCACTTAATACCATGTTAAATACCACCTCCCCATATGCCAATCACATCCATAATTCCCCCTTTCATACTACATCACCATATTAATAACTTTCTCCATTATCTAAAAATAAATAAATAAAATTTAATAATTCATGCATGACTACCCAGACTCATTTTAAAACATCATCTTAATCAATCTCCACCATTTATTTGTAATCAATCTTGACTAGTCATCTTTTATCTTGCCACCTCACCATATGCCAATCATATCCATAATTCCCCCTTTCATACTACATCACCATATTAATAACTTTCTCCATTATCTACAAATAAATAAATAAAATTTAATAATTCATGCATGACTACCCAAACTCATTTAAAAATATCATCTTAATCAATCTCCACTATTTATTTGTAATCAATCTTGACCAGTCATCTTTTATCTTGCTCTAAAAGTTAACTAGAACTTAGTAAAGTTAACCTAATGCATCTTATCCATCTATTTTCATTGTAAATTTTCAAATATATACCATTCACATCCTCAATAAAAAATATTTAAATCTACCCTCATCCTCCATCAAATGATATAGAATAATACAAGCTTGACATGTACATTATGCATAACTATTTCATGATTCCTTGAGAAACCACATTAATTACATCTTGAGCAATCAATTTCAACATAGTGTTTGTATTAGTAAGACTATCAAGTATGTATTTTGTTTGAATTCTCTTTAGCTCAATCAAAGGTTCTACTTGATTGAGAATGAAGGGTTTGATATTTCTTTAATATCTTTAGTATTTTTATTTTAAATTCTACATATACACAATATAATATTAATTAATTTGATCATTTTATTAGATCTACATTAATATAATATGATTTATAATAAGTGTAAAGTCTTTTATTTTCTCTACAATATCTTAACTTTGTTGGGTAGTAAAATCATGCTACTTGTAATAATTAATTAGTATCTAATTCATGAGTAGAAGGCATTCCTTATATGAGAAAGGGTTGTGAAAGTGCACAAATGATATGAAATCGTCAATTGACAAGTTTTAATAGAGATTGTAGACATCCAAATTTGGACAATTAATTTATCCAAATTTATCACTTTTCATCTAAACATCCTCTTATCCAAGTTAATTAAGTAATATTACTATTATTTAATTAATATCTTTAATTCTGCCAAATCCCTAAGGATTTTTTAATGCAATTAAATGCCCTCCTAATCCTCTTTTCATCAAATGAATTAAATAAATATTACATTTATTTAATTCCTCACATGTCATCCTCATCTAATCCTAATCTATCTCCTAATCTCTTCATTAAGGATGTGCACATGCCTAATTCTTGATTAGGATGTGTCACATCCTCCAACTTTTGCAAGTTGGCTTATAATCCTCATTAACCCCTAATTATCCTCTAATTACTGATTAATCAAACCTAATTAGTACCTTGGTCAACTCTCCCCATCCCCCAAGGAATTTTTAATTCTTTTTTATTCACCCTAGGTTCCTCTCTTCCCCATGTGAATTTTTAATTCACTTTTATTCCTCCTAGAATCCCTTTTTCCCATGCATCTTCTAAAACCTTTGACTTCTCACATCAAGTCACATGTGACAAATTCTCACCTTTTGGGAACCTTGTCTTATCCACTAGATTCTTCCAATCATTGTGAATTTTTAATTCACTTTTATTCTCCCAAAGCTTTCCCCTTCCCATGTGATCATTGAAAGGTCACATCAAAGTACTTGGAAGGTACTTGTCCTTCCTCCAACTCATGTACTTCTCCTACACCTCGTGTCCACCTCATCTTTCTTAAGCCTCTCCCCTTGCCACATGTCAAGATGTGAGGGCTTGTGATTCTCAACTCACCATAGCCCTACATCTTGGCCATATTGGGACAATCTCAACCGTCCATTTCTTCTTGGAATTCTCAAAATTCCTATAAATACCCCCTCTTTTCTCTCATTTGGAAGAGATCATTTTGCTAGCCAAACTCTTGCAATTTTGTTTATCAATCTACACTTAGCCATTTGCATCCATTTTGTCCAACTATCTTGCATCTCACACTTCACATCTTGCATCTATTTGCCATCAAGGAGCATACATCTCATCTACAATCGAAGGGCCAACCAAAGAACAACTCTACAAGGTAAAAAGTTCCATTTTTTATGTTGTTAAGTTCATCATTTGCCCAATCTTGAAGTGTAGGGTGTTTTTAGTTGTTATTTGCACTCTCTTTAGTTTGTTGCTCATCTTTTTAATGATTATATTCGCCCTATCACATTTTTGGCACGCCCGATGGGACCCACAAACAGGTCTTTTTCTTTCATGTTTGTTGTTTTTGGCATTTTTGCAAGTTCAGGTTACAGAGTGGCAGACCTGACCTCTCTGGTGGCGGACCTGACCTCCGATGGTGGACCTGACCTCTCCGATGGTGGACCTGACCTCCGGTGGCAGACCTGACCTCTCCAGTGGCAGACCTGACCTCCGATGGCGGACCTGACCTTATGCTGTGGCGGACTTGACCTTCTGCTCTTTCTTCCCGAGGCCACTATTTCTATACTGTTTATCTGATTGACTCCGTTCAAAGATAGTTCTTCTCATTTTTTCGTGCTCTTTTCGATGACACATACCACTTCATACTTTTGAGAAGTTGGCTGGGGCACCTTTTTCTTCTCCGGTGGTGGACCTGACCTCTCCGGTGGCAGACCTAACCTCTCCGTTGGTGGACTTGACTTCCTGAAGGTGAAATTTCAAGTTTTTACCAATTGTTCTTTGGTAAATTAGGCACATAGTTTAATTAGAGGGGTCAACAAACCTTGTTTGGCGTGCTTGTGGAAGGCTATTTGACGTATCCAATCCCCTTGCACCATTTGGTGATCCTAGGTGATGAGAAATCGTAGCTTTCCAAGTCCTTTGAGTCACCCTTTTTCCATTTTCTTAGTGGGACCTGCTTGGGGATTTCATCACCCTAAGGGACGATTGCAAAAGGGTGGAGAGCGAAAGTTGTACCTCAATCCAACCACGTAATTGGCGAAGCGTCGAGATGATGTGAAGAGTTGGTCTGAGCCTTTAGTATCTCGCTAAGGTTCCCAACTCACGCTTGTAACGGGTTGGTGTTCACGGTTTGGGTCTCACGTACCGGGTGTATATCAAGGACTCCTTAGCAACCATGTTCATCTTAGAGTAGAAGACTTTGTTGGCCATACCCATTTCTACTAATCTTAGGGTTGTGCTATTTGAATTGTCTTTCTCATGCAAAACCAGTCATTTTTAGTTTAGCCAAATCTTTTTATCAATGTTTGCTATATTTTGGGTCCTTTTCCTTACTCATCCATCAAAAAATCAAGCTTAAACTTATCCTTTGGTGGACCTGACCTCATGTTGTGGCGGACCTGACCACATGTTGTGGCGGACCTGACCTCATACTGTGGCGGACCTGACCACATGCTGTGGCGGACCTGACCTCATGTTGTGGTGGACCTAACCTTCTGCTCTTTCTTCCTGGGGTCGCCATTTCAACACCGTTTATCCGATTGACTTCGTTCAAAAATAGTTCTCATTTTTTCGTGCTCTTTCCAATGACATATAACACTTAAGACTTTTGAGCAACTTTTTCTCATGTGGCGGACCTGACCTCTCCAGTGGCGGACCTAACCTCATGCTGTGGTGGACCTGACCTTCTGCTCTTTCTTCCCGAGGCCGCCATTTGCACACTGTTTATCCGATTGACTCCGTTCAAAAGCAGTTCTTCTCATTTTTTCATGCTCTTTTTGATGACATATACCACTCCCTACTTTTGAGAAGTTGCCTAGGACCCCTTTTTCATGTTGTGGTGGACTTGACCTCTCCAGTTGCGGACCTGACCTCTCCGGTGGTGGACCTGACCTCTCCGGTGGCGGATCTGACCCCGGTGGCGGACCTGACCCTGGTGGCAGACTTGACCTCATGCTGTAGCGGACCTAACCTTTTGCTCTTTCTTCCCGAGGCTGCCATTTCTACACCATTTATCCGATTGACTCCGTTCAAAAGCAATTCTTCTCATTTTTTCGTGCTCTTTCCGATGACATATACCACTCCATACTTTTGAGAAGTTTGTTGGGGCACCTTTTTCTTCCCCATCCACCTCCTCGAGGGGGCATACCCTACCTTTCTCATCCGTTTACTCGTTCTGAGTAAACATTCATCCATTTAACACATCCTTTCATCATTCTGAACTCTGGTTCTGTCATTTTGATCATCCGTTTACTCGTTCCGAGTAAACGTTCACCCATTTAACATATCCTTTCATCATTCTAAACTCTCGTTCTGTCATTTCGCTCATCCATTTACTTGTTCTGAGTAAACTCTCATCCATTTAACACATCCTTTCATCATTCGAACTCTGGTTCTATCATTACGATCATCTGTTTTACTCATTCCGAGTAAACATTCATCCATTAACATATCCTTTCATCATTCTGAACTCTCATTCTATCATTTCGCTCATCTGTTTACTCATTTCGAGTAAAATCTCATCCATTGACACATCCTTTCATCATTCTAAACTCGGTTATGTCATTCTGATCATCCATTTACTCATTCCAAGTAAACATTCATCCATTTAACATATCCTTTCATCATTCCAAACTCTCGTTCTGTCATTTTGATCATCTGTTTACTCATTCTGATAAACGTTCATCCATTTAACACATCCTTTCATCATTATGAACTCTGGTCTTGTCATTCCGATCATCTGTTTACTCATTCCGAGTAAACGTTCACCCATTTAACATATCCTTTCATCATTCCGAACTCTCGTTCTATCATTTTGCTCATCCGTTTACTCATTCCAAGTAAACTCTCATCCATTTGACACATTCTTCCATCATTCTGAACTCTGGTTCTATCATTCTGATCATCTGTTTACTCGTTCCGAGTAAACGTTCATCCATTTAACATATCCTTTCATCATTCTGAACTCTCGTTCTGTCATTTTGCTCATCCGTTTACTCGTTGCGATCAATCATTTACTCGTTTTGAGTATTCATTCATCCATTTTTATTGTTCATTCCTCCAATCAAATCATCCAAATCCCTTGAACTTCATCTCGAGCCATTATCCAAATTGACCGAAGTGTCTGATCTGATCGTCATCATCAACATCCACTTAGGATTGTCATCCATCCTAAGTTAATCATTATCGTCGACCCAATCAATCCATTTCCAATCTCAAAGTGGATTTGGTGCCGCAATCATCTCTTTATCATTTAATCTAATCAATCAACATCCTAAGTCACCTAGGGTAATATTTGAACAGAATTTAAAGTCCCTTTCATCATCCTATTCGATTCATTAGTCGATCTTATCAATCATCAATCAATTGCATCCAATCGCATCCAATCGCATCCCTATCCAATCACCTTTGACCCAATCAATCTACTTCCATCTCGAAGACGATTCGGTGTCGAGGTCATCCTTTAGTAATCAAATCCAATCATCAAAATCAATCCCATCTAATCATCCTAATCTGAGCTTTAATTCAATCCCGATCTGAGCTTAACCTAAAATTTCATCTTGACCTTTAGTCTGTTCCCATCGAAAACCATCCTCCATCCCTTTCATCATTATGAATCCTTATTCTCCATCAATAGTAGTCAAGGGAAACCCTAATTATGTCAACGGTGATAATGAAAGTCTTGTTGATCAAGAGGTATGCAACATAGATCCCCTTGACACTATCATTGCTCATAAGCTTTCTCCACCCACATTCCAAAATCCAATCACCCCATCGAGTTATCCCATCATGTCTTCATCTATGCCCAATCACACTCCTTATGCTACCTTTGACAAGGGATGTCCATCATATCCATCATATCCTTCATCTACATCATCCCCTTATCCTAGTTTTCCGTCACAATACCCCTATCTTGATCCCCCATCCACATCATCTTATCTCAATCCTTCATCCACATGTACCCACTACCCTAATCTTCCATACCAATTCACTAAGCCTAATCCTACATTCACACCTTCCTATCCTAGTCAAACACACCCATCAATTTACCCTAATCCAACATCCGCATCTCCCTATATTAATCCAACACCTGCATCTTCCCATCCTAATCCACCATCCCAATACCTTTATTACAACATGCCGCCCATATCTTCTACCAACGATCCACCGTCCATGTCATCCTATCCTAATTCCCCATGCCCATATCCTACCTCAATCCTCCATCCAGTCTTAATCTTCCATCTAATCCTAGTCCACTAATCCATAAACCTTCATCCACTCCCACCTCACCATCTCAGCCTAGCATATTCAAGTTTCTCCAAGGACTTATAACAAAGGAAACATCCCCCACTCCACACATTGCAGTTGTGGAACCATGCCATCCCAACCCATCATCCATGGTCATTAGTGACGAGACCCTTCTCCATCCAACACCTATCATTGATGATACCATCACATCCTTTGAATCCACTGAGTCCCCATCTCCTACCATCACATCCTCTAAATCCACTGAGTCCCCATCTCCTACCATCACATCCTCTGAATCCAATGATTCCCCATCTCCTACCATCACATCTACCAAATCCATTAAACACCCACCCCCTACTCCGAGAGTCGTCGAACCTATTGATGACACCCAAATCCAATCCACTTCTTCCACTCCTAGTATCCATTCCCAGGAATATTTTGAATCCTCCATCCTTCCATCTTCCCCACTTGAAGATTCCCCCCATGACTCCATTATCATGCCTCCCGCACACGATGAGTCATGCCAAGAGCCTGATCCAAAGCATGCCAACATATCCTCTACTCTAGATCAAGATACTACCATCCCATCTAATCTACCACAAGATCACAGTCCCCCATCCATTCCATCCCATGATCCTCTTGACATTCAAGATTCTACCGCTCCATCTTCATCTCCATTGCATGAGCCTGCTACCACAAAATCAGATCCTATCATATCCCCTACTCCCTCTCCAGATACCACCCATCCAAATGCTGCTATCCCATCATCTCCTTCTCAGGATCCCCCATCATCGCCTAAAAATGCTATCCCCACACCGCTTGCATATCCCCTTGGTACTCTCACATTCTTCCATGGTGGCCTCCTTGCAGAAGAAAAACACAGTGTATATACCACCCATCATCCCCCACCTAATAATGGACTCGCATCATGTTTTCAGAATAACAAAAATCCTATCATGGATCGAATGCTCAAGAACATGAACTATCAAGGAAAAGGTCTAGGCCTTCACAAGCAAGGTATTTTAGAGCCCATCCAAGTCAAAGAACAAATCTGCATGCAAGGTCTTGGATCTATTCCCCAAGACTCACAATCTAAACACGGTACAACCTCTAGACATCCTCAACTAGCCTTTTCCAAAAGAAATGTTGACTCTTCCCATTGCTCCACCAAATCATATGTTGCAATCCCTCCTCCTCTATCGTATCGCCTCAAAACAACCATCCATATTCCTCCTTCATCCGCTCCATCCATTTTGGGTCCATACATTCCCTCGACCCCCATCACATATCCTTCAGGTCCTAAGTCTATTTTGGGCCCTTATATCCCAAAATCACCTCCCCCATCTTGTCCTATTCATCCTTTCATCCATCCATCACCTATCCATGTCACCCTTCATAACTATCCCACTCTCATGTTCCCTAATCGGGATCAACAAAGGCACGTACTTGTACATCATCCATCCACATATCATCCTAAAAATCCTACCTCCATCCCTCCATTCATATGTCCTCCACATCATCCATCCATTCACACCCATCCCATTGCTACTAAAAGCACTTTGGCTGTTAAAGAAAAAATGCATAAATCCAAGCATCCACATGAATGTATGGCTCCACATGTCCCCTCCAAAAGACATGGTGCCTAGAAGAAAAATCTAAATATACATCAAATCCATAGGCCACAAAGGCCCACCAAAGCAAAGATCAAAACCATGTGGATCCCAAAGAAAAAAGATGCAATGCCATCACATGAAAAATCTGTAAGAACATCCAAAGTCGCTAATCCAAAAGCTAATCATACACCCCTTTCATCTCCAAAGTCTGTTTTGGGTCCCTATGTCCCGAAATTCACCATTCCATCTCCTCCATTAACCCCACATTCTTCGTCCATTAGTCCTCTTATCTTTTCACATCCATCACCACATGTGCCAATGTTGGTCCTAAACTCACCACCCCATCACACATCCACCCCATCATTCTATCCATACCCTTTCTAGCATCCCATCCATTACCCCACTTATCTCCCCCATCAAATCCCTATAATTCATCCTTTTACATAATCCATTTCTCCTAATAAGGTTGTACCAACATCCAACAACCAGTTTGAACTTGAGCTCTTAATACCTCGTATAGAACTTGATGCTTGAGTCCTTCATCCATATTCTTATTGCATGTCTTCTAAATCCACTTATTCACCTCCCTATCTTTATCCATCTCCTTATGCATGCTATGCAAAAAGTCCAAAAATCTAGAAAAGTCAAAAACTATAGAAAAATTTACAAATAAAATAGTAAAGAGAAATAATTCGTCCAATGGTGACAACTTGTCAAACAAGCACCTTGGATAAGTACCATGATGAAAATCTGGCAAACAGGCGTCATGCGTAAATCCCCATCTGCACTTGGGGACAACTTCCTGATTTGCATTCCCTCCATCCATTATGCTTCTAGCTATGCACTCTTTTTCCTGGTATTTGTCCTCTTCATAAATCCCCTCCATCCCACCTATCTTCTGCATCCTACCATCATATCCCATTTATCTCCCATCCCTCCATCCTTCTTGTGATCTTGATCAAAATAGGGGCACCTATCTATACATGCTTTAGCCACCTCTTGGTATACATTCCCTCCATCCATGCTCTGTTGTATTCCTTGGTCACTCATCCTATCCACCTCTAGTTATCTCCTTTATCTTCCCATCCACTCGTCTCCCATCCCTCATGCCTCATCATATATGACATATCTAGAGTGGGGGCATCTATCTTCCTTTGTGCTATAGTCCTTGGAGACATCATTCATCCTATCAAATCACTCCCTTCCATTCCCCTATCCTCATTTCCTTATCATTATATCCCCATCCCCATCCTCATCCTCCTATCCATCCATCAAAACACTCCCTTTCATATCCCCATCTTTGTCTTCCTACCAATCCCTTGTGTCTTCCCGTCCTCGTCTTCTTATACAACCAAACCTTCCTTTTAACCTCCTTATCATTCTCCATCCATCCTAGCATCTATCCATCTACTTAGCCAATCCCCTCTATTCATCCAATCTCTTCTACCCCCCCATCCCTATCTTCATATCCATCCACCATCACATCCCTGTCTCACTATTCCATCCCTACCTATCTCCCCCATCCCTTTCATCTTCCCATCCTCATCTCCTTCTCATCCCATCTTATAATCCCTTGTCATTTGTATCTAGCTATAGCCTACTATCTCATCATTCATCTATCCATCCTATCATCCTACCAATTCCTCTTTTGATGACTTGGATAACTATCCCATCCCTGAGCTTCGTGATCACCATCATCCTTCGATCCAATCTAGTAGGTCTATCTTGTCCCATCGTGTCGGTCCAATCATTTTATCCCCTTATCTAGGGTTATCTCATCATCCTTCATCCATTGTCTATCGCTGGTCTTTCGTCGAACTACATTTCCCCTGCGCTTTCACGTAGGCAAGGTCGATCATTTGATCCGCCCTCGAGGTTTCATCCATCATCGATCTATATTGTCCACTTTTCTCCTATTCTACATCCTATCTTGGTCATCCATTGAAATCTCCATCATGGTCTATCGTCAACGTTTTATCGAACTACGAGGGCTCTGCACTTCCACGTAGGAAAGGCTAATCTTTGATCGGCCCCTGAGCCCCTAGGTCTTTAGGTTGTGTCTGTCTCATGTCTTGTCTCCCTTGTGTCATGTCATCAAGTTATGCCCTTATCTAGCTGGTTCTTAACAAACAAGATCCACTTGTATCAACAAATCCAATCATTTTTGAATATCCTACGTCATATCGATATTTTAGCTTAGTATCCATCATCGGTCTCAACAGGATGCATCCTTCCTAACAGACCTCATCAATCCCATCTATCCCCTTGATCCTATGGCAAAGGACATTTGAAATTGATTGCGATCTTTTGATGCTTTTGGCTTTTGTTTATCATTTGAGCTCCCTATCATCACTTGTCAAGGCTGTTTTATTGAGTCCACATAGGGCATATCTTGATCTTTTGTTTGATTTTGTCTTCTTGGTTGTCCCACGTAGTACCCACCAAGATCCCAGAGGTCTTGTGTTATGCTGGGGCATCCTTTTATGCTTGTGGTTATCTCAATACCTGGCCCGACCAAGGTCTTTGTGACTTTGGGGTGTTGGGATAGCCTTCTTGTCTGTTGTGTTTATTTCATGCATTAGACACTATTACGCCTAGGTTCCACATACCCTGGCACTTGGTGTCTTATGCTATAGCAAAAATCAGTGCTCCGAAGATGGCAAATTGCATTAGGATTGCATTTCATTCTCCATTCTATCGTCTTGCATGTATCCCCCCATCCATTCATCCTTCATCCTTATCTCACATCTCTATCCAACCCCCATCCATTCCATTTAGCCCGAATCATCTAATCATATCCTTGGTCTTGTTCTCAGTCTTGTTACAATTCTGTATCCAATCATCCTCATCCTCATCATCATCATCATCATCCAGATGTATTCTTCCATATCCTTTCAGTGTTGTTTTGGGATGTATCCTTCCCTCATCAACAACACTTTCATCATCATCATCGGGAGGTACTCTTCCCTATCCTTTAGTGGTGTTTTGGGATGTATCCTTCCCTCATCAATACCACTGATTGGGATGTATCCTTCCCTATCCTCATTGACAACACTCCATCCATCCTCAACCCCTTTTGGCTTGTACCTTGACTGGGGCAACATCATCTTCGTCTCTACATCCATTTTTGTTTCCCAACCTCCTATTGCCTTTTCATCCTTTCATATCCATCCCTTTTGCATCATCTTCCTCATCTCCCATTTCATCATCTCATTCATTTCAAGAGAACACCCGTGTTCTCTTGAACCCACATGTCCTCTTGAGGGGGCATCCTCAATCTCTAATCTTCATTTTCACCCCCATCATATTTCTTCCTAGTCATCCCTTTGATGACTAGGGCATCTTTTCCAATCTAACCATCTCCTTTTGGGTTCTATGTTTTAATATTCTTTGAAATGATGTTACTTTGTAACACCATCTCAAAGAGGGGCAAAATGTAGACATCCAAATTTGGACAATTAATTTATCCAAATTTATCACTTTTCATCTAAACATCCTCTTATCCAAGTTAATTAAGTAATATTACTATTATTTCATTAATATCCTTAATTATGCCAAATCCCTAAGGTATTTAATTAATAATTAAATACCTTACCCTCCTTAATCCTCTTTTCACCAAATGAATTAAATAATATTACATTTATTTAATTCCTCACATGTCATCCTCATCTAATCCTAATCTATCTCCTAATCTCTTCATTAAGGATGTGCACATGCCTAATTCTTGATTAGGATGTGTCACATCCTCCAACTTTTGCAAGTTGGCTTCTAATCCTCATTAACCCCTAATTATCCTCTAATTACTGATTAATCAAACCTAATTAGTACCTTGGTCAACTCTCCCCATCCCCCAAGGAATTTTTAATTCCTTTTTATTCACCCTAGGTTCCTCTCTTCCCCATGTGAATTTTTAATTCACTTTTATTCCTCCTAGAATCCCCTTTTCCCATGCATCTTCTAGAACCTTTGACTTGTCACATCAAGTCACATGTGAAAAATTCCCACCTTTTGGGAACCTTGTCCTATCCACTAGATTCTTCCAATCATTGTGAATTTTTAATTCACTTTTATTCTCCCAAAGCTTTCCCCTTCCCATGTGATCATTGAAAGGTCACATCAAAGTACTTGGAAGGTACTTGTCCTTCCTCCAACTCATGTACTTCTCCTACACCTCATGTCCACCTCATCTTTCTTAAGCCTCTCCCCTTGCCACATGTCAAGATGTGAGGGCTTGTGAGTTCTCAACTCACCATAGCCCTACATCTTGGCCATATTGGGATCAATCTCAACCGTCCATTTCTTCTTGGAATTCTCAAAATTCCTATAAATACCCCCTCTTTTCTCTCATTTGGAAGAGATCATTTTGCTAGCCAAACTCTTGCAATTTTGTTTATCAATCTACACTTAGCCATTTGCATCCATTTTTTCCAACTATCTTGCATCTCACACTTCACATCTTGCATCTACTTTCCATCAAGGAGCATACATCTCATCTACAATCGAAGAGCCAACCAAAGAACAACTCTACAAGGTAAAAAGTTCCATTTTTTATGTTGTTAAGTTCATCATTTATATCTTGGACAACCATAACCAATGTATTCTCACCATGATTGAACAACTTATAATCATTCCTAAAGGATAAAAAATTTAGGTAAACAAGGATCAAACCATGGCTTGTCAACTCCCCACTACCATTATCATATGATGCATTGAGCATAAAACACCCTTGATGACCTCTTAGTGAGACAAATGCCATCTTCCTATCAAAACTAGTTTGTTGTTTATTGCAAGGCACTCACTAAAGAGGGGGACCCCTTTGACTAGCTTTGGACAAGGATGTGACTACCTTTTCTAGAGTCATGGAAGAGCACATAATGGCCACCTATTCCTTGCCTTAAGATGTTTATATTCAACATTGTATTTTGTGTATTTTGAGATGCTATATGATAGATTGAAGATTGTATTTCTATGCTTATGTGATGTATGTGATATAGTACCCCATTGGGTGTGTATGTATGGCTTTGGCTATTATATATTGAGTAGGCACACTTGATGTTTTCTTTAAGGATACAAGTATAATATATTTATCCACCTAAATTGGTAGGTTTGAGTTATTCCCCAATGATGGTTATTGCAAAGATATCACAATGGGCCTTGTTCATCGATCGTCCCCTATTATACTTGAATTGAGTGTGGGGTATGTCATTTGTGACCTTGTGTAAACCTAGATCCAAATCAAAGGTGATTCTAGAGCCTATTTATATTGTGGATTTCATGTATTTATGTGTTTTAATTTAATGTTTTTGAAACATAGAAAAATAGGTTAGGGTTTCCCAAAATGGAAAGGTGCATCCAAAGAGGGAAAATGGGATCCACACAAAGAATTGACTTACAACCCTTAGGTGAGTTAGCTCAAAGTGAGAATCTTCAAATTTCCTTATGACTGAAGGACAGGGTCAAGGTCAAACAACACTTTGGGGAGAAAAACTAAAAATAGAAAATCTACTCCAAAATGCAATCTATTGCTTGGATCTAATATATTTTGCATAAAACTAAGAGAAACAATAAAGTTTCTAGAAAATCTGGGAAAGATAAATGTTGTGTACCTATTACAAAATGTTATTTTTTAGAAGTTTTCCTAGGACTCATTCACCCATAGGCGAATGGGTCCTTGTTCACCTTTCCAAAATTGATTTTTGGGTCCTATGCTCCTATTTTTGCACTTCTAGATTCTCTAGGTTTCATAGTCGGGTAGTCGGAAATAAATCTAGGATCTGAGTTTCCATGAGATGACAACAATGGTGACAAAAAATGTAACTTTGTAATTTTTCACTTTTGAGTTCTTTAACTTTTCTTCAAATTGCAAATCTGAAACACACAAAGAGATAAGAATTTTTTTGTTTTTAGGTGAATAAGGGTTTTCCTTGGTCAAACCCTTTTCTTGTAATTAAACCTTGAAATGAAATGAAATTAGCATGAATGGAATCATGAATGAACAACTCAATTTTGCAACTCACCAAACCCTTGAATAAACCTTGAAAAGACTAAAATCTTGATGTTGATCTTACATGAAATGGCTTCAATGGATGTAGATCTTGATACTTGAATCTTTCTTTGAATCTTTGACTTGAATGCTTGGATTAGATCTTGAAACCTACATCACAATGTTAGCTTCAAAAACATGCATGAATGAACATGACTTTGACATGATGCTTGAGATCTTGATTGCTGCAAAAAATGATGAATAAATTTTCTTTTGAATGCTCTTGACAATAATATTGGCTCTTGTAAAGTTCACCTCTTGCTAGATGTTTTGAATTGATGAAATAACCTTGTATTTATAGACCTTTATCCTTAATTTCTTGAAAATTAAACATTACAAGCCAACCTTTGAAACTTAAATTTGGGATGATAAAAATACCACCAAAACATGTTTTAAAAATGGGTTCCAAAGACTAGGGAGGACCCATTTTCCCATGGGTGAATGGGTCCCAAGTCCCTATTCCTGGAACACATATTGCTCAATGTAAAGTGTCCTATATTGGTATTAATTAATGTCGGGTTTTCCCTTCGGAAAATGCAATTTAATGGGCTTGTAAATGAATTATAGGACTTATTAAGGATTCATTAAGGTCAATTAATTAAGGGAGCCCTAAATGTTGAAAAAATGAAGAAGGAACCCTTTTAATGTGTTGTCATTGATGCCAATATTAATTGTTGATAGTTTCTCTAAACCGGTGAACATAATTGAGATATCTTAATCCATTATTTTGGTCTGCAATTTCTCATGTAGTAAAATCTTCTTATGAGGTTATAATATGTTATTCATGGCTATTATGTGCATCTATGATAAATATTTCAGCTATTTTGGATGTATAGTTTGAAAGTTACAAGTGACAGTAGTTCGTCATTTAGTTCTGGTTTATACAGTGTAAATGGGTATGTGTAATTCGGTCTGCATTCCTCTGGTGTTTGGAATTAGACTTTGAAATTTTAGGAGATTGTTTACAGGTGTTAGTACACTATATATTCCAGATGGTGAGTGATTATATGATGAGATGGATTGTTTGTGGTTGATTAGTTGGCTTATTTTGTGATTAGGTCTAATTCTTGATCGACCTAATGCTTGATATATGTTGTGGAGATTAAATATGTATTGCAGATGTTAATAAGATTTATTTTAGGCCCATGTTGACCTAAATCACTTATTTCATGTTTGATTTGAGCACAAAGATGTTTTAGATTCAAGTGTGGATCTGACAAGGCAATTTTGAATTAATATAGGGCTACATCTAATTAGGTAGACCTAATTGATGGAGGTGGATGTATTAGGTATATATGTAAGATATTCTTGAGATTGTAGGAGAGATATGATGTGTGTTGTGATGTGAATATATGAATTTTGGATATACATGATCAGATCTATAGTAGAATTATTGTGATTGTTGAGTGAATGTAAAGCAAAGCAGTGCTTTATGTTTTGTTTCTCAGAAAGTGCATAGAGTCTACATATTGAGCTTAAAAGGAACTAAATCCAACACAAGGAAGGTACATTTTCTATCAGTTCACATCTTGGCTATGTAGCCATTTTTGTTTTGTATCTATCTTTCGCTGTGAGCCTTATTGGACAGTGTGTCCTAGCAGTGATCCTCTGTAATATCTTATAATCGATTATAATATATTATGAGCTAATCCTTAACGTGGTTTTCCCCTTTTTGGGTTTTTCACGTAAAAATCCTAGTGTTCATGTGTCATGTGATTGTGTGGTTGTTTCATGCTTTCATTCTTTGTTGCAGTTAGATATGTTTTGATAATTGCATGAATTATGATTAAATGGTTTAATAGAATGTTAATTCAACACCCCCTCTTAGTGTTCCAAGTGTTCAACAATTGGTATCAGAGCTTGGTTCCTTTTGAGAAGCCTAACAACTTGAGGAAGATCTTGGAGGTTGAACACATGGCTAATAGAAACTATCCTATTCCTCTAGAAGAAATCTTTGCAATTGAACACATTGAAGATGGTTGCATGATTGACAAAGAAGAACTTAAAGCTACTCTTGAATATCTTGACAAGGATGAAGGTGAAAACAAAGATCTGAAGGAAAATATCAAGGAAGAAAATGAATGCAACAAAAAATTGAGAGAACAAATCAAGAAATTCAAAGAAAGACATAGAGACCTCAATGAACAATCGAAGCAAGCAAATGAAGACATCACTAAACTAAAAGTGTAAGTGGAAGAAAAGAAAAGAATTGAGGAATTCTTGAATGCAATGGTAAAAAGCAAGACTGATGAATGCACAATAATTGAACAAGAAGTGGTAACTCTAAGATCAGATCTGGAAAAAACAAGAATCCATGAAGATAAATTCAAAAAAAATTATACAATGCTTGATGAACTAATTGCAGGACAGAAACCATCTAAAGATAAAGGTGGCTTGGGACTTGAAGAAGGAGAAAGCTCAAAGGAAAATCAGACCCCTAAAAAGGTTTGAAATCAAAAGAAGACTCAAGGAAATGAAAAAAAAATCAAGAATCAAAGAAGAAATGCTAGACGTGATGCAGAGGAATGATCTTTTACAACAAATCTTGACTCAATACAAACATAGTTTCAATCTAGGGCCTAGCCTAGTTCTTCTTAGTGAACTTTCTCAATGAATTTTATAAGCATTAACCAAACACAAGTATGGATTCTTGGACTTTCCAAACCCATTTTTACAATGCATTTGATGGTATGCAAACAATCACCCATTCATTCATATCAATACAATGCATACTTTCTTAGAACTTTACACAACTAAGTGGAAAACTGCCCTCCCTAGTCCTGTTAAGAGAATTCTTGATTGATTTTTTTTAAATTCATACAAGTTCAGGCATTACAAGTGTTCTATAACACCTTAGGAATCTATTAAAAAAAAAATTTACTTGAAGAAATCAAAACAAGGCATTCATTGATCAAACCCACAAACTGCCTCACTTTGAAATGAAAGGAATAGTCATCAATAACTTTCACAAATCATAGAACTATGCCAATATCTTTGGTGAGATTTAAGATAACACTAATACAGAAATTTCCTTCAATTTTCATCAAGATCCAATGGTGAAAAAAATGGTTATGACTTTTTTTCAAAAACTGGTAACCCTAGACAAGGTTCTAGCAAGTTTTCACCAAAATGCTTGTAACTTTTTCAAAACTAAACCAATGAATATGAAACCAATTGGGATTGAAAGGTAAGAGGCCACAATACAACCTCCAATTGGTTTCAGTTCAAAATCAATCTATGAAAATCCATACCAAGCAACAGAAGATGATTGTTACAAAAAAAAAAAAAACACACACACACACACATAAAAAGAAATACTTCAAAATGAATTGATTTCTCATTCCAATATTCTCCAACCTTGGAATTTGAGTTTGGAGGCCACATATATACATTACCATCCATTCCAACTATTTCAACTAACCACCTAACCATATATTTAACAATTACATCAAATTTGACAACTTTTGTGCAACTTTTACATTTTTTAACATATCTTGGCATGAAACTTTCCAAAATGGATCCAAATGATCCCAAATGGTATTAAATGGTCTTAAATGACCTTATTTACATCAATCCTAAACAATACAAAAACCCAAAGTTTATCACATTTGCATGAGGGTGCCCCTGCACTAAGAAGACCCCCTATTAGACAACCAAATGCTCAAAGGTACCCATATTTTAATGGTAATTTTTTTTCATGCAATAAATTTGGACATAAGGCTATAGAACTCAGAAGTAGAATGAATCAAAATGTTGGATCCTTCTTTGAACAATTTTTTTCATGCAAGAAATTTGGACATAGAATTGTTGAGTGCAGAAATTAGATGATGAATAGATATAATACTGGTAGAATGGTTTAATCTTTCAATGGTTATTGTTATACATGCAATGTATTTGGACACAAAGCTAACCAGTGTAGATCAAGATTGAATAGAGGTCAGTTTGGTCAAAAAAGTGTAGTATGCTACAGTTGCACCAAACCTAGACACATTTCAAGATTTTGCAAGAAGTAAAAATGGAAGGCGAACTAATTTAGCAAAGAGGAATGAACCTATGAAGAAAATTGATCCTACTGAAGTAAAGAAGGAAATGGAAAATATTTGGAGAAAGAAAAAGAAACCTAAAAACAAAGATGAATCAAATGTATCTATACCTCCCTCTGGTGCAGATAATTCTCTTAAAAATTAAACCTAGGCATGGGCTTAGGGGGAGCAATAACAAAAAATAAAAAAACTCCCTAGAAATATGAGGTGTTAAGGATTGAAATGAAGATATATGGTGTAAAATGACATGCTTAATATTTTGGAAAAGAAATTTGTAGAAAATATGCAAATCTGAAGAAATGTGGAGCATTTTAGGGTTTATAGTGTATCAATGAAGGGTTTATCATCTTTTTGGAAATTAAATCATTTAATGTGGAATTAGGGAAAATAGAAAAGACATAAAGTGAGTTTCTAGGTCAATTTTAATCACATTTGAGCATTTCAAGAAAGTGAAGCGAATTGAAGGAGATTTGAAGGCGAATTTGGTGCAAAATATCCAACCCTAGATCTCATTGTGTGCATAAAAGGTATTTATGACTTTCTATGCTTTGTGGGTTTGAAATAGAGTTGATTTCATAAGAATTTGAGTTTGAATCAAAGTTATAATGGCTACACCAACTGTTGTCAACATTACTGAGAGACCTAGACCAAAATTCAAAAATTATCCAATGAAAATATTTGATAACGACCTTGACGATACTTTTTCAAAGATTCCATATAGGGTTTTACCCACAGAGGAAACTAGGGCTTACATACATTGCAAATTGGAAGAGTATAATCACCAGAAAATTAAAGACCTATGGTCTAATGAGCTTACTGGAGATGATTTCCTAGTAAAAATAGAATACATTAATCTACTGTGAAAGAAGCTTGATATTTGGAATTTGTTTCCTAAATATAGTAGTGATGTGGATGCTAAATATGTAAGGCTAGCATTGAGTAGAATGCATGAAAATTCATGTGGACTGGCATGCCCAAATTGATAACTAAGGAAGTGATCAAGGCAGTGACAGGGTTATGTGATCTACCAGACCTGTACCAGATCTTAAATCTATAAAGAACAAAGTTGTTATGGATTTAACTGGTGCTACCTTTGACATGAGAGCTTTGACAACAAAACCTATTAGGAATCCTACTATAAAATATACATCAATGATGATAGGTCACAAGATTTACTTTACAAACATGGAGAATTCAGTTTCTACAACTGTTATTTATGTTGCACATGAAATGGTAGAGAATGTGAAAGATTATGATCTGTATGAGTTGCTCCGACAACAACTCCTTGAGAACCTGAAACAAATTAGAGAAAATAAATATGCATTTAAATTTGGAACTTTGGTTGTATGCTTATTATTTTACTTCTTTAAAGAGCTACCTGGTACGAAAGGTGTTGTATGGGACATGAGTAGACCTGTGGGACATCAAATCCTTGACTATATGCACGGTTTAGGTGACCTAAAAGCTCAAGATGATGCATTGACTACATTCTTTGTAGTGTTTCATAAGAACATGCATGAAAGATAAAGAATTCCTTGAAAAATTGTAGAGAAATAGGTAAGGAGATTACTTTCCTTGTCTTAACTAACAAATGCATTATTAAGGTTGTTGAACCAAGAACTGTGTGGATTGAGCCTCTTGGATATGAAGTTTCTAAAAATTATGTTGAAGGATATGTTGAATTGCTTCTCAAGAGTCCTAAGGACCCCTCTCTACCAAGACATGAAACTTATGAATAAAAATCATCAGAAGTGCACTTAGAATTGAAGAAAACATAAATTAAAAGAAATGCAAGAAAAATTGTGGAAGAGTGGGCTAGAAGAGAAGGCTATACAAAGGAAGAAATCAAGGAGGCCAGAGCATGAGAAGCTAGCATGGATGGTGAATCCTTCAGACCAAGGAGATCAAGAAAAACAACTTCCACCCCTGCCTTTATATTTCCCAAGTCCTCCAGTACAACTTCTGCTAAAAGAAAGAAGGTGGAGCCTAGTGTTCTAGTAACTGAAGAAGCCACTGCACCCTCTAGACCAAGTGCAAGGACTAGCAAGAGAAAGAATTTACCTCTGATAGCAGCCTTGCTACCTCTAGAAGAAGGAAGAAGCAAAAATCATTCAGGGAGAAGAACTTAAGTGTTGTGGCTGAAGAAGAAACTGAGCTTGGTCTGGAACATGGAGAACAACTTACAAGGAAAAGAAGAAGCAATGCTACCACAAGTGGTGAAGGTGCTTCACAAGAAGCAAGCAATGGAGCTAAGAAGCCAAAAGTTGACATTTCCAACACTTTTGAAGAAGAAGAAATAAAAAGAGAAAAAGAGGCTTTCACTGTACATGTCCATAAGAAGCTTGAAAAGAAGGAGGAGAAATCAAAGGAAGGCTCTTTGGAGAAAAAGAAAAATAAGATAAAAACTCCTCCGATAAGAGCTCATACTCCAATGAAATGAGATGTGTTGGTTAGTAATATGTTAGAACATGATGATTTTTTAGAAGGTACTACAAAGTTATATGAAGAAGTGGATGGATAATATAGGAAAACAATCATTGAATCTATCATTCAATACATTATTATTTTAGAAACAAACATGAGTAATATCAAGAAGAAGGTCTGTAGAGTTGTGTGGGATGTCTTGGTGGAAAGAAGGTATGAAGTTGTTGAAGCTAAAGATAAGATAAAAATTGATGCCTTGGAGGAAATTGTATCCTCTTTATCTGAGATGACAAGGCTACATCAATTCAAGTGTACACTAAAGAATTCAAAGCAAAACAAAGAGTCACTATTCTTATCGGGAGAGAAAAGGAAAAAGTTGATAAAATGAAATAATAAATAGTGAAGACTGTCAAGGATATAGAAGAGAATTTTAGGATGATAGTTGCTACATCATCCGATACTACTCAAGAAAAGAAGCATGTTAAATAAAAGGTCACTTATGTAGAGGAAAATATTCCTCCGGTTATAAATTTACCAATTTTTAAAGAAGTTTTGGAAGAAGTAGAGGTTCATACTATAGAAGAAACTCTATCAATTGATGATACAAAAAATGTGGTGTCCTCACCACCACCGGTTGATGAAACAAATGCTTCCATGGAGATCTTTACTCCTCCAGAAGACACTGAAAAGACCACTAGTACTATGATGAAAACTAGAATGCATGACAAGAATAGGAAGAGGATGATGCAGATGGTACTAAGGACCATCTTGACAAACAAAATGAAGATACTAGAAATGACAATAAAGATAAGTGAAATGAGAATGGAGAAGAAAAAGAAGGGGAAAAAGAAAGGGATGACAATAAGAAAGATGATGAGGATAAGGAGGATGGAGACAAAGACAAGCAAAAGGAAAATCCCTCTGGTGAAGAAGAGGAAGAAGAGAATAAAGAAGAGTCTGAGGTTGAAAAGATTAAAGAAGAATCACAAAAGACCATGGAGCTACCAAATCCATTCAAAGAATCCTCTGGTAATGCACTCAGGGGTCTCTTGTCCAAACAAATAAGGTTCCAACCAACAATTCCACCCCAGTTGTTACAGCTCCCAATGTACTAAGGAAATGTGGATCTTGAAAAGATCTCACCAATTCAAAAGTTGGAGCTTAGAGACATCTTTCATGCCTTCGATAGAAAAGAAATAATAGAGACACATCAAAAGGGGACATAATTGATCAATGAAGTTATCAAGACTCTGCAAGATGCTACTCTCAGTACAACAATTGATAATTCTCTAACTCCTATTGAAAATCTAAAGTTTCTAATTGATTTCCTTAAAGAGTATGCCTTTAGCCTAAAGGAATAGACTGAAAAAGATGTTGAATCAAGGTTTGCTAAGAAAATACTTCTCGAGCTACAAGATAGATGTGCATCAGTACATAGCAAAGTGGAAAAATGTCTTAAGGAAGTGCAAGAATGTGAAGATGAGGCCAAAACTTTGTTTTTGTATTGCATGAGGTGGCCTGATGCCACTCAAGACATTAAGGACTTAATGGACTCTATTGAGTCACAAATAACTAATTCCCCCAAAGCCTATGAACCAGTGCAAGACATAGATCATACCTCTTGGACTACCATTACAAATATGCAAAACAAGCTTTTCACCTTACAAAGGCAGAAATAAGACAATATCAGGCGATTTGGACACCTTGGGGACTTGGTGAAGACCAAGCATATACCGGTGTCAAGTTCCCTAGCTAATGCAAAAAGGCTTACAAAGATAAATATGACTCCTAGCACTCTGGAAGAGGGAGATGAGAGCATAGTTGAATTAGAATCAATGTATAAATCACTTGATTTAGCCAAAAAAGACTTGGAATGAAGGGAAGTCTATCTGGAAAGAAATTCTTAAGGAGCTTGTAGGTGCCTCCTCCTCTAGTTGAACATTCTTCACTTGTATATTCTTTCATTGTTTTAGTTACTTTTAGTTTTTCATTGTACATACTTTTTGGATAACTCCCTGAGGGGGAATCGGTACATTTCATTTAGATTATTCATCTATACATATGCATACATTTTGGAACTTACATGTGTGTTACCGACACACCCTTTGTTCTTGATATCAAATGTGGAGAAGTTTTATGTCAAGAGAATTAGAAGTTAGGTGATTGGAAATGTTTTTGGAGAAGTTTGATGACTGAGATGATTAGAGAATACATATGAAGGGGGAGATGATAGTTGGAGATGGTATATGTTTTGAGTTTTGGAGATTCATTTTTGGCACATGTTTCCATCAATGAAAAAGGGGGAGATTATTGAAAGAATGAAGAAGTAACCCTTTTAATGTGTTGTCATTGATGCCATCATTAATTGTTGATAGTTTCTCTAATCCGATGAACATAAGGATATTTTAATCTAATATTTTGGTCTAAAATTTCTCATGTATTAAGATATGTTTATGAGGTTATAATATGTTATTCCTAACTATTATGTGCATCTATAATCAAGATTTTAGATATTTTGGATGTACAATTTGAAAGTTACAAGTGACAGTAGTTCGGTATTCAGCTATGGTTTTATATAGTGTAAATGGGTATGTGTAATCCGGTTCGCATTCCTCTGGTGATTGGAATCAAACTTTATAATTTTGGGAGATTTTTTACAAGTGTCAACACACTATATATTCTAGGTGGTGCATGATTATATGATTAGATGGATCGTTGGTGGTTGATTAGTTGGTTTATTTTGTGATTAGGTCTAATTCTTGACTGACCTAATGCTTGATGTATGTTGTGGAGATTGAATATGTATTGCAAATGTTAATAGGATCTATTTTAGGTCCATTTCGACCTAAATTAAGTGTTTCATGTTTAATTTGAGCACAAAGATGTTTTTGATTCAAGTGTGGATCCGATAAGGCAATTTTGTATTAATATATGGCTACATCTAATTAGGTCAACCTAATTGATGTAGGCAGATGTATTGGGTATATATGTAAGATATTCTTGAGATTGTAGGAGAGAGATGATGTGTGATGTGATGTGAATTTATGAATTCTAGATATACATGATCAGATCTATAGTAGAATTGATGTGATTGTTGAGCGAATGTAAAGAAGAGTAGTGCTTTGTGTTTTGTATCTCAAAAAGTGCATAGAGTCTACATATTGACCTTCAAATGAATTCAATCTAGCATAAGGAAGGTGAATTTTGTATCATTTCACATCTTGGATGTGTAGCCATTTTTGTTTTGTGTCTATCTTTGGCTATGAGCCTTATTGGAAAGTGTGTCCTGGAAGTGAGCCTTTGTAATATCTTATAACTAGTTATAATTTATTGTGAGATAATCCTCACCATGGTTTTTCCCTTTTTGGTTTTTCCACATAAAAATCTTGGTGTTCATGTGTCATGTCATCGCGTGGTTGTTTCATGCTTTCTTTCTTTGTTGCAGTTATATATATATTGATAATTGGATGGATTATGATTACATGGTTTAATGGAATACTGATTCACCCCCCCTCTTAGTATTCTGGGTGTTCAACACTAAATAAATGTGAAAGTGCACACTTTACAACACTAAATTAAGACATGATTAAGTCCAATTTAAACTAGGAGGGCCCAAACAAGTGAGAAAATGTAAAGGGATACTTTTTCTATCACTATAGGTTTATTTCCCATCTACACATAAATATGTTTCAATAAATTAATTATATATTTTGATTGGTTAAATTATCTTACAAATTAGGGAAAAGGAAAATATCATTAAGTTAAATTGCTTTACAAAATTACAATTTAATTGGTTCTAATTAGAATTTTTTTTCATTAGAATATAAATGTATTAAATAATTTAATTATCTTTATTTTTAATTTTGCAAAAGTAAGTGTTTAAGTATTTGATTTTTATTATAAAATGCATTGTTAGGAAACAAAAGGGAAATGATGACTACAATAAAATAGAGAAAGTGAAAAATAGAAAATAGGTATAAAGGAAAAGAAATGAGCTTATTTTTTTCTTTCTTGTATTTTTGTGAAAAATAGTCTTAAACCCTCTCCTTGAAAATTTAGAATTTTGTGAATTGGGATTGTTTTTGGATTAGATGAGCTTGGAGGTTGCATGTGATAGTAGAGATCAAGAGGTAATGGTATTGTGTTAGAGTCCATTTGGTTTTTGGGAAAAAATTGAAGAAATTAAATTTATTTGAAATCAAAATTTAAGGTAGATCTCTTCCTTCTATTAATTTATTGCAATTCTTTGGTGTTTGAATACCATTCTTACCCTTACGTAGCATGTGGATCCTTCTTTTTATTGATTTATGAGCATAAATGATATATTTAGTTATCTTTTAGAATTTTTTTTTTTAAATTCCCAATTTGTTCCCTTGTTATGACAAGATTTTTTAAAATTCTCAAACTATGAATTTTACTAGTTAGAATGGTGGTTGTTCATTCTAAGATAAAAGGGTATGTTTTGTTTTTTTGCAATTTTTAGCAATAGAAAACAATGAAAATTAAGCTCCTATCAATGGAGTTTGAAGCTTTTTTTTTTGGTTCTTGGCTTAAAAATAAATTAGAAAATTTGAATTCTAAAAGTGGTTTTGGATGAATTAAAATGCGAGATATCATGCCTCTTTAATATTTTCCGTTATAATTGCATTAAAATTGTGTTCACTATTTTATGTCGTGTTACAAAAATTAAGCTTTCATAAATGGAGTTTTTAAGAAATTATATGGTTTTGGAATAAAAATAATTTTGAAAATTTGAATTTTAGAATTGGAATGGAATGATTCAAATTGTGAGCATTCAAGTCTCCTTAATGGATTTTCAATGTGAATGTTTTAAATTTATGTTCAATATTTTATGCCATGTTCACACATCATTTTGTGTGACATGCCCAATTGGTCTAATTGGAGCATAAATAGCCTAAGATTGATATCTAGGGTTAGGGAGGAATGACTCTACATGTCCCAATTCTGATTGTGACTTTGTGATCATAGCGATTATAGGGTTGTACATCAAGCAAAAACTAAGGAAATTGTGTAATTGGTTGAGCTAATAATATTATTTTCGTGGCATAGCTTGAACACTTGCATAAGCTCTATATGATCATCTAAGAGCATGTCATATCTAGTTGGGTGGTGGATTCCAATTGAGTATTCACTTCATCTTGTGATGGACATACATACTCGGGTTTGCAAGCCATCTCTTTGTTCTTTATGATGACACTCCTTGTCTCTCACTAGTTTCCTTTTCCTTGTGATCGTTGGGTGTTACATCCAACAGGTTCCTATCCTTAGCAATCTTATGTTCTTTGTTGAGTGATTATTATTTATGGTTCATACATGTTTGTAGTGCCTGTTATCTGCCTATTATCTATATTGCCATGTTTGGTGTGAGTATGCTTGTGGCCCTTGTGATGATCCCCTGGCACGGTGGGGTGGACCTACAACTACCACATGGTTGTGTGGCATGAAACCACCATTTGTGGATTAGAGAATCTAATGGAAAGCTCCAAAATAAAGTTCAAGGTTGGAAAAAGGATTCAATTTCATTTATTGTATTGTTGTTTATATTTTATAAAAATGTATAATGTAGGACATTTGATTCCTCCAAATTAAACTGTAATAAATTATTGGAACCTCCTAAGTGGAAAGATTGTAAACCAACCATATAAGTGGTATCAATGCTATAATTAATTTGATTATGTATTGACATTGGTTTTGAGCACACGTGTGGTTTTCTATGTTTTTTATCCTTTTTTAATGTAGGCAAAAATAAACTAGAGAATATTTTGATTTGGGTTTAAAATGAAAGCTTTGCTTAGAAAACATGCATCTTGGTAATATTGAAAGATATAGTTTATTTTTTTGTCTCTTGTGTGTTTTCAAGTGGGAACCCATCTTAGGGTTCTCCTTGGGGTCTTGGGGTGAACAAAATATGTTGGACACCTTCCCCTTGTCCCCTATGTCCTTGTGGTTGTTTTAGAGTCCCTTGTTGATTCCAAAGCCCTTAAGAGTTATCTTCTTTGTGAGATAGTGGGTTTTGGAGATTGGGTGTTAGTGTTCACCTCAATCCCCCATTATTTTTTCATTTCAAAGTCTAGATTGTTTCGTGAATCTTTCCTTGTGTTTCCTAAGTGTTGTGCTTGGCATGATGGTCCAAATGGGGGATTTTATTGGCTCACTAGCCAAGATGTTAGTGCTAAGATAAGACACCAATACATGAAATGACTATAGCACATTCTTGGGACTCCAACACTAGGTCAAGACTACAACACCAATCTAGGACTTCAGTATGGGTGTATGACACTTTTGAACTCACTGTAGTGATCTTGGGTGCTATTTTTATTTTGGAAAATTGTAGTCCTTTGACACATTATTATCCCTTATTTTGTTAGATAATGATTTATTTTGGTCATTTCTTAAGGAAAATTAATTTTCCCATGTCGTTTATTTGTTGAAAAGTGTTGTACTTTGAGAGTTATGACACCATTTTCCTTGGAAAGCATGTCATATCTTGAAATGAACCATCATTGGTTTAGTTTTGTGGGGGGCTTGAGCCTCCCAAGGTTGGATTGTCTTGTAGGGGTCTAACCCCTATGTTAGAGGCTCCTTAATGTAAAGTATCCCTCTTAGGATTTAGTTTGTTCATTTATATTTGGAAACTCGATGGTCATGTAGTCTAGTCGAGATGTGGTATCTCCTTGTTATTCCATCATTAGAAACGTTTCCTTTAGTATTGTGAGAGTTTGTAAGTATTTGTTGGTATGGATTTGAGGTTGATGTTTCCCTCATCTCATCCTTATTTTGGTATTATGAGAGAAGGTAATCACAGGTTAGTACCTAATCATCATTTGGGTGTTGTTCCACTCTCTCATAGGTCCATCATGGTGAATTCATACCATAATTGAAAAGTCTTGCATTGGTGCCACCTTTCTTGTAGTTGGTGAGGTCATCTTGTTGGTAGAGTCCTTGTGTTGTGGTATTTGACATGACACACATGTACATGTTGTATTATAGTGTGAAAATTTGGTTGTTGTATCTTGGTTGTTGTTTCAAAAAAAAAATGTTTGGTTAGTTAGTGCCCTAGGCATGTGACTTGGGCATTATAGAGGACCATACATAATATGTAAGTGGGAAATATATGGCTCTTAACAACCACAACATCACTAAGGGTATGAATAACTTGAACCAAACATATGCACAAATAAGAAGTAGTGCTTTCTTTCTCACAATGGAACTATGGGCTATCCACAACTTGCTAGCTCTTGCAAACAACTTTGAGCATGAAATTGAATTGATAAGACATTCTAAGAAAACACTCTCAACCTATGGAGGAGGAAAATTTCCCATTATAAATCAAAGTGAAAAACATTACTTTTAGGAACAAGATACATTGAGCTTTAAATATGACTTGCTAGAAAAAATAGTCATATGTATAAATTTATAACAAATATTTCTTTGTCAAAAGGTGGTGTTTGAGTACTTATGTGACTACCATTTATAATTTTTTTGCAATATGCTAAACATGTGGGAAGTGGATAAGTTTGTGGCTTAAGGCTAGCACCAAAAAATTTCTCCAAGTTGTAAAAAATGTTTATCCATGATTCAATCCATCTATCCTTTGGCATAATGGGTACCCCTCAATGCTTGGCTCTCAACCAAAGAGGTTTTAGCCTAAGGATTGTGCACCCATATTGGAGGTATTGCATTATATTTTTAGTTCATTTTATTTAGTTCTCCAAGTTGTAAGTAAATCTTATCCATGATTTACTCCATCTATCCTTTTGTAATATTCTAATACATCCATAGGTGGAAAAATCCTTGTTCACCACAAAAACATTGATAATACTACTCTTTGTAGACATTGAAATCTCGCATACACTCATCTTCATACCACTACCCTAATCTCAACACCTAACCATATCCACTCATTAAAATAACTAAGCCTATCTCAATCAATCCATTTTATCAATCAAAATGATTAAATAATATTTATTATTTAATTAATTTAAATAAATTATTTTCCCATGAATATTTAAATATGAAAATAAATCTATTATTCACAAATAATTTAATAAAAATCATGATAAATCAATAAATTAGTTAACACATCAAATTAATTCAGTTAAATCATTGATCAAAACAATTAAACAATTTTATTAAATAAATAAATGAGTTAACTAGGTAAAAATAGTTGTCACCTCTCCATGTACTCTCTACCTTTAATGAGCATAAAATCCTAGCCATTCATCTATCTCATCAATAATCTTTAAATTGAGATCAAATCCATCACTTCTTCTTGGTTTGGAGCAAGTATATGATGTCAAACTAAACAACCACACATTTTATCATTTGTAAAGAACATCTATTTTTCAAGAGGTATTGTATTCGTTAATGAATGGTAGCTTAGGTCAGATATAAATGATGATTTCTATAAGCATCATCATCATTTATATAAGATCAAATACTCTTCATGTTTAATATTTCTAGAAATAAGTAAAAATCAAATTTTATAAAGCATGTATAAAATCGAATTTAACTAAATGATGTTCAAAATTCACATTGATTAAAATTCAGAATTCATGTAATACATCCGCCATGTGTAAGGGTGTGTATATATGCTAAGTTTGTTTAAACCGAATGATTATCGGTTGTAAGAGAAACCCGTGCGCCCAAAGGGACATGTCCCTTGAGCGGACGTGTCTCCATGTGTGGAGACACGTCCTCTCAAGAGATGCATCCCTTGGAGGCGGGTCTCCTTACATACAAAAGGTGATTCTAATCTTGATATGCAGACATCGAAATAATTAATGTTCTGCAATCAGCACATTTAGTAAAATAAAATCTGGAAATCAAAAATTATGACTTAGAATTTTGGTAGAATTCTTAAACTTAGAATATCTTTAGAACCCTTAGTCTCTCAATTTGATAGAAGGTTTGATTACATTTATATGGTATCAAATCCAGGTTGTGTGAATCCGAATCAAATCTAAATATCAAATTGATCAAGAAAATTCATATTTTTCTAGAATCTAATTCACATCACATTCTTCATAATGTCAAGTGTGATCAGATTTGAAGATCGTCTTGCAGGAGCAGACAATTTCACATCATGGAAATTTAGAATCATGATGATCCTTAGAGAGAATAAGCTAGATTCACTTGTGAGAGAAAATATGAAGGAAACAAAGTCTGAACCTAAGAAAACTCAATGGATAGAAAACAATGAAAAGGCCATGAAAATCCTAGTAGATGTAGTTAGGGATCATATAGTGCCCATCCTAACAAAACATGAAACTGCATACCATATGTACAAATCTATTGAGAGTAATTATGAGATCAACAACACCTGCAAGACTCTTGCATTAAAAAGGAAAATCAACAATGCTCAAATAAACAAAGGAGAGTCTATTAATGCATAATTCATGAGGATTATTGAACTAAGGGATCAATTATCCACAATTGGATATCATATTGATAGCAAAGAGTTAACTCTAATTGCACTAGGAGGCCTACCAAACTCATGGGAGTCATTTGTTCAAGGAATAAGTGCAATATCTAAACTCCCTAAGTTTGACAGGCTAAGAACTAACTGCCTTCAAGAAGAAACAAGACTCTCCTCAAAAGAAAACAAACAAAAAAACATAGATGAAGACATTCATGTACTCAACACATCATCTAATAAAAGGAATAAGAAAAACTCCTACAAGAAAGGATCTTTTAAAAGAAAGAGAAATTCCAATGGAAAGGGATCTTCTAAAAAGAAAGGCATCTCTCAAGTGCAATGCTTTAGATGTGATCAATATGGCCACTATGCAATGAAGTGCCCTGACAGATCAAAGCAACAAGCATCTTTTGCCAAAGTAGGAAAGACAAATTCAGATCATGAATTTGAGAACTTTGTGTTCTATTCAACATTATCTAGTCAAGTATCTAACAATATCAACAACTAGGTGATTGATAGTGGTTCTTTGAGGCACATCACAAGGTTTAGAGAACACTTAGACACTATGACTGAAGAGTCTGATGAAGATGTAACAATTGGGGATGACTCTACACATCAAGTAAAAGGGGTTGGAACTTGTTCCATCACATTGAAATATGGTCTCTCCCTTCAACTCACTGGAGTCTTATTTGTACCTGGAATAAAGAGGAATCTAATATCCATCTCTGCCCTTGAAGACAATGGATATAGGGTTACATTTATGGATGAAAAATTTCTAGCATGGCCTAAAAACTCAACTATCAAGAAAGCCCAAATCATAGGTGTAAGACAAGGGTACCTTTACAAACTTTGCACTGAAGTTAAACAAGCCCTTACCCTTGACACCTTTGAGTCAAATGAGATTTGGCATAGAAGATTAGGACACCTTCATTTCTGTGCCCTACCTTCTATGGAAAAACTTGTAACAGGCTTACCTAAGTCAAAACCATCTCATGAAGGAAATTGTAAAGGTTGTGCCTTAGGAAAGAATACAAAGGGATCCTTTCCCATTAGTTTGAGAAAAACCCTAAATGTGTTAGATCTGGTTCACTCCGACTTATGTGGACCCATGTCTGTACTGTCTAAAGCAGGATTTCTATACTATGTCATATTTATAGATGACTTCTCTAGGAAAACCTGGATCTATTTCCTTAAGTGTAAAGAGTCAATAGAAATCCTCAAAAGGTTCAAAGAGTTCAAAGCACTTACAGAAAACTTCTCTGGGAAGAAAATAAAAACCTTAAGGACAGACAATGGGAAAGAATACACCTCTAAATTTTTTAAGGAATTCTGCATGAGTGTTGGAATTAAGAGGGAGTTCACAGTGGCCTACAACCCTCAACAAAATGGGGTTGCTGAAAGGAAAAATAGAACCATTGTAGAAGCTGCCAAAGCAATGTTGCTTGACCAAAACATTGAAACCTCTTTCTGGGCAGAAGCCTCTAGGACTGCTATCTACATCCAAAATAGATGTCCTCATTCTCATCTTGACAACAAAACTCCTGAAGAAGCCTTCACTAGCATAAAACCTGACATTAGTCACTTTAGGATTTTTGGTTGTCTCGTCTATATTCATGTGCCCAAGGAGAAGAGATTCAAACTTGAACCTTCCAGAAAGAAAGGGATATTTATGGGATATAGTGAAACCTCCAAGGCCTTCAGGATATTCATACCTGGGCAGAATCAAATTGAATTGAGCAGAGATGTCATCTTTGAAGAAGACGTTGCATTCAAGAGGGCAAGAAGTTCTAGTGAGACTGAAACCTATTCCCCTAGAGTACCTGAAATGGAACCTGCTCCTGAGATTCAGAGGGAACATCTTAAGGAAATTCCACATGAACTTCCTTCTACTTCAAATGAGAATACAAATGACAACGGCAGAAAGAGACCACTTTGGGCCAAGAAGATGATCAAAGAAGCAGAGGATCATGCAGCACCCAAAGGAACGTTCAAGGAGAGTAAAAGACCCAAATGTTTCTCTAGCTATGTTGCTCTAATGAACATCATAAACTCAGAACCTATTAGTGTTACAAAATCTTTATGACATCAAGCATGGAAGGATGCAATGACAGAGGAATACCAGTCTATTCTAAAGAATGATGTATGGGATATAGTGCCTAGACCAAAAGAGAAATATGTTGTCTCTTCCAAATGGCTCTTCAAAATAAAGCATGCTACTAATGGCAGTATAGAAAAACATAAAGCACGTTTCATGGGAAGAGGTTTTTCTCAAAAGGAAGGCATTGATTACGAAGAAACATTTGCACATGTTGCCCGTTACACATTTGTGAGAGCAGTGTTAGCCATTGCAACAGCTAAAGGTTGGAAGATCCATCAAATGGATGTGAAAACTGCCTTCCTGAATGGAACCATTGAAGAAGAAGTCTATTTGGAATAGCCTGAAGGTTTTGTGATACATAAACCTGACTCACATGTATGCAGACTGAAGAAAGCCCTCTATGGACTTAAACAGGCTCACAGGGTCTGGTATGAAAGAATTGATAGCTATCTCTTGGGATTAGGATTTTCCAAGAATGATGATGACTCCAATCTCTACTTCAAGGTAGTTAAAGGTGATATGCTAATAATTATTTTATATGTTGATGACCTGTTGATAACAGGAGAAGATCACCTCATTGCTCAAGGGAAGCAAGATCTAATTTTTGAATTTGACATGAAAGACTTGGGCATTCTACACTACTTCCTAGGTTTAGAAGTATGGCAGAAATCAGAGGGCATTATACTAAACCAAGGGAAGTATACTATTGATATTCTAAAGAGATTTGGATTGTTGGATTGCAGACCGATGTCTACACCTATGGAAACCAACCTTCACAAATTGAAAGAAGCAGCAACAGAATCCACGTGTGCAGATCCAACCCTTTACAGACAGATGATTGGATTCTTGATGTATCTAGTCAACACCAGACCTGATATTTTCTATGCAGTGAATGTTCTCAGCCAGTTCATGTGTGAGCCAAAGGAAATTCACTTAATGGCTGTGAAACATATTTTGAAATATCTTCAAGGAACTATTGGATATGGTCTTCTCTACAAGAATGATCAACTAGATCTACATGGGTACTCTGATTCAGATTGGGCTAGAAGTATAACTGATCGGAAAAGCACATCAGGATGTTGCTTCAACTTAGGATCAGCTATGATTTCCTGGATTTGCAGAAAACAATCTTCAGTTGCACAGAGCTCAACATAAGTTGAATACATTGCAGCCTCAATGGGAGCAAGAGAAGCAGTTTGGCTTCGTAAATTGCTTGTGGGACTCTTTGGTGAGCCCTTGAATCCTACAATTATTCATTGTGATAATCAGAATTGCATCAAACTCTCTGTAAATCCTATCTTTCATGATAGATCTAAGCACATTGAGATCCCCTATCATTATGTAAGAGATATGGTGGAAAGGAAAGTGATTTAGTTGGAGTATATTAGTACAAATGATAAAACTATAGACATTCTCACCAAACCTCTCTCCCGAATCAAGGTAGAGCACTTCATGAAGAAACTTGGTATGGTTGAAATGTAATTTGTTATTTATGTTTGAAATACAAATTGTTTATAAAATTGTACTAATATATAAAGATGTTTAATGTGTAAACTCTTTTGTCATGTGTGTGACTCCATGACTTTATGGGCCTACTCCCCCTGTGTACATTATTGAAAGGTGACGATCTTTCTAATAATGAACACTTGTATTTGACATTGTAAAGTGACGACTCTACAATGATAAACTATCATGATAGATATCATGTGACTTAATATATGTGGACATGTCATGATAGTATCTCTTGGACACTTTGATGGATATCATGGGACTTGATATCATTTGAAGATCATTGTGATCTTTAAGAGATAATCATGGTGGATATTTATATTAGTGGATATGCCATGAATTATGTTATACATCATGTGACTTGATGTCAGTGCACATACCATAATGAAGATGTGTTATGAAGAATGTCATGTGACTTGACAACTTTGAGAAAACATATCTTATCTTTGATATCACCTGTAAAGGTGATATCTCCACTTATTTGATTTGAAATATCTTCCCTAGATAAGAGGGAGTGTTAATGAATGGTAGCTTAGGTTAGATATAAACGATGATTGCTATAAGCATCATCATCGTTTATATCAGATCAAATACTCTTCATGTTTAATATTTCTAGAAATAAGTAAAAATTGAATTTTATAAAACATGTATAAAATCGAATTTAACTAAATGATGTTCAAAATTCGCATTGATTAAAATTCAGAATTCATGTAATACATACGCCATGTGTAAGGGTGTGTATATACGCTAAGTTTGTTTAAACCAAATGATTATCGGTTGTAAGAGAAAACTGCATGCCTGAAGCCTGGACACATCCCTTGAGCGGACGTGTCTGTGGAGGCACGTCCTCTCAAGAGACGCATCCCTTGGAGGCAGGTCTCCTTATATACAAAAGGTGATTCCAATCTTGATATGGGGTGATCCCACAATAGTGGTTTACAATTTTTGGCCAAACTGGACACTGAAATTATTTTTTTAAACTAAATCTTCACATTTGGGCACCTATAGTGGCTAAACCATGAAGAATTTGAAGATGATGAAAACTAAAATCTCGTCACATTTTGTCTGTAGATTCCAAAAATATTTTTTTCAAAATTTTTGGAATCAGATTGCACTTCTTTTTCCATCTCCCACGAAAACTAATTTTTTTCAAAAATCAGAATTTTTAAAAAGTGACACACACCATATAATGCATAACTTTTTTTTCATGAAGGAAAAAATTCTAATTCTTTCAAATTTAGATTTGTAGCTCGATATCTAGTGCTTCCACTTGGTTAGACAATTTTTTATTGAATATTTTTCTTTAATCAAGTTTCAAGTCAAACCAATTATAATTCAGACATCGCACACAGTATAACGCATAACTTTTTTTTATTTATCAAAATTCAATTTTACTTTTATTGTTGGATCAAGGACTTCAATATCGTGCACTAATATTTTTCAAATATTTTTTTGATAATCTATTATTTTTCCACATGTGCAGAACAAAGACCTTCATTTTCGATGAAAAACCTATGTTTAATAAAACTAAAAAAGCAAATACATAATAAAACCAAAACATATTAAAATTATATTCATTGGATAGATCGCTCTGAGGACTACCTGATTCAAGTTGGGTTTGTGAAGATTCCTCCATTTTCATCCTCAACCCAAGCTCTGAAGTGCCAAAATTCGGTTTTTTCGTGTCTCAGGAGGGGATGAGGAATAAAGGGGGTTCGAACAAATCCTTATGGGTTCGAGCGAACCCCTAGGGGTTCACTCGAACCCCCTTCTATGAGGGGTTTTGATGGATTTTTTGGCGGGAAAGTATTAGGATAGTTCACTCGAACCTAGGTTCTAGCGAACCCCTAATGGGTTCGGTCGAACCAATAGGTTCGTACAAACCCCTAAAATCAATTTTTTTTCCATGCATTCATTTTCTGTGAGTTTTCCTTCCTAACTTCAATTGTAAACCACTATTGTGGCTTCACCCTATGCAAACATCAAAATAATTAATGTTCTGTAATCAGTACATTCAGTAAAATAAAATCTAGAAATCAAAAAATCTGACTTAGAATTTTGGTAGAATTCTTAAACTTAGAATCTCTTTAGAACCCTTAGTCTCTCAATTTGATAGAAGGTTTGATTACATTTATAGTATTGTATTTTTAGTTGAAATTTTGTTTATGCAATTTATTTTTCTCTATATAAGGTGAGTGTTAATTCAATTTAAGGTTTGTATTTCATTCATTGAAATATTTGCTTTGCTTGAATTTCACACTTACACTCTCTTTCAGAGTGGTGTACTAAGTTATGATTTTATATATTTGCTCATAAATGTTTGCCAGTGGCTTATGCACCAAAACTCTAGTGATGCTTGTTAATACCACTATTATTATTTATAAAGTCCCAACTTTTATAATGTCGAGTGTAATCAGACTATAACTAACTCCTTTGCCATCTCTTACAATTAATTTTGAAGAAAAATGATCTTGGTTGTTATGTCTTTCTCTTGTTCATCTCCTTGTTTCCATTGAATTTGATGGAGATTTTTGTAATTTGTTGGAATAAATTTGTAGTGTCATGATGAATAGATTTGGAGCCTTACACGTTGCCCCACCTTTGTTTCAAAATGATTTGTTCAAACCAACTACCTTGCACATTCATGTTTAAATTCACTCAAATTACTAAAAGTTATATTTTAATCAAAGTTAAATTTACAATGTACCAAACAAATCTTAAATTTACAATGTACCAAACAAATCAACTCTATATATGCATATAGATGCCTTACCTTGAGAAATATTGATGCTTACAAGAGACTTCAATTCACACTAGACTTATTGTTTACATGCTTATAAGAGACTTCAATTCGCACTAGACTTATTATTGGCATGGTCTCCCATCACCATGTAATACTAGAAGTTGAGGTTGAGGCTGTGCGACTTATCCACTATGTCCAATACTGGTTGAATTTGCTACTAAGATGATATTGTCAACCTCAAATCTTATGCATTTTCTTAGTTCTTCTCTTGTGTTTACGTAAATGTGCCCAATATTTACCTAATTAAGTACTTGCTTTCTCAAACCTATACATCTACATCTCGTTCTCTTCCATTAATCCTTTTTCTTTTAATTCCATTTATCTTATATTAAAAAAGAGTTGCTAATGAAATGAATGTCAATGTATAAGTGTGCCTTAAAATAACATTTAGGATAAAGTCTTGGTGAGAAATTCCAAGAATTCTCCACATGTCCTCCACTATTGATAGTAATAAGATCAATTTGCTTATTATTTGGTCAAAACTAGGTCTTGAGGACATAAACATCTCTATTGTTTCTTATTTACATATCCAATAGGTTTTGCTTGTTGATTTTTTGCTTTGTTGTAATGAATAATTTTTGTAAGGAAGCTAAGGTAGCAGAATAACTTCCTCCACTAATTTTGAGAGGAGGATAATGCAAAACTTTATAGATCTTTACAACAGTTACATAAAATTAAACAAAAATAAACATAAATATCATGCATACTACAACATAGCGATTTATGTGGGGATAAACCTTTTGGGAGAAAAACCCCACACTCCAAAAGCCACCTAATATATTTTTTAAAAATTTGAAGATTACAATATACTTGCAAAGGAAGCTTCTCACATGTGTATCACCAACTAGAGATCCAGAGGCAACACAACTATTGGACTCTTAGAATACATCACAATGCATAATTGTAATATAATTCCCTCCTAAAATAGGGTTACCTTCTAGGGAAATACAAGACAACAAAATATCTACCATCAGATCTGAGATCTAATGATGAACGGTCCAGATTTACAATAATAAAATATACATAAAATGTGGCTTTTGGGGGCACTTCCCCCGAACCCTCATTGGGGTGCACGACCCCTGAACTCCCCACCAAGGGGGTCATACCCCCAAACCCCGCAAGGGAGGTACCCCCCTTGTAACCTCTTGTGCTCAATATATTAATCTCCTATAACTACAAGGTAGACACAACTTTTCCTAACACTTTTTAACTTGACTAAATGACTCCAATGCTTTCTTATCTATTTTACAATTGATGGTGATGTCATATTCTTTAATGTGAAGTTAATATTCTTCTATGGACATAAGTAGGTTTGGATCTTTGATATGTAAAGCTACCTAATTCTAGAATAGTGTGGCTAGACCCTTTTTAATTTTTCTTAATATCTTAATTTCCATTATTTGTAAATGCAAGCATGCATTTTTCCACAAAGTAGCAAGAGGCGTTGAATGACAAGTGTAAGAGTGATAGATTGATTATTATAAAACACTTGAAATTCCAATGAATAATACACTTATGCTTAAGGATGGGGAAGTAGACATGCACTTTGTATTTTTTGAAACAAAGGAAACATGTGGTGGTAAACATGAAGGGGGTGCAAATGGATATGGTTTAATGCTTTGTGTCACTTCAAAAGTTTGCTATTGATTATAGATAGTTACACTATTTAAAAATCAAATGATCAATGACTCATCCAAACTTAAAAATGATAAATAATTAGTTTTCTTTATTAATAAAAAATACCTTTATTTGAACCATTTGATATCTAAGAATAGTAGGAAACACCATCTTATTTACTTGCTATAATTATATTTGTATTTTTAATAATAATGTTAGAGATTGAAACATTAGAAATTGTGATCTATTTTTATTTGTAAGAAAAATATTTTAATTATATATTTAATGATAATGTAATATATAAGCATATTAAAAATAGTCAAAAAAAATCACATACAAAGTGCATTAATAGGAATCTATTTTATTTTTGTTGACCCAACAAATACTTAATGTATATTCATTTTTAACTAACTCAAAGTTGCTTAGCTATTAAGTTTATATCACATGGCCATTACAATTTAAAATGTAATTACTAATTAATGAATTATAGCTAAAAAAAACACATTTGCCTTTTGCACCTACACAAGACTTTGCTTTTTAAAGTAAATATTATTCTTAATCTAATAATGTAAGTCCAACATAAAGTGAAAATAATAAAGAAGAATCAACTTACATTCCAAGTGCTTTACATCTTATCAAGGCCTAAATTTGATGGTCACCCCACCTATCAAGTTAATTTTTTTAATAATTATCCATTCAAAATTTATCTTTCAACTTTAAAATATATATTTTACTTTAAAATATATATTTTACTTTAAAACATATATTATAGATTAGATATATATTTTAATATAATTTTTTAATAAATTTTTGACAAAATTTCTCTTTCATGTGATAGGATATTTTTTAACATTTTTAAAAACACAATTTAAAACTATGGAAATGCCCATTTAAAAATAAAAAAAATAAAAAAATAAAAAGTTGTGCCACCATACATGCAAAGCAAGAGATCATAAAATCCTCCATATTAAGAAAAAACAATTCAATGGACCTACAGGTAAGAATGCATGGCGAATTGATCTTACCAAGGACGCCTCAGCTTTGTGAAAATCAACGACCCATATGAAGCGAAGAGAGATGGACGGCTGAGGAGGAAACATGCAGCACACATATAATCTTCCTGGACTTTTCTTCAGCAGTCAGTTGACGATGTAAAATCTTGATGATCTGCTTATTTTTTTCTTTATAAATATTTACTTTTCTATTCCGTTTAGTGTAGAAGAGGATTACGAACGCTAACAACAATTGAGGTGAAATATGTTCTATTTTAGTGATCCTTATGGGCGTGTAGCTAGGATCTTTGATTTCTTGATTTGTTCAAGTAAATTCAATTCACGGATTTGGTGAAGTTGCTCACTCTTATCAACCGCTGTCTAACCTAAAGCTATGGAGTACACCAGCTGTGAAGGTGTTTCTGTTATACTAATGTGCGAGTGTGTGTGTATACAATGTGTATGTATGAATGCATGGCTTTTGGGTTTATGTGTACTGGGCTTCAGAAAGTGAAGTTTGTGCTTACATTTAGTTGCTCATAAGGAACAATGGTAGAAAGTGTGTGTGAGTAGCATATGGAAATTTGATTAGGTAGTAAAGAAAAATCTTAATGGGCCTTGAATTATCTTTTGAGGATGTGCAATGGTGGTTGTTATAGAGGATATTGCAAGCTTGATTGTCGAGAGCAGTAGTTGCGAGTAACAATATTTGAAATTTTGAAAATTGCCTAGCGTAATGAGATATATCTTATATTTACCTAGTTCTTGGCTTTAACCTCTAATTTTGGTGTCCTGGAGGTTAAATCATGAGATCCACTGACCTAACTGGATTTTGAGGTCTCACGTTCAAATTTTGTATGTGGGGTCCATCTGCTCTAAACGGTAGGTTTTAGGTGAAAGAGATGCTTTACCTTTTAAGCCCTGTTAAGTTTGATCTACATGATTAGTTGCGTTGCATAAATAATGGTGAATTGCATTGGAGACGGTGCGTAAAAAAAGCTGGGTCTTATTCTAGCCGGGGATTGTAGTGAATAATGGATAGTGCTACTTGGTGTTGGAGAATTCTAAAATTAGAGTATCTTAAGTAAGAATCTGCCATTAGAATAGTTTTTACACAAATTGGGCCCGTAGAAACTTTTTTCATCAATAGTTTTACTCCAGGCTTCCCGACCCATTGGCAGGACATTTGATGAAGTGGATTGTTATGTTTGGTGTGGCTTGTCATGTGCATTGGCTCACAAATATCCATCATGACATTGCTTTACATATTTTTGGGAGGTGGTTGCTTCAGCCAAGGATTACTTATTTTTCCATCTTCAATATGAACTTCAAGTTAAACTACTCAAGATAATTTGTTATCCTCTGTTTATTTCTTAGATTTCTCCATTTCACTTTGAATTCCATTTTTGCTACCCTCCTTTGACTTGTACAAGATTAATAAAGTGGATCTGTAAGCTTGCATACCATCTATAATTGGAGTGTCTTCTATGTTTTTGGCACTTGTGTGATGAAGTCTACAGTACAAATTTCCATTCATATATTTCATTTGTAATAGTTGAAGCAATGGAATGAAATATGCATTTGTTCTTCTGCAGATGAAATACTTCAAATTCAGCATAATAGGAAGTTGTAGGTAACAGAAAACCTTGAGCGGATTCACAAGAGGTTTATAAGGCAAATATTATATATATTTTTCTCAGGTGACTGTTATTGATTCTTTTTGCCAATTAAACTATCAATTCTAAAGTATCTTAGGAGTGGCACAGGCATAGTTTTTCTTCAAATGAAAAACTATATTTTTAAGACCCAAAACAATAAGTTCGTAGATCAGTACAGAATCTACTTAGCTATTGACGTTGTTGACTATGAACCAACTTTTGGGACAATTAGCCCCTCCCATGTGTTAATTTTAAGACTATGGTAAGAAGATTCTGCACTCAGAAAATTTAGTCCCAACTGCAAAGAGCTTAAAAGGAAAACTTCAATCAAAACCACAGATCTGAATTCGCTAATGTACAACTACATCTACCAAAAATATGAACATTATAGTCACAGATGTAAACTCTTTATACTGCATGTATTTTCTGTTAGAACTGAAAAGAAATACACTGCATTGGAATGAAATTTTATAAAAGACACTCTATATCTATCGTAAGTAAAATTAGAATATGTGCCCTTTAAATAGATGAGTGCACTAAGAATCTAAGTAAGAGAATCCAATTTAAACTTATAACTTACTAGAGTAACCCTTAATTTGACTAATCAATCAATTTAGTCTAACTGAAAACTCTCAATCAAAGTAGTTGAGATGAGTTACATCTACAAATCACTTGAGTCTCAAGTAGTTAACAAGGCGCTAATCTCAAAGAAGACTCCCTACATAGCTGGGCCTTGTTCTCCTGTATAACTATGCCCTCTCCCTGCTGGTCTCTCAGCTGCATACAGTTCTGGATCTGCTGTTGTTACTATTGTGCTATCACCATGAGAACATTGGCTGAGCAACTCAAGGTGAAAGCTCTAAAGCTTCCTCTTTGCAAGGAAAGTGTTCTCCATCAATCTAAGTCTCTGTCTCTCAAGTCTCAACATTTCAAACATCCAGCAACTAAAGCAAAAAAACTCAACAAAATTGTTCCCTCTTTCTTAGAGAATCCTCTGGCAATTGGAGGAAGAATTCTAATCAAGGTCAACTCCTTTCAGAGAGAGTCCTGCAATAAATTTGTCGTGGTACTCTTCAATACTTCCTTTACTTATGTGTTTGGAATCAATCAATGACTCCAAGGTAGGTTTAGAAATTGTCTCCATAAAGCTTGAAGGACAATCCTCCATCATGGCATCTTTCCTTGCTTGATTGGGTCAATGAGTTTGACTCGTAAAACTACATGGTTGAATCCTGATAGCAATATCACAATTTGACACGCTATGGAAAATACCTCCTACTTATCAGAAAACTCTTCGTTAAACTAAGAACATACAAGACATCATCTACCTCATGACCATCACTTGAAGACATGCAGAAGGAGAGAGCCCAATCTGATAACTAAACAATTGGCATCGTTTCCCAACTCCACTTGTATGCCATCTTGAAGTCTGTTGAATACCTTCTTATTGAAGGTAATGTGTTTGGATGCCACACTGTCCACATACCATTATACCAAAAATGATGTTATTGGATAGGCATGACATGGCAGAGAGAGCTGTCCTAAGTTTGGATGTTAACTCAACTACTCTAGCTGAAGTTTTTGCAGTCCATGCCAAATCTTGTTGTTGTTGTTGCTTGGCTTTCTTCCTCTTAGGACAGTGAGATGCATAGTGGCCCATGTCATGTCACTTGAAACACTTCATGTGGCCCAAGTCTTTCTTTCCCTAGTTTGAAGAGTTTGATTCTTCCTCCTTGCCCTTTTGACCCCTCCTGGGTGTTTCTTCATCCTTCCAATGAGGGCCAGGTTTTGACTCTCTTCCACTTTGATTGAAATAGCCTCTAGTCCTAGATAAAATCATCCCAAAGCTTCTCAAAATTGGGAAGCTTCTCATGGGTGCAAACACCTTGAACAAATTGATCCCAAAGCACAAGAGAAACAAGTTACAACTGTGATAGGTCGAATTTGGGTGTTAGAAAACGAGCAGCAAACAAAAGAGTGCAAATAAACACTAAAACAACCTACACCTCAAGATTAGCCTAGTTGGAATCAACACAAAATAAGAACAACGAAATGAAACTTTTTACCTTGCGTCGAATCGATCCTTTGGTTGGCCCTTCGATCTTCGGTGTGTATGCTCCTTGGATGGCAAAATATGCAAGCTAGATGGTGATATGAAGATGGATGGAAGTGGATAAAAGTATGAAAATGGCTAAGTATGAATTCTAGAGAAATTTTGCAAGAGTTTGGCTACAATGCATGAGTTCCCGCAAATGAGAGAAAAGAGGGGGTATTTATAGAGATTTTGGAAATCTCTAGGGAAATGGATGGTCAAGATTGAGCCACCAAGATCAAGATGTAGGGCCAAGGTGAGTTGAGAACTCACAAGCCCTCACATCTTGACATGTAGCATGTGATATGGCTTAAAAGGGGTGATGTGTACATGAGGTGGAAGGATAGGACATGACCTTGGGATTCCTCCTTATCCCCATGTGGGTGAGAGGACATGTGGGGAATTAAAAATTCCTCAAGTATTCTCATGGGGATGAGAAAGAATTTTAAATTCTAAGGGGTGCATTGGGGGATTAAATGTGAATTAAAGATTGTTGAGTGGGGGACATGTAAGAGACATGTGATTTTAAAATTGTGAAAATGTTGAGTGGGGATTAAATGTGAATTAAAGATTCACATGGGGAAGAGAAAATGAATTCAATATTCCTTGGAAGGATAAAATGAATTAAAAATTCCTTGAGAGGTTGATTAGGCTAGTTAATGAAGGATTAAAGCAGGGTTAGATGGGCTAAGAGAGATTAGAGGCCAACTTGCAAAAGTTGGAGGATGTGACACATCCTAATCAAGGATTAAGCATATGCACACCTCTAATGATGAGATTAGGAGAATAATTAGAATCAGATAAAGATGATGGAGGATGTGACCTATGAGGAATTAAATAAATGTGAAATTTATTTATTTCATTTGATGAAAGGGGAAGGTATTTAATTATTTAACTAGATACCTTAGGGATTAGAAGAACTTTAGAGGGATTAATTAAATAATAGTGATATTACTTAATTAATGCGGATAAGGAGATGTTTAGACGAAAGGGGATAAATTTGGATAAATTAAGTGTCCAAATTTAGGTGTCTACAACAACTATGGGCACCGACTCATTATCCTCCACCTTCACCTTGATAGGAATGAGTTGATCTTGAAGCTCAATGATCTTCATAAGGTAATTAGCCATTGTGTCAATATCGCTCATGTGTATAGCATTGAGCTTGTTCTTTAGCAATGGGAAATTTTCATGCTTTGATATGTAGTAATCAAGACATCATACATTTCCTTTGTTGTCTTCTTTTTTGTGATGCGAGGGATCAAATGTTCCTTCACCGAATCTAGGATGATTCACTTTGCCTTGGCTAACTTTTTGATATGATTGACCAACTGAATTTGTTAGGTGGTGCAACTTTTATATCCACAAAAATCCAAATATCAATCTCCTCTAGTAACAACATGTACAATCCACACTTCCAAGTTGTGAAGTTGGAAGCGCCCTCTAGATGATCACACTCTCTAAGATCAAGACTAGTCATGCCCTGCAACTTTTGGAACATGTTAAAACCACTAAATCAGCCGAAATAATCTTGGATCAACAGCCTATCATAGGTGCAGATCAACACTCCAATCACTGGAGCACTTAGGGCATCCCACCCTACAACTTCTCGCAGGTCCAGATCTCTTCAATTCCTGAAGACTTTTGCTATCACACTCATTGGAAAAAATCAGCCACCCATCTGAAGTTAAAATCAACTTTCTAAGCACTCTAAGGTCCTGGGAATCCCACCCAACAACCTTCATAGGTCCTTGTGCCTGTCATAGGCACAGATTGATTTCAACAACTGAAGCTTGAGCATCACACCTGCTGAAACCTTGCAACAACTCCCTCTCAGAGGAAGTAGCCCTATCCCTCAACATAAACCTTGGAAGATTTCAGATTTTCTGCTTTGATACCATGTTAAAAATAAATTTTAGACCATGCTAAACAGATTCTGCACTCAGAAAAATTAGTACTAACTGCAAAGAGCTTAAAAAGAAAATTCCAATCAAAACAGCAGATTTGAGTACATTAGTTTACAAACAGATACTGTTGAAAACATACGCATCGAATACTCACAGATCTGAACTCTCAATACTATATCTATCTTCTATTAAAACTGAAAAGAAATACATTGCACTGGAATGAAATGTTAGACAAGAGACTCTATATCTCTCGTAATTAAAATTAGAATATGTGCCTCTTAAATATACAAGTGCACTAAGAATCTAAGCGCCCTTTAAATAGGAAAATCTAATGAGAATTTAACTAAGAGAAGCTACAAGAGGTGTCAAGTATAGCTCCAAGTTAAGCTCACAACTTACTGGAGTAACACTCAGAGTCTCAGATTGACTGATCAATCAATTAGTCTTACTAATCAGTTGATCTAGTCTAACACTAGAACTCCAAATCAAAGTAGTTGAGGCTATGGCACATCCACAAATCACTCAAGTCTCAAATGGTTTTTTGGGCACTAATCTCAAAGAAGGCCCCCTCCATAGCTAGGCCTTATTCTCTTATAGAACTATGCCCTCTCCATGATGTTCTCTCTGCTGCACACAGGTTTGGATCTGCTATTGTTACTATTGTGCTATCACTTTGAGAACACTGACTGAGCAATTCAAGGTGAAAATTTGAACACCATGCCACAGAGGTTGCCTCACAATTGTGTTTCCCATAAATATGCATGACTTACTAGGATTGGAATAACATAAGATAATCATGAATTTCTTTTAGTAAGAAGTCCTTGCCATCACATTATCCTTCATCCCCCACATGATGGGGATTGGATACCCATAAAAACTTAAATGTCTTACTGTGTATTGGTGACATTCTTTAGACTTCTAAATAGAGCTTCAACTTTTGTCTATCATTTGATTGTATTTTTAGAGCTATCTAGGTTAGTGGTATTTGTTGGTGTGAAATGCTATATTATCTAACTAGTTTCTTATTAGGTCCTATTCACACTTACATACTTAAGCTTACTCAGATCATTTTTTTCTGTGTCTCATATCATATGATTACGACACTTGGCATGATTAATAATATCAAGTTTCCACAATCCATATTGTATTGTTCCAAAGACTTGGCATGATCTTAGTATGTCATAGGGCTTCATCCTTGTCTTTATAACAAGGGTTTCTCCATTGTATATTGTATCAGTTTCATTTTGCATCTAATGAATTCTCTAGTTTCATAGCATTTTCATTGCTTCTCTCTTGTGTGGAAGGTTGTTTTGGTTGGATGTGATCCTTGGGCTATTGTGGGGTTGATCAACAAGTTTTACATATCTAGGTTCTTTGTTAAGGATATGCTAAGAAAGAGTTGAGTGATTCTGACTTTTCATTCTTTTCCACTATAATATCCCAATCCCTAATGATGGTAGCAGAGCACTTTTAAGCTGTCTCTATGTTTTCAAGTTTCTCCTTACAATTGACTGAAATCAGTTCTGTAAGGCTTTGTAATTGTGTCTGGGTGTCATTGGTTGTAACGCTCAAAAATTGATGTTCATTTAGCCACGTAATTTACCAAACTTAATAAATTCCAAGTATGGTAAAAACCAAGGATGCATATATCATGATCTTTCCATAAATGCTAAAAAGATAAAATTCAAAATAAATCTCATTCCATGTATGCAAAAGAAATAAATTAAATTAGCAACAAGGATCATTGCAATGATACATATATGATTTCCATTCGCATATCATTGAGTTTCCATAAATTTGCTCTAGTTTTAATTACATCACTAACTTTCAATTAGTACATCTATTTCAATGTTACAATACTGAATTACAAATAAAATTACATTTACAAGCCATTCAAAATAATACATGAATACATTTATAGCATATAAATCTCTGAACCTCAACCGCCGTGACATCACTGGTCTTATTGCAAGCTGGGGCCAAGAGTGTGATTAAGGCGCCTTTTCCGCCCAACCACGAAGTACATGACTTCCCCGGGTTCCTTCCTAACTCGAAGGAATCCCCGGCCCTACATGAGGAGCCTAACAACCTAAAACAACAACGCAAAAGGGAACTCTCGATGCAAGCTTGATGCCTATATGCATTTCTAACATGAGAATCACATAATTCTTGCAAACAGGAGGTGGCAGAGACCTATATTTATTTAGTTCTAGGCTTTTAATTCCATCTATTTCAATGGTGCATGTGCTTGGCCAAGCATAAATAAAACAAAATGATAGTTTTAGAAAAGGTAAAACTATCGGCTTTGTGGGTCCACCTTCGACATCCTACCCCGAAAGTTTCTCAAAATACAGTAAATAATACATTTTCTATCTAAGTTCACAGTCAATTTTACACATTGCTAATTTCATAGATATTTCATCATTGTCTAGTGTTCACACAAAGATTGCTAAAATAGCTTTCATGTATGCATTCAGTAAATGAGGTTTTCTTGTACAATTTTCAAATGAGTGTTACAATGCAAAATAAATTCAGTTTCAATTCTATTCTCTAAAAGAAATAATTTGGTCAAGTAAGTAATTTTGATAGCTTCAACTAAGAAGGAAAAATACTCTTTTCAGAAATTTTACTAATTGGAATGCATTTTCTATAGAATACATTTTCTCTAAGATTCATTTTCAGCTCTTAATATAGTTTTTTAAGTATTCACTAAGTTCAGAAATGAAATATGGGGTCTCATACAAGGGCTTCAATATTATGAAATATAACGATTTAATAAAAAAAAGAAACAAAGTGAATTTTTCAGATTTGCTCATAAACACCAGTTTGCTACAAAACACATAGTTATTTATATGAATATATTCTACATTTTCTAAATATTTTAACTTAAATATAAGAGTGCCCCGTTCAGATTTGTATTTACATTTCCTGTGTTGGTAAGTATATATATATGATTATAATATTTACATGTATATATTTAGACATAATAGACTTATAATGGATAACACATAAAGAGCATGAATACAATGCTGAGTTTTTCCGTGTAATACCAATGTCAATAGGTAATTCTTTCTGTAGAAATACAATGGTTTTAGTGCCAGGTATATGTATATATATGTATATATGTATATATATTTATATATTTATATATATATATACTTACATTTGGATATGTATTTATTCGTATATATATTTTCTGTGCAAATTTTATTAACAAAGAACAATATCTTTGTGGAAGAAAAAAAAATAGAATTTATAAAAGAAATCAGAATCTGTATGTTTGTGCATAAGTATATGTATGTGTACACATACATACATATATACATATATATTTAATTCGTATATAATTCATACAACAAATATGGCTGACTGTGCTTCCAATGCACAAGCCAAAAGAAACAGAATTTCGCGTGTTCTTTAAGCAGCTCACATTACAGTTTACTATGGCAAATAGTATCTAGAAGGGCTTACGCCCCCCTCATGGGGAGGTGCTGCCTGTGGAAGGTAGCGCTTCCTCCACAGACCGCAGCCTGTGGAGGGAGCGCTGTCTCCCACAGCGCCGCCTATGGGGAGGGCACAGCTGGGGAGAATCCCCAGCCCCCTCTTCACATAATCAAAATTCAAATACAAAAATTCAATTTCTAATAGCTTCTAAATGCTATTCTTTAGAGATTCATTTTCGCTACATGGTTTATAAACAAATGCGTGTGTATCTATAAATTTTATATTTATATATATATATATATATATATATATATATATATATTTTTAGACTTGCTATAAAAAGATTGAGCATTCTGGAATGAAATTTTATCCATAGTTGCAGAGAGAAACCCCAATCTAGAAGTGGGGAGAATATGCAATTTCTCTTAAAACACACAAAATAACAGAGGTTCTTTCTCAATCTTTCAAACTGGCTTTCAAATTTCACAGTAGTATCTACATATTTCAATCAAAATTTGTGGGAAAAGAAGGGAAAACCTCGAAATTACGCTTCCAGCTGGAGATTGGAGATGCTCTTCAAACAACCTCTTCCTTTTTGCCTTTTTCCAATCTGGTTTCTCTGAGAGAGCTCCTTCTTCTTCTTTCTTTCCAGTTGTTTTTCTAGCTCTTTAACTTTCCACTATCTACCCAAGATTAATTCTCAACACACCATTTAAAAAGCTTCAGCATTTTCTTGGCAGCTATTAGAGCAAAATTACAGAGCATATTTTAAAGAAATTTTTTTTCGAGAACTGTTACCTTCTCGAGAACTCTTTTTCCCTTTTTAAAATTGCTTTTCCTTTTACAATTTCCTACCCTAATCTTGAAATGTATTTTAAAATTAATAATAATTTTTAGTTTAATTGCATGTAAATCCCCTTTTTGAAAATATTTACTCAACAATAAAAATAAATATCTTATAACTAATGGTTAACTTATTAACTCCAAGACTAACACACATTAAAAGAAGAATAAAATGCAGAGTATTTAAATCAAAAATCTATAATTAACTTCAATTAAAACTTCATCCTTTATTTCATCATGCTTTCACCACATTATTTATTTAATTTGCAAATAATTCAAAACAAACACACAAAAATTAGACATTCCTAAATGCAGTCTATATGAAACTAAGTGCGTGTGTGTAATCGAGAGGTCTTCTTGCTTTGTCCTGTCAAGAAGCTAATCACCTCTCCTTAATCACACCCTTGGTCTTCAACTTCCTGCAACTCAAGTGCACTCAGACACACAACAATAATTGAATTAGTATCACATTAAGATATAAATAAAGCGATACATTTAATTAATTAAAATGCTTCTACTCTATTTTGCTTCATTTTCAAAATAAAACGCATTCAATACTATTCAATTTTTTCATAATTTTAAATAAATACTTTCATCTATCTCCACACCAAAATATCATCATATTAATCATTATTCTACCAAGCACAACAAAAAATGTAACAAATCCACACAAAGCCAAAAGTAACTTGCATTAGGATTTAGACGTGACATCGGCTATATATATAAACTATCCTCATTCATGCCCGCCCAACTAAACAATAAGGTCACAACAGAGACTATCTTTCACAGTAATTTAGTAAAGGGGATCTTCAATTCTTCGACTCTATGCAAACATTCACAAATGCTTGCAACACACTTAAGCATATTAAACAAGGTACATTAATATCCTCAGATGGGTTATACTTTTTCACAAGAAAATTGATGAGATATGTCCTCCTTTGCCTTAAAGCTTAAGTGAAAATTTAATGGGCCTGCAGATTTGTTTTCACCCTCCATGCAAACATTCACAAATCCTAGAAACACACTTAGCATATTTAATAATGTACATAAATATCTTCAAATGGATTGTACTCTTTCACAGGAGAAAAGATGAGATATATCTTTCTTTGCCTTAAAGCATAATTGAAAATTCAATGGTCCTGCAAATTTTCTTTCACCATAGTCAATTGCTGTGAGAACAGCACTATGCATAATGATCCATATCAACTTAATTTGGGATTGTTGGAAATATACCAAACATTTTTTCCACGACTTGAACCCCGTAGAAACTCATGACCTATACACAATGCACAAACAGTTTCACAAGCAGTTATTTGTTTGGTGTTTCTTGAAAGGCAACAGAAATTGTCTTTTCCAACAATGAAATCAACTCAGTTTTTCAAATTTTAGAATGTATTGCTATGTGTGCTTTAAACCTATCTTACATAGATACATGCTAGTGGTTTTACCAGTTAAATGATAACCACATAAAGTAGTTGTGGTAGTCAAAGGATGATTGTGAACTTGTTGGAAACTGTGGTTTTAGTTTTGAATTTCTAATCAGTCCACTAAAATAAATGTGGGAGATATAATAAAATCCAGAGCAAGTGGATTTCTTATAAATGTTAAATAAGATTTTGTCCTATTTGTGTCCTGAGGCAATTTAACAGTTTTAAGGACTCTTTTGAACTCTTGAAGAAAAATCCTAGAGAGTTGACACTCTGAATGATTGCCAGATCTTGAATATAAGCACCTAATACAGAAGCAATATTTCAGGATTATGTCTCAAATTTTTAACTAAAATGTGTCTTTTTACATAAACAAAATTTGTCAAATGTTGAACTTGAGAGTCTCATGCCTTCCCAATAATGTAGGATCATGGGTGGATGGCACATGGATGTTTGGCTGTTAGTTTCTGAAGTTTCATTTGCTAATTTGTAGCTGAAAGTTTCTTTTGGCTATGGTGCATAATATTTTTGGGCATTGTGTCTGTGCCTTTGGAAATGGGATGTATCTCCTTAAATAATTTCATCTATCTGAACAATGAAGCTGGTGCTTACAATATGGTAGCATTTTGGTATAAATCATATTCCTTTTATCTTGAGCATATATATTTTATTATTTTCTGATCCCAGTCATGCATTAATTAAATAACAAAAGTTTTCATGGCTTTTGGTACAGTTTCTAAGAAAATCTGTATATGATCTATATCTGAAAGACTCTAAATAATCTCTCTGATGGTTTTTCTGCACAAATAATGTTAGGGAAACAATGGTATTCTATGACCACTGATTTCAGGCATTTTTATGGCATATTGTAGTTGTTTTTGACTTTAAACATTTCTTGTTTTTCAATTAATTGATGAGGAAAGGTTTTAATTTCCTATTCAGGAGGAATGTGTTAAAGATATCATCTAGGTAAAATAATATATATATATTTTTAATTTTTTTGGTATGTAAGATGCATCAGATGATTTTATAATATCAAAATTGTCCAAACATCTTTCAGGATCATGGAAGCTGGTCCATTTGTGAGTTCGGTTCACCTATACTTGATTTGAGTACTGAATGGTGCTACATTTAAGAAGGAAAGCAATTTCAGGCAACAGATACATGTATCTGAAGCATCACTACAGCGAGCAGACTTGTCTTATTTCATCAGCCAATAACTGATTTTTTTTGACATTATTTGGTGGGATGATGTATGCATTGTAACCTTTGCTGAAGAAGTCAAATTAGCAACCTCAGTTTATCGCTCATTTTAAGGGTTATAAGCTACCGTGAAAGACTCTGTAGTGTCTTATGATATATACTGAGGGTTATTGTATCATTTGCAAACAGTAGAACCTGAAAGATATGAATAATCCAGGACATTCTTCTCTAGCAGCTGCATATGTGGGGAAGATAGGACAACAACTTTCAGTTTCAAATGGCAACAGGGGGTCAGTTGATGGCAATGCTCTAGAGTTATTGCTTCGGAATGTTATATCACAGATTCAACCTTCACTGGATGATCATGAGAAACGATCAGGGTACTCACAAAAATCACAGCAGTCCTTAAAGATTTAGGGCCATTGAAAGGTAATCTTCTATCATCTGGCAAGGTTTTCGAGTGAGTGCTAAACAAGAGAATTAATTGGAGCTTCTAGTCCGTTATCACAAAATTTCTTTGTTTTTTGTTTCTTTTCCATGCAGTAGTGTCCACTCAAATTACTAGGAAGCCTGAATATTTTTCTTGCTCAATATTTCTGTTTGGGTTTGTGTGTTTACACTTTACATAAAATATGCGTTTAGCGATATCACTAAGGTTGTTGTTTCTGAAATAGAAGTTGTAGAACAGAATAGCTGCAATGTGTACAAGAGTTGCAAAGCTGTATCCGTTCCTTGTTCACGTAAATGCTGAAATATATAGACATTCATTTTCAAATGAAGACAAAAGACAGACTGTCATGTCCCTTATTTTGAATTATAATAATTAATAATATTTTTTAAGCTGGTTCTAGTCATTTTTATTTTTGGGGCAACTTAAATAATATTATTTTAATAAATTAAAAATTTATTTATTTTCAAATACTTAAATATAAAAAGTATTATTAATACTTGGAGAGAAAATAAAATAAAATAAATAGAGGGTCCAAAAAGGTAACTATAAAAGGAACATTTTTCCTCATTTCATAATCATTTAAGTTATTCTTTGAATTCAACTTTTAGATTTGAGGAATTTGTTGAATCTAGGATATCCAAGGACGAAAACCCTTGGTTTGTTTGGGGTTTGAGAGGATGACAACTCTCTTGAATTCCACGTTTGGTATTAATGATGAAACTCCTTGTTTTCAATTTTGGGTGATTCCATCTAGGAATCATGATTGTGCTGATTTGTGGTGTATTTGGATTTTATTATAATGTTGCTACAGTGTTTTTGGTAATGCAAAAATAATTATTTCACCATCGACACATATTTGAGGTTTTATATATTATCATTTTTTTGGCGAATTCTTGGGCATCCTAAAGTGCTGGATCTGAGTTGTTACAATCATACCAGCTGCTGGTTGACATCATTGGAAGATTTTGGCACGGTAGCCCAGCTCCACAAAAAATCAGAAATAATTTTTCAAGGGCGGTCAACCATTTTTTGAGATATTTATTGCTGATTTGGGAGGTGCCATCCATGAAAACAGTTCATACATATTTATTTGGCACTTTGAGGTCAGATTTGTGTTTCCAGGGTTTGATCTCCATTACATCAGCAGCAAGGAGGGAAAAGAATAGTTAGTTTGGTAATTGTAAGCTCCTACCACAGCTGTACAGCTGCTGTACCAGTCCGTACAGCCCTTAACCTGGTTAAATCAGCCAGCCATACTGCTCCAATAAGGTCTACGTGAGTTCAAAATTGTAATTTCAGATTTGATTTGTTTTTTAGAGCAATTCCCAATTTGCAATCATTGCAAAAATCAATTAAATCAGACTTTGAGGGTTTCCAAATTTATGTTTGAATCTGAGCTGAGCAATTGAAGTGACCTCGTGTTTCTACCAGCCACCGAATTTATTAAAATTTGGTTCAGATTTGACTTATGAAGTGTTTGAGTGTTTGATCAAGTATTTTCCATCATTATTTTCAATTTTCAGTATGTTTGTTTCTTCAAAAAAAATTCAAAAAATACAAAAATGTATAAAACCATGAAAAAATATAAAGGGTACATTACACAGCCACCGGAGAAGCAGCTTGGTTACTCCCCACATCTCTTCCAACAAAAGATGCCTGCAAATCTTCATAATCTACATTACTATGACCCAAATACTAAGCTATAATTGAAATTCTAATTTTGCACCCTAAAAAGTAAATACACGTTACAATGGTTTTATGTTATTTACTGCAAGTCTATGATACATCCTAATATTATTATATGAGGACAATTTGTTGGTTGATCTTGATTGTATGTCACATTACTTGATTTCTCCATTTTGTAGTCAATTTGATGTGATGCTGATGGATTCACAATGCTAAGCGTGGGCAGGATAATCTCATTTTTGTCCAAATAAATGAAACCTTGATTGTTAAAAAAGATTTGTGTGCTTTGATGATACAGATTGAAATCACCCATGGTTCTCCAAAACCAAACTGCAACACAACAAACATTAACACATCACTATTTCCCTTTATGCCTCTTATTCATAGGAGTACTATGGCTGTCTGCTTCTTCCTGATCCAAGAAGATATACTTGTACATATATGGTATATCGATGCTGAAGCATATCCTGAGGCAGATTTGTTTGCATTTGTCTCTCTCCCCCAATCTGAATCCATGTATCTTATCAGTTTGAAATCATGTGCTCAGGTTTTCTCAACTGTCAAAGTGATATATCCTTTACATTATATAAAATTTGTTTTGCTGCATTCTGTTAATTATAATGTTGAGTAGTCATAAAACTCTGCAAATTATTGGTTGAAGACAAAGTTTTGGTGTAATATTTTATCATTTAAATTAAGCCACCAACCAACCTCTGATACAAAGTCTCATAAACCTGTTTTGAATCATTGGTGGAGGAAATGGGATGTTTTAAGACTTGCAACCTATCATTTGAAAGTTCCTCAGCAACTCTCAAGCATATTCGCTCGGAGACAGAATTTTAATGTATCATATGTTAAAACTCAGCTCATAATCTTTATATGAGTTGAGGGAGTTGATGTCTTAATTGTTGCAATTTCACTGAACCTGTTTGTGTTGTGATTCACTTGATGGATATTAATTACCCACAGTTGGGAACTTAAATGATTATTGAATCCCTTGAGAGATGTAATAACCCTGACCTCTTGGGCCAAGATTATAACGATTGCCCAAGTTTGACAATGTGATTTGTCAAACTATTCTGATGATCTAACCTGAAAACTTCTGTATACGACTGACTCTGCTGAGACTGCTAAACTACAATATTGCCTTTTGTGATATATATATATATATATATATATATATATATATATATATATATATATATGTATCTTCAAACAATTTGTATTTACTATTGGCATTATAGCTATACTCAGACTCAAATCACATACACATTCAGATTAAGCATTACATATGACCAAGGACCAATTTGTGTTTCCAATTCAGAATTAGCCTTTACCAATTGATTCCAGAAATGAGATGATAGTGATTTTAAAGTGCCGAAGTCTTAAATTGATGATTTTGATAAACAACCATGTTTGAGCATTTCTTGTAAATGATTGATATTCTTTATAACCTTTAAACTCAGATAATAATAACAAATCTGCTGACATATAAAATTTAACTCTGATATATTAAATCTATCTAATTATACTTTGGAGAAAAGTAGCATTACAGTTGTTGAAGGCATCGAATTTCGGTTACACTGCAGGGTTTCCCTTCATTTTTTTAGTAGAGAGAGCAAACATGTTTTTTTCTCGAAGCAGGAATGCATTTAATGCTGTGAATTGCTGGAATGCAGGTCCCATACTTTTAATATATTGTTTGTGTAATGTGAACCATGCTTCTCTGTTTAAAATAGTTATTTTGTCATAGTTTTTTTAAGTGTGGTTTTTCAGCATAGACTCAAATTGCAGAAATTTAAATGAGAATGACTTGAACATCCACACTCAGTATAAAAATGGTAAATACATGTTTTTTGATTGAGTTCCAGTTTTCGATGCTTTGCTTCTATGATCTTCATTTAAGCATGTATGGTGGTGTTATGTCTATGAAATTTATTAAACTGCATTCAAGAGTGCAAATTTTGGATGAAGTTTTGTTGTTATTGACATGATATAGGAGGCTGAAAATATTAGTTGATTTTTACAAACATATTTTACTATGGTGGTCAACTAAGGTTGAAGAAATATGATTACAATCAAAAAAATGAAATTTTTAGAGCTAGAATGAAAACCTATAATCTTCAAGTCTTTCATTGTATCATACTGTATCATTTTGAAGCAATTCATTTGTTATATTTGGCATTGCAGTTAATAAAAGCTCCTCTGACTTCAGCTCTGCCCTTCAGATTACAAAAGGTGAACGTCTGACTATAAGCTTTTCAAATGTTTGTAGGTGCCTCTGTAAAACCATTTGGATCCTTTGTCTCCAACCTCTACACCCGCTGGGGAGATCTAGATATTTCTATTGAGTTGCCTGCTAATGGACAAGAATCATTGAAAGTGGGAAATAAAAAGAAGAGGAAACTTTTGAGCAAAATAAAACAATTTCTCATTAGCAGAGGTAAGACATAGGAACTGTTATACATCACCAATCTTTAAATCTGAAGTTTGATAAAGGGCTATCTTAGCTATTGAAAGGGCTGCAAATGATAGTATTCTTTGCAGATGCTACATGCCTTCTGTATTCTGACTTTATCATGTGTAGCTTAATAAGTTAAATATCATGTCTACTGTTATCGTATCATGCCAAATACCTAGTAAGTAAAATGGTAAAGATAAATTTGAAGATCAGAGGTATCTATAGATCATTTTGGAAAAACAAAAGTTTGGTATTATTAGTGAGGGGCTTGTTGGTTTTCAGATCTTGACAGTTTCAAATCTGTACAAATTTTTCCAGAAGAAACAAAGAAATAAATTAAATATCCTCAAAGCACCAAAGTAGGAAATGGACATTGAATGTATAGCAAGTTACAATAGACAGAAATTGTAAGTTACAATACAAAAGTATGAAATTTGTTTGTATTATACTTGTGATGCCTATCCTCTTGTTGTTGGTGCTTTTTGATCTGCCTGTCTGTCTTCCTTCCCTCAATTTAATATGGGATGTTGTCACCTAGTTTCTTTCTACTCTTGCATGGACTTATGGATTATCTTGGTGCTCAGCAAGAATGCCTATGTGCCTTCCTATATGCATCATATTGCTACAAAAGATATGTGACTAGGGTCTCTCTACCAGTGCTTGCAGTTCTATTTTTGTCTTGGTATTGAGGAAGATTGCCTGTTTACACCCATACTTGCATCAGATTTCTTCAAGAGATAGTATGGCATTAAACACACAAAGATGAATAAGAGGCTTGAAGCAAGGAAGATGAGCTTTGAAGATTTCAAGCTAGATAAGCTAATACAGATTTGGTCATACACGATTGATTTTATAATTTCCTCCCTCTGGAAAGGACATTTAAAAAGGCATATTTTTTGTTAGATCTAGCTTAACAATTATGAGGCAGGATTCTTAAACATAAAACTGATTTAATAACTTTCTCATTTTGTCAAAGAACCTAAACATGCTATAATTCTTGTTTAAATCTAGGCTGAATGTTTACAAGCCACAACTGGTTTTACTTATTACTTCTAATCTTAGATATGTTGGCGTAACAACTAGCACCTCTGGAGTAAGAGTTGGTACGGACAGCTATGCACACTACGCAATGAGTGCTCTTCAAATTAGGAGGGGAAGCTCCCTCGTTGTGCTTGACAAAAGTACTTGCAAAGGAAATAAACTAAACTAAATCCTGTCTTTTTGCTACAGCTGTAGAGGTACAAGGCTTTCTCGAAAACTATATACGTTGCAGCTGAGTTTTTCTGGTTTTGCAGATCTACTAACTACAACTAAACTTAATAACTTAAAATTCTATCCGGTTCCCTCAAGAAAACAGAGCATGAGGAAACGGAGCAAGGTTTTGACTATCAGACAATAAACTAGTTCAGATTCTCTACTTGAAGGCAAGGTTGCACAACTATTATCTCAATCTGAATAAGTTTATTAGGCACAAAACAGATTTAAGAATTTACCATGACAATCTTATGAAACCCTATGTGGCATAACACTTGATTATAATAGCAAAGACTTCACAAAACAGATTTATCATCACAATCTTATGAAACCCTATGTGGCATAACACTTGATCATAACGGTAAAAGTTCACAAAATAGATTTATCATCACAATTGCATGAAACCCTATGTGGCATAACAATTGATCGTAATGATAAAGATGCACAAAAAATATTTATCTAAACTATGGAAAGAATTCACTATCACAATCGTATGAAACCCTATGTGGCATAACAATTAATCGTAATAGCGAAGACACATGAACAACTACCAAAAGAGCAATATTGAGGGCAAGGTAGGCGCAGCATATATTTCTCTCTCAACCAAAAGTTATTTACAAATGAGCAAAAACTCTTATTTATATACATCAAGGTGTAGGGAACCCTAAAATCACCTTGAGTCATCTACAGTCTTGCAATGCATGCAAGATTCGCTGCCAAACCCTAATGAAATAAACTATATAGTCAACTGGAAAACTACCATCAATTAACTGAAACATCTAATCTAAAAATGGACAATTGTGCGAGCATGCATGTCCTTATTGAAAGCGAGTTAACTGGAAGACTACCATCAGTTAACGAAAAACCCTAAATGAAACTCCAAGTATGTAAAGTTGATCTCAGAATAGATATGCATGAGGTGAGACAGCTAGTTAACTTGAAAGGGTAACGCCAAGTTAACTCCTGTGTGTAATGTCTATCCTGAGAGGTGGAAACTGAAGTCTACTGGTCGTGATCTCGAGCAACCAATCCCTCAACGAGATTGTTAACTGTATCACTATCTGGAGCTATGAGACTCTATCAAAGAATGCTATGTCGATGCAGCATATCCTCACCAACTGTGATCTGAGATTGAAGTTCACCTCTGCTCCTTGTTGCCTCATCAAACAATGCTAACATGACTGTAAGCTGAGTAACCCTACAGCCAACTGTCTCCCCACTGAAAATGGTATGAATGAGTGCCTAGAGCTCTGACTGAACATCGGTAAGCTCAACATAGGCACCACCCTCGATCTGATACTGGCACGGTAAGCGAGATACTGGAGTCCTCACAAACCGGAGTGCACTAGTGACGTGCTCTCTACTCTCAGCCAACTCTGATGCCAAAGTGTCTTCTATCTTTGCTCTAAAAACCAATTGTGTTCTCCAGGAGTAGATAGCTTCTCTGTCCTCTGCATCTGTGATTGCATCATATGCCACACTCAGGTGAGCAATCATAATCTCATCCTGGGTTTATTAATCACCATATCTCTCTCCTCATCTTGGAGACGAATACAGAGCTCTCGTGCATTGTACCACAACTGATATAACTCTGTAAGCATAGCATGGCCTCTAGCAACGAACTCCTCCTCCCATTCACCCAAACGCTTTCCATATGCAACTAAGTGATTAAGTTGACTTTGCTCTGCTGGAGGCTCAAGCATCGGCGGGAGTGTATTAATGGCATCAGGTCTATGTACAAGGCTAGAAATGTACTGACGAAGCTGTCTGATTTCAGCCTTGAGGGCTGCCTTATCCTCTCCGTCCTTCAGTATTCTATCCCTGGCACTGTCTGTAGCAACCTGTAGGAGATCAACCTGAGTCTGGCGTGTGCTAACGACCAAGGTTGACTGTGATAACCTCGAAGTCCTGAGATTCTAATTCAGCCAAGTTCTTCCCCTGTGGAGGTACAGCAGTCTCAATGACGATCTCCATATCAGTGTTTCTCTCCATGTGGACCATATTCTTGATCCTCTTATCTGGCACATCCTGGTAAACCTCATCAAAATCAGAATGATTGAGAAAATAGGATGGCTGCCTCCTCTTCCTTCCAAGTTGGCTTCGATCCACGATTGATCTCGGCTAATGCTACTAGAAGGGTCTGTACTAGCAACAGGAGGTACTGACAAGAGTGAATGTGTAGAAGACCCACTGCGAGGCGGAGAGTCTAAATCCAATTCAATGTGAATTGGGATTGATGATGGCTTTGAAACTGGTGTAGGAACTTGAGGCTGAACCTCAGGCACTGGCGGACTCTGAACTGGTCTCTGAACTGGCTCTGTAACCGGCTGTCTGTCAAGATCTGTGTGTGTAACAGTGGCAAGCGCCTTGCCCTTTGAATTATTTGGCGCTTGTACTTTATTAGGAGGGTTACTCTTTTTCTTTTGTTTAGGTTTTGACGAAAAAGGTAGCAAAGAATTCACCACTACTGGCGGCTCTACTCTGGGAACACTTACCCTCCTTGTCTTCTTGTTGTCGAGGTAAAGTATACTGTTCTGAATAACTCTACTTGACCTCTCTTTGACCGTTGCGTATTCCTTGGCGTACCAATCAACTGCTGGCAACGGTTGTGTATCAACCTGCTCTCTGAAAAACTGAGGAAGAACCTCTCCCTCATCATCTGATAAACCTCCCACATCTTTTGATAAGAAAACAGAAATCTACGAGAGAGAGAAGCAGCCATAACTACGTCTGCGAACCTCGAAGTCATCTGCGCAATTTTCCCAGTAATCCTCCATAGAAGGCTCATGATATATACCTCCAGCAAGGTGAGTTGTGTAATGACCTGAAAGGTCATAGGCACGTGCTTCAACAAGATACTTAAGATGATATTTCTCAAGCTCTTGTCCTGCAATCTTAGCATCAATTGCCAACTTGCACCAATACATTCCAAACTGAAAAGGAAAATTGAGAGATGGTCTATGCCTGCAGCGTAGAAGACAATGAACATCATGCATCTGTCTCAGGAACTCCTGAAAGATTGTCTTATCTGAAGGATAACGTGGAAGCATAGTTGGATTTCCTGTGAATCCGTATACTCGGATATAGGTGTATGTCGAGAACTGAATAAACCAATTTTCCCATCCATCCATCGCTGCCCTTGCAACTGCCGAGATACGAACGTGCAATTCCTGGTCCAAATTTCTCACTGTATAAGTCAGGAAAGCCTCGTGAACACGCTTGAAATGATGTTCAGCTTTGGTGAACTCAAGCTGATCATAATACTGATAGACTTTCTGAACATTGAGAATGCCCATGGTGTTTAGTCCTCGGAACTGACCTTGATAAGCGATCAAGTACACGAGATATGAACACATGTGAAACTCATGAGCAACTAGGAAACCGGTGATCTGCCTGTGGAGAATGTCGCTGATGAAGGATGCCCAGTCATAATGCTCCTGCCCAGAAATGATGCAACCAATAATGTAATACATCCAAGGCTGGAAAACATTCGCATGTGCTTGACCTAAGACACGATTCAGGAGTGTGATTAGAATCGCGTACTCATCCTTGTATTCACCACGACCCACATTGTTTGGCAATTTGTTCTTCGCTTGTTTTAACCATCTTTCTGCCATCTTCTTTTGACACTTGTCCACATCAGCATCAAATGCCTGCTCACACTGCTCCATGGAAATAATCAAACTGTTAGGATGTTGAGGAATGCCAAAACTCCTTTCAATGTCTAGAGGCTTGAGACTGCAAATGATTCATCCATCAACTGACACTATCTCACGAGTAGTAGGATTGTAATGCTTAATACAAGCCATTACGAATTCAACACAGTGAACGGAGATAGGTATGGAAGCGGCCTCTAGTAAACCAGACTGCTCAATATTTTGAATGATTGAAGCTTTGATCTTAACAGGATCGAGAACTACTTTTGGCAACACCTTGTGAAGATCTGTCTCGACCAACCTACGGAAATCATGAGTAAGGACTGTTTTGGTCCTGTATTCGAGCTGAGTGAACTACATTATGAAAAATTCACCTGTTGACTGTGAACTTGACTATGTTTTGACAAGATTTCCGGAAGCTAAAAATAGCCTGCGAGAGTTAAAAATAGCCTTTCGAAGAATTATTTTCAGCGAAAAATCTAAAATATGGGTTTTGTCCAGAAAAGGATTCTAAGACAACCCAGAACGTCAGATTTGCGAAAATTCAACTTCTACTCGATTGTACAAAGACTTTTCACTTGAGAAAATTAGTAACTCGAGAAACGAACATTCTGAAGTTAAAAATTCGTGAAAAATCAAACGCACATTTCTAACTCGAGGAAATTATATGAGAATGATCCAGATGTTTGTACTTGTAAAATTCGCCAATTTCAGGAACATGCAAATTGTATTCTGAGAGAAATCTGAGATTTAAGGATGAAAAAGATGTTTTTATGATGCTCTTTTTCTGTGATAGTCGCCCTAGATTTCTTCAAATAGCTGATAATTGTGAACTTTGATCTGCAAAAAGATATGTTGGGTAAAATCGCCTTTGATAACTGATGAAGATTTCGCCTTTGAACTGGAAGATTTCGCCTTTATTGGAAACCACAAATTTTCCTCTTGAAATTTGTGCCTTTGTTATGGAGAAATTCGATTTTGCCTTTGAATTTGTCTTGAGAAAATACGAATTTCTCTAAAGTTTGAGAGTTCTCCTTTTGAAACTTGGAGAATTTATGAATTTATATTGAATGAATATGCCTTGGATCTTGAAATACGCCTTTTGTTTGAAGGATTGCGAATTGCTTTTGAAGAATACACATTTGAGAATTAAGGAATTTGCGAATTTCTTTTGAAGCTCTGAATTTGCATGAAGTTTGAAATACCACGAATTTATCTTGAAGAAATACGAATTTCTCTTGATAAAATTTGCCTTAAAAGAAAAACACCTTTGTTTCTTGAATATGAATTCCCCTTGAAGATGCATGCCCCTATTCCTTCTTGAAGAAATACGAATTGCTTTGAAAATTAATAAAATTCGATTTCCCTTTGAAGATATGAATTTGCTTTAAAAAACACGAATTTCTCTTAAGATTGAATTTTCTCTTGATGAATTCGAATTTCTTTTGAAAGCTTTGTGAATAATAAATGATGGCGCCATAATTTAAATAAGAAGAAATTCGCATCAATTGGCAACTTCAAGAATTCAAAACCCTGATGAAAATAGAAGACCTCTGATTGGTCCCCTTTCAGTTCCACTGCCATTGACTAGAAGTTTGAACTTGAATAAATAATAAAATATTTATTATCATGCAATTAGCAAAGGCGCCAAAAATAGAAAATCGCCATTTTTAATGCTAAATTTGCAAAATAAATATTTAATATTTTGAACTTCAGTTGACAATTCGAATGAAGCTTCAGGATTCACCGTTAGACTTCACCAATTCTGAAAAGTCATCTTTTGAGCTCATAGGCATCCATTTGCTCTAGTTATTCCACTTTTTATTAACTTCCTATTTCATAGCTGACGACAAAGTCACGACTGGCCAACTTCAACACTGATTTCCAGGTGACTGAGTGATGCTGAGATTGAACTGAGATATTCAACGAAAAGCCTACTGAACAAGGAAGAAATGTCTGCTGGGAGACACTACTGCAAAATCCATCATTTAACACCTTGAAAAATTAGGCGCCCTTGATTAAATTCATTTACGGGTTCCAGACTTAACCATTTTCCTAAACTGCCATCTGACACTTCAAACGGCTGCTGACGGCGAACGGTGAACCCTGCTGACAGGAAACGAAGCTCACTGCATGACTGGAGACGTTCTGCATCCAACGGATATACACACGATATCTGAAAGCTATGTTAAGGGCCTCAAAAATAAAAGTGCCCCTAGCTCTCAGTTGCACTGATACCATTTTAACGAAAGTTGAACTTGCATCCAAGTACCCTACTTTGACCTCTAATATCTAGAGCTGGGATGACTCGATTCAGGCACTATCTGTTTTAACAGACAGCCAGAAGGGCCCACAAGAGAAGTCTCTGGAGGTGACGAAGCAAGAAAACTGCTTCTAAGACCTCAAAAACTCCAGTGCGTATTTTATTTAAAATATCCACCCCAGACTTGGCCATTTTCCTAATATCTTCGTTTTGTAGTATTACACCAAAGACCTCGCATGTACGAGCGTTTTCCAAATCCTGAAGGCTGACGGCTAGGCTCGTTGAGTAGATAAAATGATTACGCTCAAAAGCCGTGAAGACTTTGAACGCGAACGACCTCATCTGACAGGCCAAAAGGCTAGGCGCCTCTAGACTGTAGAAATACACTGAAAACTTTATGTTGGTCCGCCCGTGAAATTACGTGCTTGGTAGAACCTCTGCCACGATCACCTGGAATGTCGGATCGACAAGCTGGATGATGCATTGCGGAGCTGGGCTAGAGTAGTACTGATGTCAGGAAGACTTCGTATGCAAATTTTACCATCTAAAGGGTCCTTTAAACCAGCACCCCTAGGCTGTACTTGCACTGGGAACAAATGGAGAAGCTCAGAAACGTGAAAACTCCATTATAAGTTGACTTCAGACAACTGCTACTGGAATTCTGAGACTCGGATGACTACATTTGATATCTCATTGGATAAGCAGACTAGTTGTGAACAAATTGACTGTATTCACTATCAAAAATGCCAAGATTTACCCCCTCTTTAAGATGGGCGCCCTCAAGCTAGAGTTGCGCTTTTTCCTGAAAAAGACAAATTTCTCATATCTGAAACTTTGAGGATTTCAACTTCTGTCGCTGTTTGCCAGAGCTGTGGGTCTCAGAAAGCTTCGCTGGATAGTTCATCGGATAGCTAGACTGATTTTGAAGAGATTGACTGGATGCTTGAGCACTTTCCTCAAAATCTTAACCTTCAAAAAGTTGGGCGCCCCTGGGCTATAGTTGCGCTTTCTGCTTTTCCTCTGAGAAATCTTCATAAATTGACCATTAAAAATTCTGTTCCGATCACTTAAATGACTGTGTGCAACGTGAAACGCTGTCGTGAGATGTTCCTTCATCGTGAAAAGCTCCATTCTGAGTCTCTGCTTCAGGTTTTGTTCAATAAAACTGACTTTGACTGACAAAATATTGACAAAAACTCCATGCTTGATATTGCCCGAAACTGTATTTTACATCATTTTAGCAAAGTTTAGACTATTTTATGCAAAATGCCTTGATGAAGCAAAAAATTTGGTTTGGGTACAACAAGATACTAGGATATAAATATGGGTATTGCAAAATTTTAGAAACCTTAGGTAATAGATTAGATACGTCTAACATACACATGTACACACACATACCCACATTGGCACATGGACATTCAATCATTCACACATGCACCCATTGATACCCACATACGCATTCCTTTGCACATGTGAATGCATAGGCACACACACACACACACACACACACACACACACACACACACACACACATATCAATACCTACATGTGCATTCAGAGGGATAAACACATAGATGCACTTATAGGCACACAAGCACACATGCACACATAGGTGCACAAAAATACATAAACATGCAAACACACATACTTAAATGTAAATAATAAGTATAAAAAAGTAGAAAATAAACATGTGCAAGTGTTTTAGAATCAACTGCATGTTTTCTTTAAACAAGAAGAATGGAGAACCACACAACAACAATACCATTTTGGGTGAAGCTTCACTATAACTCCTTGGTAAGTGGCTTGATCTTCGCTTGTGTTGTTGCCGGGGTTTGAACACAACCAAACATTCGTATATTTTAATGATATGCCAATTGGTCTACACCTTGTGAGAACTACATGGTATTTAAAGTAAATGATGTTTAGGGTTTCTTTATAAGATCTATCATAAGGCTAAAAAAGAAAGCATGTGCTTGAGTGGAAGGGGAAAAACTAACCATTATAAATATGTTAGAAATTTAGTACTTGACATATATTGTTAAATAAAAAATTGGTTTTGGTAGTTGTATTCTTGTAATTAGTTTCATACGGGATAATGGCTTTTTAAAGCCAATTCTATGTAATAGTTTTTAGTGTAATGTGAATGATTGAATTTTGATTTGAGAGCAATCTCATTTTTTCTCTCTCATTTCATATGGTATCAGAGCAGGTTGCTTGATCTCTCTGTTTACCTTCCATTCATTTGTCTTTCATCCAAAGTGGTTCATTCAAGGGCCAAGCAGCGCAGACGATGTGCAACAATCATTGATGTTTGTCAACCATTTTTGCATTTTGTCAACAAAGGAGCAATGCAGACCATGTGCAAATCTGACATTCATCACTCATTTGCATTTCTTATCTCTTTCCATCTTGGTCACTCCTTCCATTGTTTTTCCTCCATTCTATTCATGTTCATATTCAAAATCTGAAAAATAAAAAATAATATCTAAAGTTTTGTAGAAGAGTGCAGGCGATTGAGGAGAAGCACACAATAGGCTGCCCACTTGATTTGGCATTCGAATATGCACATAGCAGGCGTGAGGCTGAGAGGAGGAGAGAGTGCACAGGGAGGAGAGAGTAGATGCTACAAAAAGGAAAGGCAACAATATCATTTTGTCAACCTTCCACCCAAGGCAGCGGGTTATCTTTCAAGGCAGTAACTAATATCTATGACCTCACTCCAAGCTAATGCAGTCACAGGGACAATATGCAAGGTACTTGAATCGCAGATGAACACACTGGCGGTTAATGGTAGCGCAAGTTTAAATGGACCAATAGGTTTCAGACGATTTTTTTCTTTGAAATTTCTAACAGAGGCGTGCTGTTTAGGATTTTTTTATGAGTTTTTTCTTTATTTTGAGAAATAAAAGTGTGGGGAATATTGAAGATATAAATATTATTTTTTAAGGACACATTTTATTCAACACAAAATGGATAAATTAAGCCTTTATGAAAAGTTTGATGGAAATTATTTTCACAGTTGGCAAATATAGATACAGTTATTGTTAATTGTAAGAGATCTCTGGGAAATTGTTGACGGTATATTGCCAAAGCCAACAGATGCAGATGAACTTCAAAAATGGAAGGTAAAAGATAGCAAAGCAATTGCTATAATTGGTCTTGGTTTATCTAAGCCTTATTTGATCATATAGATTTAAAAAAATATTCTAAGGACATTTGGGAAACATTGAATACATTTTTTGGATCAAAAGTTGATAGTACAAAATAACTATAAAACAAAAGTTGTATGGTTTGAAAATGGAAGAAGGTGAAGATATAGTGTCTCACATCAGTAAATTTCATTCCTTGATAAATCAGTTGGCTGATATAAATGAAGAAATAAAGGAAAATGATGCTAAAGCCATGCTTTTAAATAGTATGCCAAATAGTATGACTTACAAGGTATTCACCTTAACCAAAATCAATCCAAGTCTAGAATGTATTATATCCACATTGTTTGATGAAAGAAACAAACATGTTTTAGAAGAAGTTGTATTGACTGCACAAAACAAAGCTAGTACTTCTTACAAAAAATCCAAACATATGACAAAGTCCAAACATGCAAGTGGTACATGTTTCTATTATAGAAAGACAGGGCATGTAGTACTGAATTGCAAATAGAGAGCACAAGATCTTCTTGATGGAAAATTGCAAGATAACGCTTTGATAATTGAAGGAAAGGACCACACTTCAAGTGATGAAGAAATTCCACATCAAAGTGACGAAGAATATGTGTACTAATTTATAGTTTTCCTCTATGTTAGTACTAAGGGGGGGTGTTAGAAATTTAGTACTTGACATATATAGTTAAATAAATAAATTAAATAAATATTTGGTTTTGGTAGTTATATTCTCGTAATTAGTTTCATACTGGATAATGGCTTTTTAAAGCCAATTCTATGTAATAGCTTTTAGTGTAATGTGAATGATTGAATTTTGATTTGAGAGCAATCTCATTTTTTCTCTCGCATTTCAATAAATTATGTGTATTCTTTGTGAGTAGGAGTGAGATAGAGGGTTGACCTAGGTTAAGGTATATTAATTAAATGAATTTATATAAGAATATATAGCTTTGTGTGCCAAGTTGCTAGTTTGGGTTTGGGGTTGGGTAGGGCACTATGCAATTTTTTTCTTTCCTTGGGTTCAAGTATAGGTTTGTGTATATATTTTATAAAATATAGTGCTTCTTAGGGATGTGTCCCCTACCCTGGTACCCTCGTTTCCTGCAAGGGATGTTTCAGGGATGTGGGGACACTTAGGAAACATTCTCCCACGTCTCCTTTTATCGTTGACAATTAGGTATCTTTCAGAAATGTCCCAAAAACCTTTGGGTACGTCAAGGACAACTAGGGGATGTTGAGGCATCCCCCAACTGTCTCGGGGACAGCTAGCCATCTCCTATGGCTCAATAAGTTTTGAGTCAAGTTTTAAAAAAAAACTATTTTTTTAAATGAAATAAAAGGGATGAGAAGGACCACAAGGACCCCTCCACCCCTTTAAACAACACCTAAACCTAATATATCTATCAAAACAACCAAAAAGAAAAAATATCTCATTTTGACATTTGCAAACTTGTGTTGAAGAGCAGCAAGAGAAGAGGAGTAGTTGAAAGATGAGAGAACAATAGTTGAAAGAGGAGACTAGGGAATCCAATTCACTACATTAGAGGTAAGTTCATGTTATAGTTTTTTTCAATTTGTTTTGTAGTTTTTAAAGTTTTTTCAAAAATTTTAACACATAGGGAGGCATTGTGATTTTTTTTTTTTTATTTGAACTTGTAGCTCTATTTTGAACTGTTAACCAAAAAAAACCATGATCAGTAGTGAGAGTAGTGCTAGTGAGGAGGTTGAAGTTCAAATGCAAGAAAAAAGTAGCCCTAGAGCTCATAGAAGAATTACAGCTAGTTGGGGTTCTTTAGGAGTGGGAGTGTAGTAGGGCTAGCATAGACAAACCCATTTGAATGTCCTTTTGAACTCCTCTAAAACTATGCAAAAGGCCCATTTAACCCCAAGAAGCCTCTCTTATAATTTGCATCATGAGTTGATAAGGATAAGAAAAAAAATTTAGGGGGAAGTCTAGTATGGCATTGCCATTTGTAAAAGAAAAATATAGAGGCAGCTATACAAGAATTTAATGTCATCTTTTGTGGATAGGTGGTCAAAGGGGTGAAAGGTTGTGAAAAAATAACTCTAACTGAGAAGATTGAGGCAATTAGATTGCCTATAGAGGGGGAGGCAAGAAAGAATGGAATTCCATTGAAGAGTTTGCAGCCTAGTATGTCATTGCCTACAGGATCCATGGATGTTGGAATTAGTGTTATAGGACTCACCAAGAATCGCCTAGACTCAACAGGTCCTGAGGTGAGCCAGGCTTAACAAGTCTAGGAGATTTGGCTCTCGAGACTCACTAGGTCCAGGCGAGTCTCAACCAAAAGACTTGGCCGCAATTGAGTTAATGAAAAAGCAAGAAAAAGAACATAAATAAAGAAATTCACTTAAACTTTTTTTTTTATATTTGTTTCCACCCTAAAAGCCATTTCATTTCATTGTCAAGCCAAAAAAGAAGGAAAAAAGAGAGATTTGAGCCAAAATTGATTTGCATTGAAGGAAAAACAGCAAGGAGATTGAGCAAAAGTTGGTGTTTGAATATCTTTTGTGCAGGTTTGTAGCTACTTTTGGTGCATCTAGAGGAGTCTACAAAGGATTGGAAAAAAATCACCATTGATTTCAAGCATGATTTAAGAGGTAAGTTTGTATTTTGAAGTTTTTTAACTAAAATTTCATTTCTCTTCTACATTTTTTCTTTCTTTTTTCTATTTTGTTTTAGTGGAACAAAGAACAAACCCTAGGTATGTTCAATTTTTTTTGTTGAACAAACCCTAAGTGTTTTTGTAAAAAAAAATAGTTTTATAGTGCAAATCCTAGGTTTTTTTATATGAGTTTAATTATAAACCATGAATGTTTTTTTTTTTCTGTTTATGTCTTATTGCAGCATTGTTTAGATTTATAAATTGTCTTTATCACAATGTCTCAAACTACAGTTAGAAGGGACTCTTCTTGGAAACATGCCATTGTTACCCCTAGGCAAAATAAATAAGAGATAACTTGTTTTCATTGCAAAACAACTATGTTTGGGGGAGGAATTAACAAATTAAAATACCATCGTGCACATATACTAGGCCGAGATGCTGATCATACCCAAAAGTGTTTGTTGAAGGTTATGTGTGAACTGCAAGTTCAATTGGAAACCTTTGATAAAAAAAAAGAACTAAAAGAGAGGCAAAGAGTAGATGGCAGCCATTGGTGGAATTGGAGACTTTTTCCATTTCTTCATTTCCTCCATCTTCAGGTGTTGGTAGTGGTAGTGGTAGTGGTAGTGGCATTGGCATTGGCAATGTTAGCATTGGGCCTAGAGTTTGTGCATCTAGGTTAGATTCATGTATTTTTCCACACACTACTCCCAGTTTCCAATCATCACTTGAGAGCATGGGTTGGAACAAAGATAAATATGATGTAGCTAAAAGTACAATTGGAGACTTTTCACTCTATTGTGACATTCCATTCTATGCAGCCAGATAATTTTTGCTTTTGTTTTAAATATATAGCTTGATTCTTTCTCTCTTGAATTTTTATATTTAGAAGTATGTCAAATTCAAATTTATATTCTTCATTTAACAATACTTATTTAATTTAATTTATTTGCGTTAGGTCTTCTTATTGGCAAAACATGGTTGATGCCATTATTGTTTGTGGGGTGGGGTTTAAAGCCCTTAATGACAAGGAGATAAAGGGCCCCATTTTGCCACAAAAGGTGGCTGATGTGAAAGCCACAATAGAGGAGTAGCGACACATATGGAGGAAGAAGGGTTGCACCATCATGACTGATGGTTGGATAGACAAAAGAAATAAAACATTGGTCAATTTTCTTGTTTCTTCCTCAAGTGATTGTACTTCTTGAAATGCATCGATTTAGTGATTAATATTTTTAATCTATGCTTTATTGAATCATTGGTTTTGTTTCTTTCTTAGGTGGCTCGGTGTTTATCAAATCTATTGATGCATTAGTGAACACCAAAAGTATTGAATTCCTTTGTGAAGCTTTGGAGGGAGTCTTAGTTGATGTGGGTGAGGAGAATGTGGTGCAAGTACTTACAGATAATGCAACAAATTATGTTGTAAGTAGACTATTGATGGATAGGCGCACATAATTATTTTGGTCTCCTTGTGCTGCTCATGCCTTGACCTCATATTGGAGGACCTTCGCAAGATTGCATGGATCAAAGCATGTGTGGAGACAATTAAAAATATTTGTAAATTCATATACAATCACACATGGGTTCTGTTGTGACCTTTTTACACATCGCCCCATTGCAAATGTGGACCCCCAGTGGTTTGTTAGTTTTTAGGGTTTTGTCTCCGCGCAACGGTTTCATGAGGTCACTGCTTTCAGAGTTTCAAGTCAGTCTTCTGAGAGTCATCCGAGCCAAGTCAATAATCCATGCTTGAATCAGTGCATAAACGTCATAGAAGCATTCAAAAGGTCTAGGAGACAAGGATCGTCTGTGCTTTCAGCCAATTCTAACACTTACTACTTTTTAGGGAATCTACTTTTTTGCTTTTTCGCTTTTTCATTTTTGGCATTTTTGGACCAAACGGGGTTCCCTATTTTTTAGGGATTTTGCTTTTTCTATTTTTAGAAAGTCAACGCTGGTCAACGAGTAGACTTACCATCTTTAGAGCCAAAAATCAACCAAAAAATTGAAAAATCATTGAAAAATCAAAATGAAAATCAAAAAATCAAGAGCAAAAATCAGGAAAAGTGTAGAAAGGCAAGCAAAAATCTGTGAAAATCAACTAAAAAGCATGAGAAAATCTGGAAAATCAGTCTAAAATCAGTCAAAATCTTAGAGAAAATCACAAAAAAATCAACCAAAAGGCATAAAATCTGTGATAAATTCTGCCTTGAGTCTGAAATAAATTTTCCATCAAGAAAGAATAGTCAACCATCAACAAGGTCGGCCCTACTTTTAAGGGACATGGCAGAGATTCTTTGAAGTCCGCCCTTGCCTTAGTCAGAAAAATGGTAAAGACTCTTGCAAGTCTGCCCAAGCCTAAAGGAAAGATGGCAAGGAAAGTATGAGGTTGGCCCTTAAAATGAGGGACTTGGCAAGACATGTCTAAAGTCCGCCCCACCTTGGCAAGGACTCTTCAAACTCCGTCCAGCCTTGGCAAGATGTGTGTGAAGTTCGCCCAAGCCTTGAGGAGGATGGCAAAGACCCTTAGAAGTCCGCCCTTGACTTGGCAAAACACTTGGGAAGTCCGCCTAGGCATAAGCAAGGAGAAAAAATAAAATTTTTGCTAAGTGTTGGATGCCTTGTGGTAAAAATCCAAAATTTGCCTAAGTCTGGATGCTTAGAGAAATTTTTTTTTTTTGGCCAAGTATACAAAGGAAAACACATAAGGAAAAGAGGCAAGAAAGTTCGCCCTTGGCTAGAAGGTTTAAAATTTGTCAAGTATCATGGAATTTCGCCTAAGGAAGACATCCAAACACAGAGTTTGCCTAGAAGAATTCGTCCGAGCAAGAGAAAAATTGATTTTGGCATAAGAAAATGTGTCTGACACAATTCAAAGTTCGCCATGGCAAGAAAAAATAAGGATCTGGCGTAACATTTATTGACGAGATGGCTAAAATTTTAACTTGGCTAGACGAAAATTGGAATAAAATTGGAAAATAAACTTTTAGCCAAAGGAAAATGGAGAGAAAATCAAAATAGCCATGGGTCCAAAACGAACGGGTTGGAAATAAATTAAAAAATTTTAATATTTTAATAATTTATTTCCAATACTTAGAAATTTAAAATGCTTTGGACAAAATAAAGTTTGCCAGAGATATATCGAAAGAAAATAAATTGTGTCGGACAAAGATAAAATCCATGAGCAAAATTAAATTCGCCATGAATTAAAATTTGGGAAAATCAAATTTGATTGGACATTTAGTGTTTTTTTTCAAAATTTCGAAGATCGAAGATAAACATCTAACCAAAAATCGAATTTTGGAAAATCAAAGAGATTTGCATGGATAAGCTCACCATGTAATTTTTTCGAAAAATAATGGAAACTTGCCTGTTTGAAGAAGAGAAAAAAAATTGAGATCGAGAGAGAAGAAGGCAGTTGCTAAAACAAACCAAGTTCTTCAACATTATAATGAGTTTCAGCAACTCATTTTTCACAGACACAGCTGAAGAAAAGTTAATCTCTCTCGAAATTCTAAGACGATCAATTATTCTGTAGGCAAGATTGATTTCTTAGAGGAAGAAATAATTTTATGCTGAAGAAGCAAATTTTTCAAAGAAGTGAAGGATTTATTTGTTGAAAGTCGAATTTCTGAGCAAGACAGGCGCACTTCATCACTTGTTTTTTGATTAAATTCTCAAAGTTTAAATCTGATTTGCAGCCAAAAGTCTTTTCCTGAGGTTTGGAGTTCAATTGGATTAATTCATCACTTCTCTGTCTATCTTTTCCATCTTGGCTAAGTTCTAGCTAAAATTTCGATTAAATTCACTTACTTTCAGCTTGCTTTTTCGCAAAAGTTTAATTATTTAATGAGCTGAAATTAAAATATTCAATCACAAGGCACGAGTTTGAACTATATTTTTAAAGTCTTCGTATTAATGTTAGTATTTTTACTGCAGGTTGATGACCACGGCAGGAGAATCATCGAAGAAGGCGCCAATGAAGTTCGCCAGCAAAGGAGTACAATGAAAGCCGAAAATAAATTCAAAGTGGAAAAATGTTGCAGACACTGATCTGGGACATGTTGACTTCATAGAGTTCAGGAAAAAAGTATATGGACATGATGGACTTCCTACACCAATTGCCAGACGAATGGTGATGAATGAAAATTTTCAAGCAGCTAGATTTCCGCCTGCGTTGGATTGTGCAAAGTTGATGGTAGAATGTGCCATCCATTATGATGCTCAGAAAAGACAAATCATTGCACCTGATGGAAGAATCTTGCTCACTTGGGCGAGGTAGCAATTCAGGAAATATTTGGCATCCCAACACATTCCTGTACAGTCTACAAAACCAAGGAGGAAGTCAAGAGTTTGTATGACAGATAGTCTGAGATATGCGCCACAAATGTTAATAAGGCACGGCTGGAGAAGCCTAGAACATCAATAAAGAAGATGCCTAAGAGGCCACGCTGGACAGACTTTAAAGAAGATTATGGGGACATCATTTTGATGCTGAACAAAATAGCTGGCAACCCTCAAGGTGCATTTTTTGAAAATTGGATGTATTACTTTCTAGATGAAATCACTTATGGCGTGAAGATGTTCAACTAGTCCCGAATGATAAGTGACAATCTTCACAAGCAATTGATCAATTTGGAAAAGACTTAAGTCTTTTCACATGAGCTCGTACATTGTCTATTTATTGGCCGGGTCATATAAATACTCAGGACTGATTTGTAAAGGAAAAGTTGGCAATGAAGAAAATGAATTCAAGCCTTATGATTGCTACCCACAACTTCAGCTAAGGGAGAAATCTCATTTCAGGCAGGTGCACGATGCTTTCTTAATGTACATCACAAGAACACTTCAAGGAGGAACACATTAAAGGCTGAGTCACGAGGCAAAAAGTTTGATCAATAGATATGGATCTTGGTTTATCCAGTTTCCAAAATTTACATATGTCAAGATTCAGGGATTCACTGGAAATCCCTACAAGTTTCCTATCTATCCAACAAATTGGATGATCCTGTTTGAAGTCCTAAGGCAATTGGAAGAATATCAGAGCATCCAGAGGCCGAGTAAGAAGGCGGCTGTCACATTCCCATTCTTCATTGGGAATATGTTGGAGTCTTGTCCGTCAGCGCAAGCAGCTGAGAGCACTAGGCTAGAGATCCAGTGGTACCCCTTCACATCCTATAAGTCCAGAGCCAATTTTGACCCACACCATCATATCCGGATAGTGGATGGGAGGAGATATAAGCACAAAGTGGAATTGGAAGACTTATGGGCAAATGTCGCTGATGAATATGAAGTCAAGAGGAGATTATGGTCTAGAATGCCAGTGGACTTCATGAGGGAAATCGAACTCTGTCAGGTACCTAATCAGTTGCAGAACGATGGAAATTACATCTAGCCACGCTTCGAGGAGATCCGACCTCTTCCTTCCATGGATTGGTCAGAGCTTGAGCACTCCGATTTGGCAACCTTGATGAGACCAGTGATCAAGTACTCTTAGTGGTGGATCAACCATCAGGTTCAGGAATTGAGACAAAAAAGAATAATGCTCACATATGATTTATTGAGCGAGACAAAGTCCTATTCTTCCAATGCTGGCGCATCCCATCATGATGATTTAATTGAGGTTGGCGAGAAGAGGAAAGAAGTAGTTCTAAGCACAGAGCCTGCTCCAAAACTACAGAGGGGAGAACCATCTCGTTCTGCGGCATCTCGGAATATTGATGAGCTGGTGGCCACCGCAGATGAGTCCTTGGCTGAAATGATGAGACCTCCTACAGTTCAAGAAGAGAAAAATGAACTAATCAAGTTGGATAACGATGAGCCCTCATCACCTACGGGCACAGAAATACTGGCTTCGGATAATGAAGTGGAAGTCCAAAATGATGACTTCGAAGAGGGAAAGATTTTTTCCCTCAGAGGAGTCTTGGATGTTCCAGTTGAAGAGAATGTTCAGGAGGAAGATGGTATTGAGTAGCCTACCATTCCAGATTGGTTGATAGAGAGGATGAAGATTCAAGCACCAGTGCAGGACCAAGAAGAAGATGATACTGTGGATTTCTTGGCAAGGTTGGAACAGGTTGCTATTAAGAAACCTGCCAAGAAATTTTCCACCATTCAGAGGGACAAAGCCGGCAGTTGTTCCATACATATCGCAGTACCAACAGTGGACAAGGCACAAGATGAGATCACTCCCAAAGAATATGCCATAACCACTATAGACCTTGGCCTGACAACAAAGGGCCAAGAAGTGGAAGAATTGGATAATTCTATCTCAACTGTCAAGGGGAGATTGGAAAAAGAAGGAATATAAAAGGGAAGTTGAACGCCTGAAGGAGTACATACGGCATCTGACCCAGCCACTCAATCAGGGTGATGTAGTAGCTCCTCTTCTCAATTCCTCACAGGAGATAGCCAAGGATGTAGAGCAAGGAATGGTCACATCCAAGGAGGCTTAGGAATGGATGGTAAGCGAGGGCACGAAAGCAGCCTCGTTCATGGAGAAATTGGCACTTGCCTACGGGAAAACTTCTTCTTTTCTTTCTAGATTGGTTGATATGGTAGAAACTTGGGACTATCTTCCAGATATTCAGGAGAGGCTTATTCCATGCCTCAAAGTCCTGAAAGGTATTCCAAGGGATGAATTGGTTGAAGGAAAGGTGATTGTTGCGGGAGCAGCTTATGATTTTCACCATTGGTTTTGGGTAGTGACTATACAGAGAGAAATTTTGGAGAAGGCGAAGGCGGATGGGCTCAGAGTTGAAGAGCAAGTGAAAGAAATTTGGGAGAAGATTTATACAATAGTTGTAGATGTATTTGACTGAGAAATTGTCTGGGAAAACGACATGCAGCTAGAGAGGTTGAAGCAAAAGATTCAGGAGGTTTTCTTCTCTACGAGTGGACCAATTTTGAGACGGGATTTTGCAAAAGTGGCAAATCTCTTGGCCATTTGGAATGATTTTGTGAGGTAGGAGGTGGATTGGGAGAGCACCTTTTCCAGATGTGCTGAGGATTTGGATGGAATCAAATTTAGGATTAGCATTATGCCGCCTGTCACGATGGAGGAAGTTGTCATGGTCATGTCCAGATTCATTGAGCACAATGCTTCCCAAGAAGATAGGGACGCCTTCCCTTGATAATAGCTCCAACTGCCATTTCACTACCTGTTACTGCTTGTTTACTGATTGATAACTGATGTTATTTTGGGAAACCCTAATTAGGGTTGAGTTGTATTAATCTTGGCCGTCGATATTGTTTTAATCTTGGCCTTTCATTTGATTTTGAAAAATCTATTTAAACTGGTGATCTCTCACTTTCATTGGTGTGGAGACAGTATATGAAATTGTTGCATTTAGACTATTTCTGATAATAAAAGCTCTTATGCATGATTTTCTTTGAATAACTTTTATTGTCAAGTAGTAAGCAAGGTTGCATAGCTTCTTCTACCATAGATTAGAGTTAGAATTAAATTAAGTAGAATTTGCTTTGAATGTTGGTTAAGTGAATGAGAGATTGATCGTATAGATTAAATGGTGAAATATTGCTCATACTTTCTCCGGATGGATGATTTGCATTCGATGCGTAAAGTTAGCCTGAGCTTGTAATTGTGGATTCTTAACTTTGGTCTCATTCGAGGCTTGAAAATTATAATAACACCATTAGAAGATTGCACCCAATTTGTGTAGTTGTCCTAGGGAGGTGAAACAAAGTGCGGTTATTCCCTTTCACCTAATCTTTACTGTCTCTCAAATTCCTAGGCGTAGGATAGACCCCCTAAACCTTTATCCTTTTGCCATTTTTTTTTTGAGATCCAAATCGAAAGCCCTAACCGAAGAAGCTTATTGATAAATCCGTCTAAGTCCCAAACTTGTGAAGAATTCTTTAACGTAAGTCCCTTTGTGTATTACCAGCAAATCACAACGCCCATTGAGCTTATCCACACGTCAAGACCTGACAAAAGAAACCTTGGAATCGCCATATGATCTTCTCGCAATCTTAGCATATGCGGTGATTTTTCAAGAGAGGATAGAGTGTCTTTGGACATTTTATTTTGTGTGTTTGGTGGATGATAAAACATACACCAACAGGATGCCCAAAGAATTTGAATCATTTAATTTTTAAAATATAAATAATTCCTCAACTTTGGCGTCCAACTCCAAAGCACATTTTAAACATAATAAAATATTAAATATTTCCTCACGAAGCGTCCTCCCTTCATGAACACCTTTTAAAACAACTTCAAGTTATCATATTAGGCCAAGGGGGGGTCAAGTTAAAATTAAAACATTCATAACTTGAAATAACTCATTTCTCCCTTTTTCACCTCAATAGCCAAATTCAACAATATTCAATTGCTCCAACTAAAATGGAAAATTTACTGAAGAGCTGCCAACTGGACCACTGCCAAAATTAGAACTTACTAAAAAATGTAAATTCAAAGAAATGCCACAAAACCTCCAGACAAAGGAAACCCTAATTTGCACTTCTGATCAGCGTACAGATTTTCGGAAATAGGTTATCAGTCACAGAAGAGCATATGGCCAAAATTGGGACATTACACACTACAATGACATTAATTAGAGTTCTATTTTTGTAGTCCTTTAATCCATGAAAAATGGTGGATACTCATGTTTCAAGTCATGTATCCTTGATTTCCCTTAATGATGTCTCTACGAAAGCTTTTTCTTTGACCAATAAAGTGGGTGCCTTCTCATACCCAAGTCTATTGTAATAAATAGGTGCATTAGCAATTGCCACCACCACTTTCTACCCATATGGTGATTTGACAAGGTTGAAAGGAAACCCACTGCCATATATGCAATGAGCAATGCTTTGATTTGTAACCTCCCTTGATTCATTTTGGGAGGCCTTATCCTTTGGGCCTTTTTTATGGGAAACAATGGCTGTCTTTTTGAGAATATGGTGGTGGAAAGAAAGGATGTGGGCCAACTAGTATTGTGAAGCCACTAGGAGATTTGCATGATCCTTTTCTTGAATAGAGGATGCAATCTTCCCTTTGCTCTATTAGATACAATTTTGGCATCCTCTTGTTCTTTGATATATGCCATTATTTGTTCCTTTGGCAACCCTCTTTTATTTAGGCATGGACAAACTCTTATATCTAAGTCAATCATAGTGCATAAATGAGCTCTCACTAGGCTATATGAGCTCTTATATTCATTTTGACATTGGTTACTATGCCAACAAAAATACCCACCTCTAGGAAGTTACTTAATCATCCATGTATTCTGCCAAAGAAGGGACATTCAATCAATTTTGAATGCCCTTGTTGGCACAAGGAAAACTAAATTAGAACTACCAGCTATTCAATATGAATAACAAAAAAGAAGAAAAGAAAAAAACATTACAAACCCTACACTACATTAATTTAAAAACAAAAAAATGGAATTATAACCCCTATATTATGTATAAAAGGTTCTTGAAAATATTCAAAATGTTTCTAAGAAAGGAAAAATAAAAGAAAAATCTTGAAAAAGTTACTAGATTCACTAACCCCTGATAGACAAATTTTCCCTATGTAGCTTTGTCTCTTCCATAAGTGTAGGTCTTTCTCTCTTGCAGCCTTCACATTCGAAGAAAAATGCAACAACCTTTGAAAATCAATGATGGCAACTTGGAGGAAAAAAATAGTTTTATTCACTTCTCTCTATATAATGAGGTAAAAGAAGTGAACAACCCTCACTTTAGGGAAAAATTAGGGTAGCCAAGCACATTTTTGTTATAAAAAAGGTGAAAATTTTGTTTTTTTTTTTGAAGAGGTGGCTTGTGGGTCCACTTGGGTTCTCACCCAAGTCCAACCTGAGTACATCTAGGGTTTCATAGGGTTCCTAGGGTGAATCCTAGCCATCTTAGCATCAAACTAGGACCAGAACCGTTCACAATCAATTCATTGGGAAAATTAGGAGAACGTGGTAACATAGGTTTTATGCATAGTACAAAAAATTTCTTGGGATTAAATTGGCCAACCAAAAGTTAAAGATTTTTTAATTAATTGGAAAATTTTCAGCAAAATTAAAGACAAACCTAAATTAAAAAAGAAGAGAAAAAGTGTCCTTTTTTTATTTCATGCCAAATAAAGACCATATAGACAAAAAAAAATAGAACAAAGTGAGTATATACAAAATGATTTGTGGATTTTGTTCATGGATTGAGGTTGTTGTCTTCTTGATTACATTGATTAGTGCATTACTACATAGATTGACTTCGAAGTTTGTTGAAGTCTGAACCTAGAAGTTTGAAATCAATTACAACCACTACAAAATATAAGTTTAGAATTAAAATTCCAAGTTTTTCCAGCCTTGAATTTTCTTGAGAAACACCAAATTATTTTTTTGCTATTGAGCCAAGTAGTTGTGTTTTTTGGTATGTATGTGTTTTAACACACTATAAGTAATGCTCACGAGTGAATGAAAATTATGGCTGGCTTAAAATGTGCATTTCCATCCATTGAATGTTTTTGGCTTCACTGCCAAAAAATTCCACCATTGATCTAAAAATCATAAATTTTATCAAGATTCTATCGTGTGATTTAGTTAAAACTTAATATTTATCTAAATTGTTGATTTTGGTATTGGTTTAGGTTCGAGTTCAGGGGTTATATTTGTGGGTTCGGCTAAATTGTTTTTGGGGGTTTGGGTTTGTTTTGGGTCTGTTGTACAAAAAACATGTAAAAATCATATATATATACAGCCTAGTAGCATGAATTAGGATTAGAATATCACAGAACATCATATAAACAACAAAATCACCATAAATTTGAATGTCATTTAAAACATGCATGATAAATATTCATCATTCAAACTTCAAGTTCAATATTAAAACAATAATATCATTGTCAACATTGGCATTAGATGATGTAGGAAGACTATATGAATCACAAGCAGTGCCACTGGCACTGTCATTAGCACTAATATTGTGCTCATGCTGGCTATGGGATTAGAATATCACATACCATCATATAAACAATAAAACCACCATAAAATCAACAACATAAGTCTTTGCTGAAATCTTTGAAACTTATGCAATCAGCCTTTAAAATAGTAATCAAATTGCACAAAAATCTTGATTTATTTAGCACAACTTGGCAAAAGCAGCAAGCAAATGAAGAGGCAACATGAAACGAATCTTAATTCAAAGAGTGCAGTCACACTTTTAAATAAAAAGAAACAAATTTTAGTGGAAACCTAATTGACGCAAATGCTTTTTATTTTTATGAATTCCATTAATAAATGTTAAAACCCTTAAACTAAAAACTGTTATGTACAAACTCATTGAGGAACTGAAGCTGAACTCGAATCCGATGCGAACCAAACCTGTATTTGGCCTTGCAAGTGGCGAACCCAGTAACATAGATATTTATAATGTATGTATGTACAATATAGAGAAGGAAAAATTTATTATAATTCTCTAGTTTGAAGTTGGTCTTGCTTTCTACAACACTAACATTAGAGAAAAATATGTATGCCTACTTGTATATGGACAACTCTATTGTAACTGCCCATCTATCCTTTGAATTGAAAATTTTCTTGATGCATTTGGAGAGCTCTATGATCAATGAGTTACTAAAGAACAACGTTGGATTGAGATATTAGCTAGTAGCATAGAGGGAGGAATGCATTTACCGATCCTATTTGTCATTGATGATCACCTATATTGATATGTACTTCTCCCTATCATTGTCCATCTTGCTCAAGAAAGCCTCCTTGGCCCTAGTTATGGCTTCCTACAAATAGTCAATGCAATGTTTTTTCCCATCAACCGAGCTCATAAGTTTGATATTTGTTACAAATTCACCACCTTTGGTCAAAGAAGTTCCTTGCCCTCTATGAAGGTGCACATAATACTCAACACTTTCATGTGATTTCAAATAAATTTGGTGACAATCAGGCCACTCCAATACAAATTTAATCCATGGAAGTTTGTCAATGTATTTTAGGGTTAAATTGAGATAGTGTGTCGTGCATGGGCTCAAAACATAGTGGGATATTTTTCCACTATAGGTCTTCTAACAACACCATCAACAACTTTATCAACAATAAATTGAATTGCATTATGGCTCTATATTAATAATATTTTCATCAAATAGATTGAAGAGTGCTTGTGTTGATTTCACCCTATCTAATGCATTTGTGGATTTGAGGAACATTTTTCCAAGCTTGGATGCCACAAGGAAGTTGATTAGAGTATGGTTCCTATTATTTGTCCACTCATATGATGTGATAGAGCAATAACCTTTACCTACTCCATGTGATTTTCAACAAGGACATCACACATGTTTTGTACTACATCTCTCAACATGTTAGTCCTCAAAGTCTTGTACGATGGATCTTTGGACCCAAGACTTGCAATTACAATGGTGACAGCTATAGTTTGCTAATAGGAAACTTGGCAACATTGGGCGATAAGCTAGAATAATATAAAAAATTACCAATGACCTTGGTCTTCTTCCACCTTGTACTTTCTAAAGTTGGTTGTCCTCTTGGTGTAGTATGAGGTCCAAAGAAGGCATGAATGTTTCCACCCACTATGTTAGGTTGCTATGAAGTACAAGGCGTTGAAGAATTTGGCATGGGCTATTGTGATGGATTAGCCTCATATAAAGGATTGACTCTGGCCTTTGAAGATGTCAATCCAATTGTTGTCCTTACCTTGATTGACATTTTTTCTGCAAAGGACTTTAGAACCACCAAAACTTGATGTGTGACATTTGCAAAGCATTGTTTGTAGGGATAAACATGCCTTTACCTTTGCTAAATACCATTTGAAATATTAAATGCTTTCAACCACATTCAATGTAATGTCCCCTTCCAACTAGCAGCTCCTAAAATTGAATAGCCTATACGATTCTTGTGGGCTTTTCTTAATTAAGGGAATTGATTATTAATTATTTAATATTATTTGTCCCAAAGTTAAATACTATGAATAATATTATTTAATTAATATTTATTAAGTTACTTAGTAAAATATTAAAATATTCAAAAGTCACTTTAATATTATATTTTCCCTCTTAAGTTGAAATATTTAAATTATTAAAGGAGGGAAAAGATTATGGAGGGCCAATTCATGGGAAGATACAAAAATACATTTTGGAGGCTCATTTGATTATCGAAAATTATTTTGTTTTCCTTCATGGTTGGTTGTGAAGCTAAGGGATCTTGAGAATTGTAGGGTTCAGTGCTGAAACTATACACCCTAGCCTGTGGAGTACGGATTGAATTGCAAATTTGTGAATCTCCTTCGGAGACAAATTTGTAGTATTGGCGATATATCATTCAAATTTAGATGCAAATCTCTCTTTCATATCTGATGGTCAATTTTAGGGTGAATGCTAGTTGTGGAGCATTGATACTCTAAAGGCATCAAATGTATGTGATACCTGGAACAGACTATTAAGCCGTAGCTTAATCCTTGGACAGCCCATTCCAAACATCTTGCGTGGCATATAGGATAGAGGAAGAGGCATTTATTCTTAGGTTATCTGCATGGGAGTTGGTAGATTGCGATTTCCTTGCATGAGTCGCTTGACAGGAGGTGCCACAATTTTCACATGGAGGCGTAGTGGGTTAATAAGAAGTTTATCGGCCATTTGTTGTAGCCGCTAGACACTTTGTGAGCCATGGGTGTTAATACATACTGTGACACTCAAGAACTCAACATTATATTTCTTGGAGATTATCGGGATTCAACAGCGATGCCAGGGATGATATTCTAGGCTACATCGAATGGAATGGGAGCAACCTTTGTATTTAATGACAACAAATAACTGGTATTCCTTATCGTATAAAATCTTTGAAATATATAAATATTGCTATAGTCAAATTTTTGAGTTTAATATTACATTTGTGAAAGAACTAATATCATTTTCTAAATGTAATATTGGATATATATGTATTTCGAAATGTTTGCAATGATAGAAATAATGCAAATTCATATATTGCAATAGCTCAATTAATTTCAATAGAAGTTTGGAAGTAAAGCATAGGCATGGTAATATGATATTGGTTGACAACGTGCTTGCATTGTCAAACAAATTGAAATAAATTGCAAAAACTTCCTATCCGGCGTGTAGGTCTTTACATTCAAGGCCAAAAAAATTGCATCTAACTTTGTTTGAAGGGACACTTGTGCCAAATGTCTATGCAAAGTCCTATTCTTGCAGGATGATGGCTCAAAACCTAGAAATTAAAGGCAAAAAAAAATCCATTACAATGAGGGTTAGAACATAGTATATAGTAATTTTCCTTCAAAAATATCCCCCAACATTAACCCTAGTTCAAGTACATGCTAAATTAAAAAAAAAAAAGAATAACACGAATAATAAACCCTAAAAATGAGGGTTTAGGGTTAGAACATGCTACAAATTTAAAAATTCCATAAACTTAATTGCAAACCTTAAAAAATTTAAGGTTAGAGTAGGCTGTCCATTAAAACATCCCCCACCCTAACCATAAACCCTAAAAAATTAGGGTTTTGAGCTAGTGTTAGGGTGTCCTAAAACTTAAACTATAACCTTAACCCTAAACCCTTTAAAATTGGGGTTTAGTGCAATATAGTAATGGTTCACTAAAAATTATGAAAAAATCTATAACTATATCTCTAAACCCCAAAAGATTAGGGTTTATGGTTACAATTAGAGGGTATTATTTAAAAAAATTGTTATTGCTAAACCCTAAATGAAAAATGGCTTTTGGTTTAAAATAAAAATTCATAGGGTTTAATATTAAATCCTTGACCATTAGGTTATTAATGTTAAAAACCCTTCAAGGTTTAAAACAAACTTTTAAGATTTAAAAATACTTTAAGAAAAAAAACCCTTTTTAGGGCCTTACATGTATCATTGAATGCAAATGTGAAACTGCTGAAAACCCTAATTGATTGGATTTGATGAACATGATGTTTGCCTCATTAAACTTTCAATCAAACTTTCAGTAAAAATCATGACACAATCACAATGCCTAGGGTTTAAAATAAAAAATCCTAAATGACCCTAAATGAAAAATGGTTTTTGGTTTAAAATAAAAAATCCTAGGGTTTAATATTAAATCCCTGACCGTTAGGTTATTAATGTTAAAAACCCTTCAAGGTTTAAAACAAACTCTTAAGATTTAAAAATACTTTAAGAAAAAAAATCCTTTTTAGGGCCTGTTGTGACCTTTTTCACACATTGCCCCATTGCAAATGGGGACCCCCTATTTTTTGTTTCGTTTGGGTCTCTTGGCTTGATTTTGGTTAGTTTTCCTATTGTCTCTCTCTTGTTCTTCCTGTCTTTCCGTGGATGTGCTTGTCTGATGTGAGATTTTGGCTAAGTCTATAGAATTGGGGTTTTGAATTTTCTGTTCAATTTGAAATCAAATGGAGTGAATAAGTTAGAATTTGAGCTTCACGTTGTAGTCAGTATACTTCCAGCAGGTTCCCAACCAAATTTCATCGAATTCCGATAACTTACTATTTTTAGTAAGTACTATATTTGGGGCGTTCTCTCAGCATTGTTGAAGTTCTCTCAGTCACACTACATCCAAAACATGTCAGGCTATTTGTCTGCAAATTTTGAGCCAAAACTGACAGCTTTCTATTTTTAGCAAGTTCAGCTTCAGGAGCAGATTTTAGGGTTTATATGCAAAATTCTTCAATGCATGTCTAGAGATTCTTTCTGGGTTTTCTAAAACCTATGTAGTAATATAACATGCAAAATGAAACGATGACTTTCAAAATTCAGCCTTCAAAAGCTATTTTTAGGGTTTGCATGTTGAAATTTTCTTTGCATGTCTGAACGTTCCTTGTAGGTTTCTCGAGAGCTTCACAATAGTGTAGCATGCAAACCAGGATCATGACTTTTTCAGGAGCCGTCTTCAGAGGCTATTTTTAGGGTTTGCATGTTAGAGTTTTTAGCGTATGTCAAATGATTCCTTATGGGTTTTTCAAGAGCTATGCAGTGATGTGACATGCAAATCGAGATGATCACTTTTTGGAGACTTACTATTTTTAGCAAGTCCATTTTGGCAGCTGCCCAACACATCAGTATCACAAACACAATTACATGCAACAAAAACGGAGTTAAACGGAGGTTGTTCGGGGCACATGCAAGATGAATTAGGATTTCGAGCTTTGGGACCCAAAATGAGGGGTCAAATGCCAAAATTTTGAAAAACTGAGGTATCCCATCGTGATCAGCATATTTCAGGGAGTCCACTAGTAAAATTTGAAGGCAATCAAAGCACTTACTATTTATAGTAATGCATTCCAAAAACGGGCTATAAATAGTAAATCAGCAGTAGGCACTAGTGTGAACAAGCAGGTCACCCCATGAGGTGCATGCCATTCAAATTTCAAGTTAAACGGAGTTGTGGAAGTCTCGAAATTAGGCAGTTGCTATAAATAGTAAACATTCTCCAGAAACATGCTAAAAATAGCTAGTCAAGGCGAGACACCAGTATGAACAAGGTCAATCAAGTGATGAGGACCCCATGGCGCAAATTTCAAGTCAAATGGAGTTGCAGAAGTTCGAAAAACAAGCACTTGCTATTTTTAGCAGGCTTGTGCAGAGGAATTAGGGTTTCCTAAAAGGTAGGGCGAAACACGACAGTCATGCAGAAGCAGCATCCAGTCATGATCAACACCCTTCAGGCAATCAACACACAAAGTTTGAGCTCATTTTGAGCAATTATTATTTTTAGTAAGTTGCTAAAAATAGCAGGTACAAGCAAGCATCAGGTGCCAACAGCTCAATCACGTCATGAGGTTCGAAGTAAAGTGAAAATCAAGCCTTCTGGAGCTTGAAGTCAGCTTAAAATGCAAAATTTGAGAAACTTTCTAAAAATAGAAAGCTAGGGAAAGCTGAGGGCAACGTGAACATACCACTTCAAATCAGACGAAGGCTTTGAAATTCATCCAAGTCTGATAAAATGAAGGCTCTAGTATCAAAATCCGCCCTAGAAGCTTGAAGAGCCTTGAAAATTCACTAAGTCTGAGAGATTTGAAGTTCAACTTGCCAAATGCGCCCTAGCTACTTGAAGATGGCATGAGATTTTTCTAAGTACTTCAAACTTGAAATAGGCCCCCTCAAATGCGCCTCTACCTAGGAGGAAGTTTTAAAAAAAAAGTTTAAGGAAAATTTTGGAGTAGCTACACCTAAATGCGCCTTGACTTGGAGATGCCATTCTAAGGCATGGAAATTGAAACCACAGCACCCCAAATGCACCCAAAGACGAGCAAGGTAAGAAATTTTCTAAGTCTTCAAAAATGAAACTAGAAGGGGTGACATGCACCCAAGTGCCAAGAGGTTGGTTTGAAAAAATTTCTAAGGCATAGAAATTGGAAGCTCCAGGGTCAAAATGCGCCCAAGGTAAAGAGGGACCCTTCAAAAAATTTCTAAGTGTTGCAAATTGAAAGTTGGACCCCCTAAATGCGCCTTCACTTGGAGATGGATGAGAAAGTTGGTTAAGTATTAAAAATTGAAGAAGAGACCCCTACATGAAGAGTTGGTGGTAAAATATTCTAAGTATGACAAGTTGGAAGTAACTACCTTCAAGTGCGCCCTTGCAAGTTAAGGAAACAAAAAAATGTTTAAGTGTTGGAAATTGAAACTACAAGGGGTCATATGCGCCTAAGGGCTGAAAGGGAAGTTTGATATTTTCAAAGTGTTATAAACTTGAAGCACAACACATCAAATGTGCCTAGCTTGAAGGGGGAGATAGAGAAATCTTCCAAGTGTTTGAAGTTGGAAGCTCCCATCCCCAAATGCGCCCTTGAGAGAGAATGAAAGATGAGTTGATGTGAACATTTCTAAGTGATGGAAAATGGAACCTCAAGGTGGTGAATGCGCCTACACTTGAAGAAGCATTGGAAAAATTTCTAAGCATAAAAAAATGAAAGTTGAAGGGTCTAAATGTGCCTAAAGGAAAGAAGGTGACTCAAAATATTTCTAAGGCATTGGAATTGAAGGTAGATACCCTCAAGTGCGCCCATCTTAACAAGGAAGATGGAAAAAGTTTCTAAGTAGTGACAATTGAGTTGGACCCCTTGAATGCACCCTAGTAAGGAGTTTGACTTAGAAATTTGGCTAAATGAAAGTCTACGATGGTATATGCGCCCAAAGCATCAAGGTGAGTGATTGAAAATATTTCGAAGTGTTGAAAATGTGAATCTCAGACCCCTATATGCGCCCTTGAAGAAAGAGATGCTTGGAGATTTTGCTAAGTGCTTGAAATTAGAAGTTCCACCCTACAAATGCGCCAAGTCAAGATGGAAGCCTAGAAAATATTCCAAGGCGTGGAAATTTCCTTCCTACCCTAGTAAATGCGCCCATCAAGGTGATGACTTGAGATATTTTTGAATGGAGTTAGAGGCAAGGTACTTCAAATGCGCCCTTCATGAGTCAGGCAGGTGGGTATATTTTCGAAGGAAAAACAAGAAAAAAGCATGTGCAAAGGAGAAGTAAGATGAACTTTGGTGACGAAATATTTTCTAAGGTATAAAATTAAAAAAAAATTAAATGAATCTGTTTGTCGATAGACACATGAATTTTGCACGTTTTAAGGGGAATTTTCTTCTGGGTACTGGACATTTTTAGTAAGGAAGTGATGTTGAAATCTTCCACACCTCATTGGAGAATATTTTTACTCAGACGCTTGCTTGATGAAATTTTCCAGAGGAAGTAAAATTTTTCTAGGGCATAAATATCAAGGTGTGTAAAATTTTCTAAGGCAAGTGATGAAGCAGGTGTCTTCAGAAATACACTCACAAGGAAGCAGAATACAAGATGGGTTGGAAATTTGGCTAAGGCATGAAGATTTTGAAGATGAAGTTTGTTAGAGGAAAAGTAATAAACCCCATTAGATCCAGAGATCACTCAGACCTTGGGAGTCAAAGCATGGAGATCTAGTAAGTAGAGTGGATTTATATTGTAAAGTGTTTTGATGTCCTCTTTGTTTGTTTTGGAGGCTGAACGTCAGGGCCATGGCACGGTGACTTGGAGTAATGAAGCAAATAGTCCAAGATGATAAATCATGAAGGAAGAAAAGTTGCAAGAAATGGCTAAGTGTTGGAATAACCTAATATGCACTCAATTCAAAGAGGTAGATGGTGAGGAAGAAATACTCGAATCCGAGATAAGAAGACCCTTTAGGATCAGGGGATGGAGAAATAATTATCCTCATGCAGTTCAGAGTTAGAAAATGTCAGTTGAGAAGAGAACCATCATCGAGCATTTGAAAGAAGTTGCCGCCTTGAAGTCAGATCGAGAACGTGCCTGTTGAAGCAGTGTTAACCAAACTCAGTTCGTTTGCAGTTGGAGAAGAATAGTGTGAACACATTTCCAAAAAAGAATCTTCTAGAAGATGGTGGACATTAATGGCTCATTTATTACCTCACTCTTCTTGGTGGCGGTTTTTAGGGTTAGGGCTTATGTGGCTCGATCTGAGCCCTTCATTTGATTGTAATCTGAGCCGTCCATTGGACTTGGCCAGCTATAAAAGGGGCATCCCTTATTTGTATCTTGATTAGATTAGACATTAGACCATTAGAGAATAGAGAGACAACTAGGTGATAGCTTAGAGGTAGCTTAGTATAGATTGATAGGATAGTTTGAAGAAGAGGGAAAGTTTTCCCTTTGAAAACTTTGTAAGAAATTGTTGTGAACACTCTTTAATAAAAAAAATTTTGATGGTGAATTTCGTCTTTTGTTGTGAGTAGCTAGCAAGGTTTCTTTGTCCTTCTGATTCAAATAGTAGCTTAAAGTAGAGTAAATTTCATTTCATGCAAGCAAATAGTAATAATGGAATGTGGTGTCTGATCTAAGCAAGTTTCACTTATCCATACCACTAGCGGGCTCATTGATGGTGTGTTTGCCTTGTGTGGTCAACTGGAAACGTTGTGGACCTAACTTCAATCATAGTTTGAATGATGGTATGTGTCATTGTGATGGTATCTTCATGTCAAGCAGTGGTTTGAATATCTTTAGTCACCTCCTTTGAAGATTGCACCGACTCCGTGGAAGCTATCCGATGCGAGGCAATGCGAAGTCCGATTGAAGTTTGCTGAAGTTGAGCTCCATATCCCGTACTTAGAATAGATTTAGACTCTCAAAACCTTGCGACCACTTCAAATTTAGTACTTTCTGGTTAGAATAGGAAACCTGCGGTTCATTGATAAATCTGTCGAATTGTGAAAACCCCTTCCTCTGTTGTTGAACAATTTTGTAAGTCCCCTTGAAATATCAGCAAATCACATTGAGCCAATTGAGACTATCCACTACGTGAAGGAACCTTGGAGTTGAACGCACAAACTTTCTCGCAATCTTTGTGTGCTGGAGACTTTGTTCAAGAGAGGATAGAGTATCCGTTGGGAAACTTTATTCTGTTTTGGTGCGGTCACGAAAATCACATCAACAAGGCCTTACATGGATCATTGAATGCAAATGTGAAACTGCTGAAAGTGAAACTGCTGAAAACCCTAATTGATTTGATTTGATGAACATGATGTTTGTCCCATTAAACTTTCAATCAAACTTTTAGGAAAAATCATGACACAATCACAATTCCCAATTTTTTTCGGACATTTGTGTCATTGGTTTAAATGTAATTAGTTTTAGAATTACGCTTGTTTGCTGTAGAAAAATATTATGTAATGAGTATTATAAAATGCTTGTTTGTTATATGAAGGTGTAATTAGTTAATGTGGGTTACCTCGGTTTTTGCTTTTTCTAACAATAAATGCATATGAATTCCAATCCAGAGGATCTTATTCTTCCATCTGTTTCTCTTTTTGTTTGTGGTTCTTTTGTAGTTGTCCAACTACAATAGTCATCATCATACATATTCATTGCTTTCCTTAGTCACATTTCTAGCTTATCTTGATACTCTTTACTTGTAAGATACAGGTGTTACTCGATCAGTAGAATTTATTCAATTTGCAAGGGTTCCTTTACTCACCTTTGAGGATTCACAGTCTCAGATTTCTTGTGATATTTCCATCAACAATGGATCTGGCCTATTTAAGTCTAAACTCCTTTACTGGATAAGTCAAATAGACACAAGATGCAGAGAACTGGTTTGCCTGGTAGGTTCTCAAAAATCTGCATCTGCTTTGTGTATGGCAGAAACTTGGTTCTATCCTTTAACAGTATGTTGTTATTGCAGATAAAATACTGGGCAAAGGCACACAGCATAAATGATCCAAAGAATGGGACATTGAATTCATTTTCCCTTACCTTGCTCGTTATTTTCCATCTACAGGTTAGTTGCTTTTTGAATTTTCTAGCCCATTTCCTTTTGTTGGATTTATGCTCCAGTACAGCATATATTGAACCATGAAGCATATTGGTAGTACTAGTTTGGTAATTTGAAGTTTAGATTTTAAAGTATAGATAGTTTTGTACTTATAGATTGATGGAGATGTCAATTAATCTTACAGACACAGTTTCCTCCAATTCTTCCTCCAATCAAGGATATATTTGATGGAGACATCGCCAGTGATTTAGCAGGCAAGGATGCACTATTCTACTAGATTTTAGATTCATTTATGTACAGGCTAGGGCTTTTCCTTTTCTTATGGTTTGTTGTTTCCTGAGTGCATAATTTGTCCCAACAAATGGTGTTTGTACACAGTGCAGGTCTCTGATTTGTGTGCTACAAAATAATGTTCAGCTTTTGATTACTTTTTGTAGGGAGAAAAGGCACAAATGAAATGGAGATTGAGAACAAATGTGTCCAAACAAATGGTGTTTATATAGAGTGCAGATCTTTGATTTGTGTCCTACAATATAATCTTCAGCTTTTAATTACTTTTTTGCAGGGGGGAAAGGCACAAATGAGATGGAGATTGAGAACAAATGTATACAGAATGTTCAAAAATTCAAACAGCAGGCATCTAGTAATGAAAATAAGAGTTCCATTTCTGATCTGTTTGTATCATTCTTTTCTCTGGTAATCTTTTTTAATCACCCTGATTCCCAATTTCTTTTTCCTCGAAAGTAACCAGTCAATATGTATCCTAAATGTTGCAGAATATTCTTCATCTTAAGTTTCAACATTACTAATTGTATTTAACAAATTAGAGATCCAAAATCAATCTGAAGGTATCTTCATCCATTATCCAAAATTTCAGTTTCTTAAACAAAATATAAAGCTTGTTTCTGTGCATATTTCTCAATCATTTTATTTTGTTCTGTCAACTTATTGAGTTGTTAATTCCTGCCAAAAGATATGTCCAATATCTTGAAACAATGACAAAGTTTTGTATCTTCAACTTTTTGGGGAGCAATTTCTTTCTGTTGCTTAAAATATATGCACGCCCAATGCATATTTCATTTTAACTATATTTAATTTTTCTGAAGCATGTCTGATGCTTGGCAGGTGACAAATATTTTCAGCACTAAGTGTGCTTTAATATCTACTTTCATTCTAATAAAGCATGCTAAATATCTACTTTCATTCTAATAAAGCATGCTAAATGGTTCATCATCTCTCATGTTAGCTTAAGCAGCTCTATTTACAGGATTGATCGAGTTTACAGTGTTTTACTTTGCTGACTTTTGCAAAGAATCTCACTTCTTGGGTAGAAGATGATGACTAGTAGCTAAAGGAAATAATAAGGGTTGTGTGGATGAGTGTTCTTGGTCTGTGGTTCAAAGTAACCACATTGGGTGCTATGTTTCATCTAAGGGAATCCCTGACTCTATTCCCTTCATCTCAAAAATGTCTTTGTTTTCAAAATATTTTTTTCTGCTTTATTTGTAAATACTTGGTTACTTTATAAGCCAAGCACTTATTACTTTTACAAGTTATGCTTATTGTTCTTAATGTACAACACTTTAGGAAAATTTATTCTAGAATTTTGAAAATAAAATGTAAGTTCCTCACATGCATATTTTCTGCTCTTGTCTAATGGTCTTGTATGATTATGTGCCTTTCTATGAAGCAGTACGCCACTGTTGCAGAAAAATGGTTAAAAGGATTGACAGTATGCACATTCACTGGCAAGTGGGAAAATACGTCAAGTAGGGAATACCAGATTAGAAAGAAATATGCAATGGTTGTAAGATTTTGAAGTGCTACTTAATTTTTACATCTGGAAATCTATTTTTTAGTGGAGAATTGAAAGTTTTTTTCTTGTCATACTGAGAACAATCTTTTTCTTTTTTTGGTGAATGTACATTGAAGACCCTTTTGATCGTACAGAAAATTGTGCAAGAACTGTGACTGAATCAACACCCAAAATAATATCTGACAAATTTCTGGGAACAGATCACATACTGCAAAGGCTTCCCTTGTTCTCTAATATGTATTTACTATGCCAAAGTTTGTTTGGTTCACCTCATGAGAGGCCAAGGTGTAATGTCCCCTTCTCGAGCATGACTTCTTCTGTTGACCGTTGGCCTATTCTGGAGACCCGTAGGCTTTTCGGTGGTGAAATTAGGGTTTCTTGGTTGGTGGTTTCTTTTGCTCACGGATTGGTGATTGAATTGCGGATTCCTTCTGGGTTTTTCGTGAGCTTTTCGGTGATGTGTTCTTCTTGGCATTCTGAGCACTTTCGCGAATTTACTATTTTTAGTAAATTCTATTTCTGGTAGTGTTCCTATTGGCTTCGGCACGGTTGGCTCTCATCTTCATTCATTTCAGTTGGTTTGATCAATCTTGACCTTGGGAAGCATTTTTGGTGAGATTTGTCTAGTTGATTTAAAATATTATATTTTAAAGTTATATTTTAATATTGTGACCCCTTGGTCTAGTGAAAACAACTTAAGTTGTTCTTAAAAAGGGGACTTTGAGGGGTGGCGCCTCATGAAGGTATTTTTATATTTCCTTAAGGTTCAAAATCAATTGCTTGAAAAGGGATGCCCATCTTTGGTGAAAGATTATTTTAAATTAAAAGTCAAAATTGCATCAAGACAAAAGAGACACCATCTTTGGAGGGAAGGTGAAAATTCAAGTTTGAAAGTTAGGGTTTCTAGAAGCTTCTGGAAAGTCATCACAAGTTTATAAAAGGAGGTCTTGGTCTTCATTTTCATCATCTGAAATCTTGAGTAAAGTTATGCTGCCGAAATGGTGAGTGGATTGCTTCGAGGAATGAATGCCTCCTAGCTTGGCTCAACTTCGTGCTTGTGAGACAACACTTAGTGGAGAGGTTTGCTTGTTTTGAGTGAATTTTGTAGTGAGGATTGCTTTGTTGTGAGTTATTGCATTTGTAGTTCAGTTGTTTGCATTTTAATGTTATTTTCTGGAGTTGTTGATAACATAGCTGATTGTAGTTTTCATCCATATTTCAAAAATACAAAAAGATATCATTCTGGGTATTGCATATTTCAATCTATCTAGGTGGGGCGACCCTCTCTATTAAGTTCTAGATTTTTTAAGTGAGAATTGGATTTTACTTAGCAAAATCGCCCCTCTTGTTGGGTCGTACCTTTCTTAATGCCTTGGGATTTGTGCAGGAAATAAATAAGGGGTATTTGAGGTGTTTGAGCTTTCCTATCTTGGTCGCCATCCTTCTCAGAGTATTTTGCATTTGATTTCACTTCATTTGGGTGGGTATTGAGTGAGATATGAGCATTTTATTAAGCAAGAGGGTAGGTCTGATATTCATGTTGCTGGTCTGTCATATCAGACTTGGGAAAAATTGTGTATGAGTGATGGGTGGGTGTTAGAACTTCACAATTGATCTATTGGATGACATCCTTACTATTACAGCTCCTTGTGACTCTCTAATTCTTGATTCTGCAGGCATTCTTCAACATATTGTAAGGTGAACAGTAGTACTGTTAGCATCCTTCTTATTCTTGCAATTCTCATGCTTGTAACTGCCCACTGAATAAGTGGAAGAGGTTGGCTTGCCGCCTGTTTACTTAATTTGCATTGTAATTTCATAAGTTTCCGCCATATGGTCGCGTCATCTCCATCTTGGATTGAGTAGCACATACTTGGTGTTGAGTTTACTTTCAGTATTGCAATAGATAGGGATCATCTGACCATATGCTCGTCGTTCGCCGACGCATTTCTTGGTTAGAGTTCTTGTTTCAGCATTTCCTTTAAGATCCTTTGACCAATGCTCACACCTTGCCCACATCGGGATCCTAGTGTACATTCTGGTTAGAGTTGCTTTTAGCATCGTTTTGGTTTATGACCTAACCTTAACGGGTGCTTGTTAATTGTAACTTGCAATTGAAAATCGAAAAAATATGCTCGGTATATTTCAGTGGTATCAGAGCTATGCATCCTGCCATCCTGTGAAAAACAACCTTCTATGAGTGACAGAGAACAGAGATACTTGGCAAGGGTATACAAGAGGGATACCAGTCAGAAACAGTTCTATCAGGTTCCAGAAGGTCAGACAGCATCAGAGGTTTTGAGGGCTAATTGGGAGCCTCCTCAGGAAACAGAAATGGGGGATAATGAAAGGACTTTAGGGGGCAATGAAAGAAGTTCTAGCAACAGAGGTGACAGTGGGAAAGGTATAGAAAATTCGACCAATCTAGGTCAAGGGTTCGATAAGAAGATGGATGCTTTGTTAGATATGGTTTCTCTCATGTTGGGGAAATTGAGTCAGAATACTCCACAGAACAATCCAGGGCATGTCGGTGAACACAGTGCTTCCAACCAGCATAATGGACATGTCCATCCTTCAGCAAGCAGCACATACATTTCTGCTAGACCATTCAAACCTACGTTTTTGGCGCCAGTAAACCCACATCCAGAGCCCGAAGAAAATGCTTCATTTTTGAAGCAGCTGAGAATAGGCCGTACTGAATATGAAACTCTTCCTGATGAAGTCAAACTAGACATGTCTTTCAATGATTTCATGGAGCTTAGGAGGAAGAATAGAGGAAAAGGGAGAAATTATGAACAAAGGAGAACACCAGTACAAGGTGACTTGTATCAAGCTATCAACAAGGTTATGCTTCCCCACTTTGATGGAAGTGATAGTAGTTTTGCTCGAGCTTGGATACAGAAGTTGGACAACTATATGGCTCTTAGACCAATGGCTGAAGAAGAAGCGATTAAGCTCGCTATGCTACACCTAGATGGGGTGGCACATGAGTGGTGGTACCATGGCCTAGTCACCTTAGGTCATGGGTCTATCACTACCTATGATGAGTTCACCAATAGACTCGTTGAGAGATTCGAGAAGAAGGACCCAGAAGTGCATTTCAGGGAGCTGGCACAGTTGAGGCAGTATGGTACTGTTGATGCCTACATAGCTGAGTTCCAAAGACTTTCAGTAATGGTCACTAGAATCACGGAGAGAAGATTGGTGATCCTATTCAGTGAAGGATTGATGGAGCCACTCAAGGGTTGGATTAAAACTTTTGATCCACCCTCCCTACATGAGGCAATGAAGAAAGCAAGAAACATGAAGTGGGCTGTTCCCAAAGCGAAGTTCCATTCCAAGCCATCATTTCACAAAGGAGATAGAGGGAAAAGGCCTCATCAAAGACCTCACCATAAGGAGTTCAAACAGCAGAAACCTCATGGTACAAGATTGGATCCAGAGACTATCAATGAACTCCGAAGAAAGGGGTTATGTTTCCGTTGTTGGGAAAAATGGTCCCAAGATCATGTTTTCCCAAAAGGAGCCAAAATTCATCAAATTGAATTCTATACAGCTGAAGAAAGCAATTCTGATTTTTTAGATCAGCAGACTGATTTTGAGGACAGCGAAGAAGAAAGAGCTCCAGAAGAGTTTGATAGCGAAAAGGGAAGTGGAGGTACTGTTGATGTGTGTTTTATCATACACCAAACATTCAGAATAAAAATGTCCAAAGACACTTTATCCTCTCTTGAAAAATCACCGCGTATGCTAAGATTGCGAGAAGATCATATGGCGATTCCAAGGTTTCTTTAGTCGGGTCTCGACGTGTGGATAAGTTCAGTGGTCGTTGTGATAATGCTGGTAATAAACAAGGGGACTTACGTAGAAAGTCTGCACAAGTTCGGGGACTTAGGAAATTTATCTTTGTAGGTTCTCAATTAGGACTTTCAATTGTGGATCTCAAAAAAAATGGCAAAAAGAATAGGGTTCAGAGAATCTAGTCTAAGCCTAGGAACTCAAGAGACAGTAAGGACTTGGTGAAGCGAAATAAACCACATTTTGTTTCGCCTCCTGTTGGACAACATACGCAAAAATGGGTGCAATCTTCAAGGGGTTTGTGAGAATAATTTTCAAACCTCGGATAAGGTTGAAGTTAGGCTTCCACACTTAGGAGCTCAGGCTAACTTTACGCATCGGATGAAAATCATCCATCCGAAGAAAGTATGAGCTACACTTCACCAATGAGTCGATACGATCAATCTTTCATTCAATTAACAACTTTCAAAGCAAATTCTATCTAAGCTAACTTTAATTCTAATCTATGGTGGAAGATAATATGCAACCTCGCTTACTATTCAACAATAAGAAGTGATTCAAGGCAAATCATGCTCAAGAGCTTTTATCATTCAAAATAGTCTCAGTGCGACAATATACATAACAGGTCTCCACACCTTACAAATGAGGGGGCGAGCTCAATTTATAGGCTCCCCAATTACAATTCAATGGCCAAGTTGATTTCAAATCAACGGCCGAGATTACAAAATAAAACCCTAATTAGGGTTTGTCACTTTCGACCAATGAGAAAATTTCATTTGAGGACACTTGTCCTTTTTGCTAAATATAAACCAACAATAAAATAGAAAGTTGTTATATGTTGATTTGGAACAATTTGATTGGTTGGAAGATGACGAGGCACCACCTCAGCGTGCTGGATGTCTTCCTTGGTTGCTTCGTTTTTCTTCCACGTGCTTGCCTTAGAATATTTTCCCTGCCGATAACTCTGTCCGTTGTGCTTGTTCCTTCCTAACTTTGATCTTGGATTCCTTTCAAGTGTCTAGAATTTGGAGAAGAATGCCTCTGTGCTATGTAGGACAAATTCCATCCCTAGATAAGAATTTTATTCACTTCCTCTTTATTTTCCTCTTCACCCTTCCTGTTTTCCGTCCAACACTTAGTGAATTCTTCTAGCCAATTTTCTCGTCCTCTCCTTGGGCGGACTTCATATGAGCTTGGACGTTTTCTCTCTCGGCCTAAGTCAGACTTCAAGCCACTTTGGAAAAACATGTCTAGGGAGAAGTCGAACTTTATCATGCTTGTGCCATTTCTCAGTTGAGCAAAGTCGGATTTGCTAGTGGTTTCGCCATCTTATCTTTATGCTTGGCGAACCTTCTCAACACTTTGACATTTCTTTTCTTGGTCTAGGTCGGACTTTGCATCATGTTTGCCATTGTACTTGGCGGATCTTATGGATGTCCGGACATACCTTCTCCAAGCAAAGTCGGATCTTGTAAAGGTTTGGACATACTCTGCTTCGGAAAAGTCAGACTTTCTCATGCTTGTGCCATCCTTTTCCTTCACTCTATCTGGCTTGAAGCAGACTTGCCTCCATTCCATGCCTTTGCTTCTTCTTTGAAGACTCGCCTCGCGTCGTCATCCACCTGCAAGAAATAAAATAAACAAATTCAGATTTTCTCTCTCCTGAATTTTTACCTCTCTCTCCTGAAGTCACGGTGAATTTAATTTTGCCCATCGGATTTTATCTCTGGCCGACACAAATTATTTTCCTCCAAAACATCGTCTGGCAAATTTTATTTTGTCCAAGGCATTTTTAAATTTCCAAGCAGTTGAAATAAAAATTATTAAAATATTTTAATTAATTCCAACCCGTTCGTTTTGGACCCATGGCTATTTCGATTTTTCTTCCAATTTTCTTGGCTAAAAGTGTATTTTCCAATTTTATTCCTAATTTCGTCTAGCCAAGTCAAATCTTAAGCCATTCCGCCGAAAATTTTATTGCCAGATCCCTATTTTTCTTTGCCATAGCCAACTTTTTTCTTGCACTGAGCCTATTTTCTTCTGCCAAAGTCAAATTTTCTCTTGCTCAGTCGAATTTTTATAGGCAAAATCCTCGTCCGGATGTCTTCGTTGGGCGAATTTCTTGGACGGTTGACAAATTCCCCTTTCCTTCTGGGCAAAGGCAATCTTACCTTTCTCCTTGCCTTGTGCATTTTTCTTTGGTCAAAGTTGGCAATTTCTCGACATTTTCTCCATACTTAGGCAAATTTTGCCTCTTTTCCTTCATCGAGTTGGGCACATTCCGTTTTATTCTTCGCCACATCCTGATATTCTTTAGCACGTGCCCTTTCAAGCTTGGCATTTGTCCTCTCGAAAGCGTCCGAATGTCCAGCCAACGTCTTCATTTTTCATTCCTTAGCTTCTTTACTTAGGCAAATATTCGAACCTCTTCTTTGGATTTGGCCTTGACACTTAGCCAAAAATCATCATTTTATCCCTTCATGTGCTTAGGCGGACTTCCTTAGCACCTTGGACAAGCGCGGTAGACTTCCTTAACATCTTGCCAACCTCTTCAAGTGTATGGCGGACTTTCCTTCCTCTTCGGATATGCATCTTGGACGTAGATCATGGATGTCTTAGTACTTATTCCCATCGTTTTATCCTTTGGAAATGATATAATGTTTGGCCAAAAATTATCCTTCCACCCTTTTAGGCTTTCATATTTAGCATATTTCGAAATTTTCCCTTGGTAGGCATCAACACTTAGTAAAATTTCAATTTTTTCTTACTTCATAAGTCTAGGCGGACTTTACTTGACTTTCAGCCAAGTCCCACCCTTTAAGGGCGGACTTCTCAAGCATTTTGGACGAGTTTCATGCACATGGGCGGCCTTTGAAGGTCTTTGGGATGTCTCCCTTTGAAGATGGCGGACTTCTAGCCTTCTTTGGACGTGCCTTTTGGTGCTAGGCGGACTTTAGAAGCACTTTGGACATCCCTTCTTTCATATGGCGGACTTTGGGACCCTTTTGGATGTGCATTCTTGAAGATGGCGGACTTCATGAGCCTTTAGGATATCCCCCTTAACTGCTGGCGGACTTCAAAGCTGTTTGGCACAAGTGTGGCGGACTTTAGGGGGTGTTAGGATGTCCATTTTGGAGATGGCGGACTTCATAGCATGCATGGATGAGGATGGCGGACTTAAGAAGGTCCAAGGATATGCTTCAAGATGCAAGGCGGACTTCATGAGGTGCAAGGATGCCAGGGGCGGACTTTAGGGGGTGTTAGGATGTCCATTTTGGAGATGGCGGACTTCATAGCATGCATGGATGAGGATGGCGGACTTAAGAAGGTCCAAGGATATGCTTCAAGATGCAAGGCGGACTTCATGAGGTGCAAGGATGCCAGGGGCGGACTTTGAAGGGGGCAAGGATGTGCCTCCAAGATGCAGGGATATGATTCCCAAGTGCTGGGCGGACTTCAAGACTTTGTTGGACATCCTCCTTAG
>VDFB02358134.1:104700465-104912112 GCA_007258455.2 Sequoia sempervirens | reverse complement strand
GACCACAAAAGGAACGCAAGAAGTTACAATCTTGCTCACCTCAGAAGGAAATGTCTTGAAGGATAAAATGGGGTTGAAATTCTTTCACTTCATTTTTCGTCGTGCAGAACAATTATTTGGCAATACCATTCAAATGGATTGGAGGAAGCAAGCCAATGCTAAGAAGGATGAACTATTTAAGGATGTCATAGTAGCATTTGGAAATCCTGGTTTTAATAAGGAATTTATTTTAGATATTGCTCGAAAATACATTCACTCTAAACGAGACAATCTAAGGTCAAAGCTAACAAAAGACTTAAGATATCCACGTCCAGCTTGGATCACAGACCAAGTGACATGGGATGAGCTTATGAAAGATGCCAAATTTAAGAGGAAGGCCCACAATAATCCAAACTATAGGCCATCTGCACGGCCAGGATCTAAAAGACGCCTTCGAGATACAACAAAAGCAACCCAAGCTAGGGTGTCAAGTATTGGATCTCATAAATTAGGATCTGGTGGGTACAATAGCATTTGTGGTGGCTTGGTAAGTCAAAATTTTCATCTATTGTATGCTTTATTTCATAAAAAAGTCATGATTAACTTGTGAGTTAATTGTATCTTATGAGTCATTATACCTTATAAATTTGGTTATAATTGTTTATGTAGGTTCACCAATTTCAAAAGGAAGCTTCAGAGGACCTCCTAAAATATGCTTTACTACATGGTTCCAAAGGCCTTCGACAACATATGCTAGATCAAGGGGAGAAATTAGTCACTAGTCATGAATCTGAGGTAAGTTCTTTGCATGATGGGATATAATAAAATTTCATATTTTGCTTTCATTTCCATTGCAAAACAAATGATATAGATATTGAAATAGATAGATACACCTAGAATTATAATAGTTTCTTTTTTGCATAGAGAAATGAAACAAGCAAAGCTAAAACTATGATTTGATATGTTATTTTAATGAGTTAAATTTTGTTGTGTATAGGAAGCCCAACAATCCAACTCATCAGGTAGTGAGCATGAAGAGGAGCTAGAGGAACATGAGGAGCAAGTGGGAGAAGAGAATAATGAGGAGGGTGTCCAATGTGATGAACAATTGACACCCACAATTAGAATAGTGCCTCGTATTAGTATAGTTCCTCGTAGAAAGAGGACATAAAGGAAGAGGATGGATAGAAACAAATTAACAAAAGACATGTTTGCTTCTTATGTTTGAGTCTATTGTTGTCTAATCATGTGGGATTGATCGTGGATAAGAAAACAATAGAATATATAGATTAGAATGCTTTTTTTAGCTCGTAGGACTTATTGGAAGAAAAGAAGAACTTAACAAAATGATTTTTTGCAAGATATTTTATGTTCCTTACATTGATTATTGCAAGCAACTTGCCTAGTTTTCATTCAGACAAAAAAAGTTCCCTGGTTTTATACAATACATTGTTCATTGCCTACTTTATATATATATATATATAATGTATATAGTGTTTCATGTACAATTCATTTTGTGAAGTCTAATCGCTGGTACAAGAGAAAAGTTCAAAGTACTTTCTATATTGTGCAGTTCCAAATATTGGAAATCTGTAGTAACTGTTGGATGGCATCTGAATCTCCCACAAGGATAGATAACAAACAAATCATTGGCAGTTCTTTTCTCATTTTTGTGTATATTTCACTGGCAGTGGGCAGTGTTTTTTGTGCAATATTGTGCTCTGTAGTTCTGTCAAAAGCTGCTATTTAGACAGCACAAATATATTTTGTGAGAATGCTTAGTAGTATCTTCCATGCACCAATGGCCTTCTTTGATGCAACTCCAACCGGTCACATATTAAATCAGGTCAGTTCAGTAGCACTTTAGCAGTTTGCATTTTGTTGTTGTGTAGTAATATAGCTATAATTGCTTTGACATAAATCTTTGCTCTTTCATTCTATGCATCCCCTATCTGTTATTGGTATTGTTCATTCCATTGAGATTATTCTCTGTAATTTGTACTTCCGTTAAGAGGCTGTAGTTTGGCTTCACATAAAAATCAGTTAACATATAATGCTACAGTGTCAAACACAGAAGTGCAAATTCAGCTAATTCAAAGCACATCATTGGAATTGACAGGTATCCACGGATCAAACCGTAGTGGACAGGATACTTCCTTTCAACTTGGGGAAGTTAGTTTTCTCAGTGATAGATTTATTGGGGATAATTACTGTTATGTCTCAAGTTTCATGGGAGGTGTTTGGCATATCCATACTAGTCTTGGCAATTATTGTATGGTACCAGGTATGCTTCTCTTACATATTGTCCACTTTTCCTCTAGCAAGAAATTTTCTGATTGAGATGAACAACCTTGCCCTCAAGTGTTAGGCTTATCGTTGTATGGTGGAATCGAAAATAGATCAAAAGGATTATTTCATTGTGGTTAATCTTTCCTTTTATTTGAAACCATTTCCTTTGGTCGTAAATGTTGGTGCTCTTTTTGCATTTGATTCTACAATTGGAAGAGTGGCTAAGACAGCCATGGAATTGGCAGTGAAGAATGTGAACAGCGATTATAGTCTGCTTGGTGGGACAAAGCTGGAGCTTAGTATGATGGACTCTAATTGCAGTGCTTTCATAGGCACAGCAGCAGGTTAGCTAATTCAATTTTCAGAGTTATGCTTTTAATATTCGCTTTCTTTATGGTTTATGTTATTTCAATATGGTCGAGGTTGTCATAGACTTATTTGCTTTAAATGTATAGTAGCTCTGGTGGTTGTTTGAGTGGTTGGCTCGTTTGCTTCCACTATGGAATGATTCTATACTAGCCAACATTGTTGTTTTGCTGGGCAAGGTCCAAGATGCATTATTTTTGAAAATAACCTTTACTGTTAGCTGCAAATTGGATTCCAGTCTCTCAATCAGGGTTCAATTTGCTTGAACAAACTATAGTTAAATAAAACAACTCAATCAACTTTCTTAGTTGTGGGCAAATTTGTCTAACTTAGTCCGAGACGGGTTCGAGACAGCCACACAATTCAATCAATTTTCTTAGTTGTGGGCAAATTTGTCTAACTTAGTTCGAGACGGGTTCAAGACAGCCACACAAGTCAATCAATTTTCTTAGTTGTGGGAAAATTTGTCTAACTTCGTCTGAGACGAGTTCAAGACAGTTAGAGACCCAGTCCCTGGCAACGAAATAGAGTATTTGGCAATGCCACGCTCTTTCAATACATACTCAAAACAATGATTGATTAGTATTCCATACACTACGAATTGCTTGAATCCATAGCAGTCTAACTTCGTCTGAGACGGGTTCAAGACAGTCAGAGACCCAGTCGCAACGAAACAGAGTATTTGGCAATGCCACGCTCTTTCAATACATACTCAAAACAATGATTGATTAGTATTCCATACACTACGAATTGCTTGAATCCATAGCATTTTTTCAATATTATGCGTTCACTAGAAGACAGTTCCAATCGCTGGCTTTTGACCATCCGGTTTGTTTAAGTATTTTTCATAATATTCCTGTCAATTTCATTAATGGAACTCAGAAAGCCTTTGATGTGTGTGGTAGTTTTGGGTTCCAAATTAAATTACGATGCTCTCAAGGAATCTTTTACTGCCACCTATCCTAATGCCATTTTAACACTGACATATCATCAAATAATTTGTATTCTGGAGAACTTGTATATTTGAACAGTATAATTTTTAATGTTTTCCTTGCAATGGTTTGTCTTTGTGCAGCTTTGGAATTGCTGAAGAAAGATGTTGTTGCAATAGTAGGTCCACAGTTATCTGTGCTTGCTCACATTGTTTCACATTTGGCAAAGGAACTCCAAATACCACTTTTGTCCTTTGCAGCTACTGATCCCACTCTTACATCGAATGAGTACCCATATTTTATCAGGATGGCTCACAGTGATTTTTCTCAAATGTCTGCAATTGCTGCTTTAGTGGGTTATTATGGCTGGAGAGAAGTTGTAGCAGTGTACATAGATGATGACTATGGAAGAAATGGAGTTTCTGTTTTAGTGGATGCTCTGGGAAATGTAGGAGCTAAGATTACTAATAAGGCAGTTATGCCTCCTGGAATCAACCAGAGTGAGATGGGTAATATATTAGCAAAATTGACTTTAGTAGAGGCACAGGTTTTTGTAGTCCATATGAATTCAGATGCTAGTCTTAATCTTTTCTCTAAAGCTAAAGACATTGGAATGTTGAACAGTGGATATGTTTGGATAGTCACAGATTGGTTATCCTCTATTTTAGATTCAACTGTACTTGCAACAGATGACATGAACTCACTTCAAGGGGTGATTGGCCTGCGACGAAAAAATCCAAATTCAGAAAAACGCAATGAGTTTACAAGAGAGTGGAAAAAGTTACAAACAACTCACATGGTGGATGCCTCTTTGAATGTGTTTGGACTGTATGCTTATGACAACATATTGATGATTGCTCATTCTATCAACGCCTTCCTGAATCAGGGAGGAAATTTCTCTTTTGTAGAATAGAATACACTATCAAATAAGAGTGGAAGCAAGTCAGAACTAGCAGCTTTGAAGGTCTTAAAAGAAGGAGCGCAGCTGCGGAAGATAATACTAGAAACTAATTTCACTGGTGTTGCAGGTCCTGTACAACTAGATAAAAATAGAGCTCTGATGGGCTCTACTTTTGAGATTATTAATATAGCTGGTACAGGATTTCGCAGCATCGGTTACTGGTCAGATCACATTGGCTTCTCAGTTTCACCACAAGAATATTCAGCTACAATCAACCATAACCAATCTCATGTAAAGCCAAAACTTCACGATATCATATGGCCTGGTGAAAGCAAAGTGGTACCACGGGGCTGGGCATTTCCAAACAATGGCAAGGAACTTGTGATTGGTGTGCCCAGAAAAGTAGGTTTCAAAGAGTTTGTGACAACAGTAAATGATAGCCACACACCAAAAGGATTTTGCATTGATGTGTTTGTTGCTGCAGTGAACTTGCTTCCTTATGCCGTTCCATACACATTTATATCTTATGGAACAGGGAATTCTACACCCAGCTATGACAAGCTCGTAGAGCAGGTTGCCTTAAAGGTTGGTATCTACTATAAATTTTAAATGATATCTATACTTGTCTCTATATTTTGGTATCAAAGTTTGTTTCCATGGTGATGATCCCGCCAATATTCTTGCACCACATTGAAGAATTAGTCATGTAATCTGAGAGTAAGTATACGCACACTAGTTCAGTTTAGCTATTCATACATAGACCCTTGCAGAACATTGATGTAGTCGTTGGAGATGTTTCAATTGTGACAAAATGATCAAAGATTGTGGATTTCACGCAGCCTTATGTAGAATCTGGCTTAGTTGTGCTGGTACCTATTAAAGAGATTGATTCCAATGCATGGGCTTTCCTGCGTCCGTTTACAGTACAGATGTGGTGTACAACTGGTGCCTTTTTTCTTGTCATTGGAGCTGTTGTGTGGATTCTGGAGCATATGTCAAACCCAAAATTTCGAGGGCACCCAAAGCGGCAAGTCATGAACGTTCTCTGGTAATTTATTTGCCTGTAGGTGTATGTACAGTACTTTTACATTACTCATTTTAGATTGCTGCCTTTGAACTGAAAGTAAAGTTGGAGGTCAATTACAATTTGATGTGGTTGTATCATTTTAAATATGCTATTAATTTTGTAGATCTTGCATTGATTCAAGAAATGTGTCTTCGCAATAACAAACCTCAAGAATAGAACGTCTATATATTCAAATGTTATATTATTATTTGTTTAGCAACAGTAGACATGATAATGTTGTAGTTGCATTTGAGAACTATATTTTCAGACATGCAAGATAAAATGCCTTACAAATATTTGTTTTGGCAGGTTCACATTCTCTACGATGTTCTTTTCCCATAGTGAGTAATCTGTCTTCTACAATCTATTTTTGTGGCCTCTTAAACTTATGTTGGAAATATATTGGTTTGGTTTATGCTTTCATATAATTGATCTTAAAACTGTTTGAAAACTACAAAAGATGTAGAATAAGTAGTCAAGATTCACCCGATTTGGAGTAACGGAAAGGTTTTTGTCACAGTAATTTTAGGATACCTTGCACCTTGCAAATATCCAGAATGCTCCGCGTAGAAAAAAATATGACCTATGGGGTTTGTGCAGGGGAAAATACTGTGAGTAGCCTTGGACTTGCAGTACTGATCATATGGCTATTTGTTGTTTTAATCATTAATTCAAGTTACACTGCAAGTTTAACATCAATCCTCACAGTGGAGCAGCTTTCACCAACGATTCAAGGAATTGATAGCTTGGCATCAAGCAATTTACCAATAGGATATCAAACAGGATCCTTTGTTGCAGATTATCTATCAGAAGAGTTTAATATAGCAAAGTATAGATTAGTGCCTTTAAACACTCGGGCTAGTTATGTTAAAGCATTATCTTTGGGGCCAAACAATGGTGGTGTGGCAGCAGTTGTGGACGAGCTTCCTTATATTGAATCATTTCTAGCCACACGGTGTGGATATACAATTGTGGGCAGTGAATTTACTAAAAGTGGATGGGGATTTGTAAGTAGATTTGCTACGATCCATGTTGAGTTTTTTGTTTTTTTTATAATAAAATTTAATTTTCTAGGATCTGTGTTGATATTAAACAGGTTTTTCAAAAGGACTCTCAACTTGCAGTTGACATGTCCACAGCAATCCTGGCCCTTTCAGAAAGTGGGGAACTTCAGAGAATTCATGATAAATGGTTGAAAAAGGATATATGCAGTCTAGAGGCGCGTGCAGTCCATCCAAATCGGTTTGGCCTGGAAAGTTTCTGGGGCCTTTTCCTAGTCACAGGGATTGTGTGCTTTGTAGCTCTGTTTGTATTTTTCTTTCGAATGATTTGTCAATTCACTCGTTATGCTGATACGTATAATGAGGATTCTTCTGGTAAGTCACATTCCTTAAGCCTAAGAAGTGCAAAGGTTCTAAGATCATTTGCCTCTTTTGTTGATGAAAGGGAGGATATAATAAGGAGGCTGAAGAGAAAGCGTGCAGACAAGAAAATGAATCCCGAGTCTGAATTGAGCCAGCCTCAAGAGCCGTCCAAGCTGATTGACATCCCTTGATATGGGCTTCTCTGTTGATCATACCAATAACATTTCCCCTATTTAGATTGATACTAGCAAAACTACCATCTTGGTTATGAAGCTACGACGTCTTTGTCAATGCAATGGTAGCTCTTAGTTATTGGAAGGAAGCAGATTGTCAATGTAAAGATGGCTCTCAGTTATTGAAAGAAAGCAGATTATCATTTTCAGTTTTGCTTCATTTTTTAAGAGCTCCTTAATATACGTTTCTTTGAAGGAAGAGGCAGAGGACAGAAAATAGAGCACAGAGGAAACATAAATTAAGTGTAGAAAATAAAACACAGATGATCTGAATAATGATTTATTTCATATATGTTCAAGACATACAATACTTGTCATCATAAAAATGAAATAAAAGCTGTTGCTCTTTCTTTTGCACTCAGAAAATAGAGCAGAATGAACTCCCCCTGATATAGCTGTTCTAGCTATTGCTACAGCAAAATACTGGCTGCTTCTTCGAACTGTAAGAACAACAGAGAATGCACTCTCTCTCTCTTCGTTACATTCATATATTAACAAAATGACTCCCTAAAAAGCTATGTATAAGCCCGACAAGGATAGAAAATAAAAAGCATTTAATTACATTTAATTGTGCCATGTGTGAGAAATCCAACGGAGGAGATACGCAATTATATTCTCATTCAAAACTTGTCCTCCACATGAGATTTGAATTTCTGTGTTTAAATGGACTTAGCTCTAGGAACTAAATTTCAGACATGTGAGCAGATTTAAAAGATATGTTGAGTGTCGGCAAAATGAAAAGTCTATGATGGAGGAATTAATGAGGGCAGTTGGGAGTGTTTACTCCCCCTTAATCACACTTACTACCATCTATGATGCCCTTATTGTCTCTTTGATAAACATAACTTTCCTTTCCTAATGGTTTTGGTAAAGATATTTGGTAAAGATTGTGGATTTCATGCAGCCTTATGTAGAATCTGGCTTAGTTGTGCTAGTACCTGTTAAAGAGATTGGCTTAGTTACTTCATAAATACCAATCTCACTTTACTTGACGATTATTCACGAGTCTGTTTCCACAGCTTTGCATCTCAGGAATGGTTTGGTCTTCGAATGAACTTGCTATCAAACTTTATATTTTCTTCTTGTTTGGTATTTCTATTGAACATTCTCAATGGAACTGTTGATCCAAGTAAGCGTTATTACCGAGTACAAATATTTTCAATGTGCAAGAGAAGAAAACTGGTTGCTTGCATATGAAGACTAATTTTCATCAGGGGTTTGCACTTTGCAGGTGTTGCAGGGCTAGCTGTAACATATGGATTGAATCTGACAGCATTGCAATTTGGGGTGATACACAACCTATGCAATGTGGAAAATAGAATGATTTCTGTGTAGAAAATCTTGCAATATTGTAAAATTCCAAGTGAGGAGCCATTACTCATCGAAGAAAGTCAGCTAAACTGTGATTGGCCATCAAATGGAACATTAGATTTTGACAATTTATAGGTGGGTACCAGCAATCAACCAGATTTTGATTTGGAAATTTAGAAGTCAATTTCCATAATTTAGATTTCCAATGTACTTCAAAATATTATTTTCTACAGGAATTCGGTGAAATATATGAAGCTGAAGAAACTTTGGAACTGGCTTTGGAATAGTTTGAGCGAGTTGCAGGGCTCTATCAAGGTGAAGAAGTTACTAGTACGGCTAACCGGTGCCAACTTAAAATTTCACAGTTTGCAGCCCAGCTTGAGCAGTAAGTTATATGAAAGAAAATATTTGTGAAATTTTTTGGGATCACATATTTTCACTTTTGGGCTATCAAATGAATAGTGTAGTGGTTGCTTATAATTGGATTTTTTTGGGGTTTGATTTGCAGATTTATTATTTTTAGTTAATGTGTAGAGACTTGTGGATTTGTGGTTCTTTAAATGAATAATGCAAATGGATTTACTTATTAAATCTAATATTGTTTGCTTGCAGGAAAATTTTGCTTTCACCTGTATTGATTATCTTAAAGGAAGAATTCAACTCTCTCCAAAATCATATCAAAATCTTGAAAGGCTGTGTTATGCTCAAAGACAATTTGGAAATCTTGTCGTTCATCAATAACAAAGTACATGATTTAGTGGATTGTTACAATGAAAAGTTATCAGCCTTTGACAGGACCATACATAAGCATGCAAGAAGAAAGTTCCCGTTCTGAAGCAAAATTGTCCAGTACAGACAATTGAGTCAACTCTTTGTCAAGCTACCTTGCCATGCTCGAAAGAGTTATGCTGGTAGTTGGGTATATTCCAATGGCTTTTAGGAAAATATTAACATTTTCTCTTTCCTAGAAATGAATCGTTTGTGTATGTCATGTTATGACGTACGTGTTGCTTATGATTGTATGAACAAGTTTATAAACTATAAATAAAAAAATACTTATTGGCATTTACTTTATGAATTTGGATTAGGATGCATTATTTTCTTTGTTTTTTATGAACATTATGCTTTGTGTATTCGACAACTGTTCATTGTTCCAACTTCAAAATCATTGATAATTTCTATTATAATTTTCCATCGCATTTGAAAAATAAAAAATAAAAACTCCAACAAATAGGAGGACGACGAGAATTTGAAAACATTGAATTGTTTATTTTTTTAATACATTTTTATATATTGTCTCTAAAGAAACAATTTTTACATATTGTCTCTGTAGAGACAATGTCTTTAATCCCAACTATTGTCTTTAAAGAGACAAAAGTGAAATTGTCTCTAAAGAGACAAATGTGAAATTGTCTCTAAAGAGACAAAAATACTTTTATGTCATATTGTCTTTATAGAGACAATTTCATATTGTCTTTAAAGAGACAAAAATACTTCTATGTCATATTGTCTTTATAGAGACAATTTCATATTGTCTTTAAAGAGACAAAAATACTTCTATGTCATATTGTCTTTATAGAGACAATTTTATATTGTCTTTATAGAGACACCCCTTTAAAGACAATACTTGAGACAATAAACAACTTTTTTTCTGTCTCAATTTAAGACAATATACTCAAATATTGTCTTAAAAACTGTCTTAAATACCCCCTTGATGTAGTAGTGATGTTCCAGTTGTCTTGATAGAAGAGGAGAGTTATATAATGATTATTAACACAATACAAGTACACTCATCTGTATTCCACATCATTTCTTACCTAAATCATGAGAAAACCCGACTATACAAATATGCCCAACGGACAATATTGCTGTAATGCGAGTTTTCCTGAAACATTATAACAGTTGAACATAGCTTACAGTGGTGCGTGCTCGAGTGTTGCAGATGATCTGGTACGAAAAACAAATCAAAGAATGGTGAAATATGTTAAATTAAGTCTCACTTTCTTGTGGGGCTTTTGTCCAAGACGAAGTTCCAAGTCGATTTCCTCATCATCCTGTAACGAACCCATCTCATTGCCTTTAAATTCTATTTGGGGTTTCTCATGAGACGGTTCACTGTAGGCATTCAAATGAATTCTATCGCAATCCTTCTCCCGAACGTATTTTTCTATACTGGGTCCTTCGGACAACTCGGGGAGTAATGAAGACGAATCGGCCCGATCGAGAGGAGATTGTAACGATAAAGAACATGGTGGAGAGGACGAGCCAGGCGCCTGGTCAAATGCTGCCCGTGTAGATCGGCTGAGAAGGGCCTGTTCCCGCCGGTGGACGTTCATATGACCGCCCAGCGCCTGCGCACGGCTGAACCCTCCTTTGCAATACGCGCATTCGTACCATTTTTGCCCTGGTAATTGCGAGGCCGCGTGCCCCGTACGACCTGCGGCTACACCAGCTTGCTCTCTCTTTTGGTAAGCTTCCTCTTTTTCATTCTGCTCAAAATTCATCTTCTTATCTGAATTATCAGAAACAGAAAGAAGCATAAAAATGTTGTTAATGGTAGGTGTTTTTCAACTCGTTAGTGACTAAATTTCTTTTCGTAGCGACCTTTTTAATTCGTAATTGCGCGTGACTTGACAGTCATAATCCAGAGAATGATAGAATGGCATATCAACATTCCTTAGACTTTCGTCATCGCAATCGTCATCCGAAGAAGACAAACAGAAACATCGGAAGAAGTCTCCACGGGAGAAAGCAACACCTGGCATCCCGTATAACCGGCGAAACATTTGGACGTGACGAGGTTCTACTTGTACCGTGTCTAATCAAACCGTCCTCTATATTTACTTACTACTAGTTTAGTTATCTTATTCAATAATCTATCTAAATTACGTCGATAGATATTTTTTATTATTTACTTACTACTAGTTTAGTTATCTTATTCAATAATCTATCTAAATTACGTCGACAGATATTTTTTATTTTATGTATGCGTAAGTACTTTTTATTTTAGAAACACTATAGTCGAATGAAAATGAATTATTTTAGCATTGTTTCCAAAGTGCAAGGTTTGGTGGGTCTTTTGTTTTGAAAGTGCTTATTTATGGATAGATATTTTTGTGGAGCATATTGATTATTGAGAGTATTGATATTATTAATATATAAAAGTAGAAAATGTCAATAGTGAAATAAGAAATGCATTACATTTTTACAAATGTTGATTGTATTGAAAATGGTAGTATAGATTTTACATTTGTTAATTTCTAATTACAATTTAAATTATTTAATTAGGATTTGAAATAGTTAAATTTATATTATTATTTTGAAGAACACATAACTTGACAATTGTTAGGAAGGTCTTTTTTTATTATTAATGAATTATGGTATTTGTCATCATTATTTTGAAGAACACATAATTTGACAATTGTTAGGAAGGTCTTTTTTGTGTTTTAGAATTGTTTAAGGAGCAAATGCATTAAGTGTAGGAAAGCCTATTTGTGTTAGTTTTATAGAGTTTTTGAATAATAGTTGTATGTAAGGCTTGCAAAAATGTAAGAATTAGTGTACAATACTATAATAGTGAATTTGTTTTCATAGAATAAAATATAAGATGGAACATTTGAGATATAATGAATTTGAAATCAAATGTTGTTTGTATTAAAAACATTAGTACATAGAAATTACATTAGTTAATTTCTAAGGCTTTAAGCCTATTTTCTTCTGCTTTTCTGTTTGAAATTTGTTTTCCTCTCTTCATTTTTTCATATTTGTCGAATGTGAAAGGAGGCATAATGCGGATGCCTTGTATAGACTTGACACGAGAAATTCCCACAAATGTTAATCCTGTTCTTTCTGTTGGTCCTATATCGATCGTTGCATTTTGAAGAGTTAGACCTTGTGATTTGTGTATTGTTAGTGCCATAGCTAATCTTAAAGGTATTTGGATTATGCTTCCTCGTTGAATTGGTGTGATTGGTACAGTAAATGGGTGTTCATTATCAAAAGGTATTCCAAAGTAACTGTCAAATTTGACCAATACATATGTTGGTGGTTGTGGTGGCCCTATTCCTGGTTTGTATACAATCTGTTGAACTAATCCGAGAGCTCCATTTACAAGTCCTACTTGTATGCACAAATTTGATGTTAGCATAACTCTTGCATTTGTACTCAATAGTAACTCAATATCTAGTTCGTCATCGGCATTATCTTCTGCTACACTGTTACCACCATTTTTGGTTGGAACGCTGCGTGCAACTGGTTTTGCCAATGAGTATAATTTTTTCCTGTTGTGGATGTGAACATTTTCATTTGTTGCAAACAAATGAACATTGTTTTCAAAAACTGCATTGGTTGTTGCATCAAGTCTTGTATTAGATCTTGTCATTAGAAGTTCCCAGTCTTCTATAGTTGGGTTTGCATCTTTAATGTTTGCTAGCAATTGACGAAATCTTTTTTGATCATTGTTTAATCCATCTTGTCTATAAATGTGATCTAAAGTAATTACATTTGTGAATTCTTCCCACAATATTCTAGCTCATCTTTTGCTGCTATAAGCTGGTTTATCATTAACAGGTGGTAACTGTCCGAGGTCTCCAACCAAAATCAATGATATTCCTGAAAGAAATTTACAAATTTTATGTTAATTTTTTTTGATAAAAACTCAATTGTAGTGCATATAAAATAAATTTTGCTAAAAGGAATAATATATGGTGTTTTATTGTCCTTTGAGAGGCATACCTGCAAATTTTTGATGTGAATTTTGTGCAAAAGCTTGACAGAGTCGAGAATCTATGTTTTCAAACAATTTTTCACCAAGAAAGCTCATTTCATCAATCAATATATATCTGATATGTGCTAATTCCTGTTGGAAATGTGTTAATCTTGTTCCTTCAAGTTGTTTGAAGTCTCTTATTGGAATTTTTAATTTTGAATGAATAGTTGATGCTCCAATATTGAATGTTGCGACTCCTGTTGGTGCAAGTAGAAAAAGGGGAGCTTGATTTGGCATTGAAGCTTTTTGAAGTGCTTCTTGTATTGCACCTATAACATATGAATTTCTCGTTCCTGTTGTTCCTTGAATAATCATAAATAGTGGCGATTTATTCTGATTAGCAGTGTAGTGTGAGAGGATAATATTAACTGCTTTTTGTTGTTTATTGCTGAGATTTCCATAAGTAGTAGATTGTGTTACATTATTATGAATTGGAGAGCTAATAGTTTTCATGGTGTTAATGAAATTTATAGCTCCACATGTGTATTGTTCACTTTTGAAATATGTAGACCAATCTGTCTATCTGTCTAAATCTCTTTTTCCCAACATATCTATCTCTGAAATGTGCATGTTTTGACCATGTTGTAGCCTTGATATGATTTCCCATTCATGCTCTATAGTAGTATGTTTGATAATATTACTATCTTCTAATTCTGAATCAATATTGTCTTTAGTACTTGCTGTAATTGTTCTTCGCTTGACATGCCAGTGATTATAGTTGAAGTTTTCCCAATTTGATATTACTGAATCATTGTTATGACCAATATCTCTGCTAATGTCACAGAATGGTTTGTAGAGTAGCAATTCTGAAAAGCAAAAATTGAACCATTTGTTTGATTCTCTTGGTGGAATTGATATAAATTTAGGAAATACTCATACAATAGCTGGGTTTTTCCTTGGATTCCATTTGATTTCATTTTTACGCTTAGCATTATATATCCATGATTTTGCTGAATCAATTAGCGATACTTCTTCCATGTGTGGGGGCCTTATTTTGTATGCATCAATGTAAGATAGTACTTGTTCTTCATTGTTATTATTTTCACATAATAACACATGTTTGAAGACTTCTGTTGATACATGTAGAGTGATAAATCTTCTGCTTCTTTCCACTAACGGTAGTTCTAATAACGTATGGCTTGTTTCTTGTGCTCCAATGTCCCTTTCTATTATTGTTTCAGTTAGAAGCTTCTTATAAGCTTTTGCAACAAGATCATCTGGATTTTCTACATTTGCAAGACGTATTAACATTTGTTGGTATGTTTCTGAGCTTCTTTCTGCTTTTGCCGCATACTTTGCAATGTATTTAACCATAGCTAGTTTTGAAAGAACTGGTTGCCAGTCTATATTTGCTCTCCATAGTTGCAAAATGTATCAGTTGTGTGAGTTCAGTCTATCATCATTTCGAAGAGGCTCAAATTTTCTTTCACCAGTTTCTAAATTTTTGTATAATCTTGGTCCTTCTAAATTGAGTGGCCATGGAGTATTATATCTATAAGTCATATTAATTCCATTTAATTAGATTTTTTAAATTTATTAGGAAAAAATGTATCGTAGAGTAATGTACATAAATTTTGTTGGAATACTTACCTAAAAATCATTTTTCCTTTTTTTTCCCGTAAGCATGCACCTTTTCTGCAAATTGTATGTCTTTGTACACTGTTTGCTATCTCCTCATAATCCTTTTCTACATCTGTTTCTGCAAGTTGCCTTGTGTTTTTGAGACATGGATGAATAGCATTATTTTGGAATTCCTGCAATAGGAAGTTGAATTATTTATTTTCTATAAGAAGGTTTGAAGAAATGTATTTACATGTAATTTTTTTGCATATAAGAAATGTACCTTGAAATTTTGTCCAGTTGTAGTATGTCGAGGATTCCATGCGTGAACAATGTAGTTGAAGTACATTTGTGCTGCATTTCGTTGTTCATTGTTGGACCAATCAATAGCATCCATGTTTGGCACTCCATGTATCCATAGAAATCCATGTATGTGTGATGATCCTCTATGTTGCCACTCATATTTGGACCAATAATCTTTAACATTTATTCCTTTTTGAAGGATTTCTTTTCTAAAATGAGAGTGGCATAAGTGCATGTATTGTGCTACTATATGAGGGTTGTCGATAATATTTTGTTTTCACCAAAGTTGTGCATGGCGTGGATTTGTTGGTTATGTTCTTGGCATTAGTGCATGTAAATCTAGCCAATACAAGTCTGGTGCACTCAATGTATAGAATATTGTAGGTGTACCAACTTGATGTAGCATTTCTATCAATTTTGCATGACATTTTATCCAATATGATCTTGTGCCTCTTAAAGAAGTTTCGTATCACATCAATCTATCTGCAAGATTTGATGTTGGTGTAGCTCTTATATGATCACGTAACTCTTGTATAGTGATTGGCATATCATGGATATTTCTTTTCACAAAAATTGTAGTAGATGTTTGTGCTCGATGCCTCATTATCATATTTGTCATATAATATCGAAATAGTGGATGTTTTGCAAAATGACCATCTTTGTATCGAAATAGGTGCTTTACATATTTGTGAAGATGTATTTGTTTTATTCGTGGCTCTAACCCATCACATATACCATCAGGAAATAAAGTTGCAAATGTCATATCAAGTAATCCTGATGTTACATATTCATTTATTGGAGATGAACTAATTGTTGGCCAAACAATAATTGATGGTGAATTTGTATTTGGGTTGTTAACCCATGCACGAATCAACTCCATTTCTGTTTGTTCATTAGGTGTTTGAGAAGCCATTGATGTAGTGTGATCAATGCTATCACCTTCGTCAATATCCATTTCTTGTCCAAGAATCAAAGTTTCATTTGTATCTGTATATAATTCAATATGCACTGTTCTTAGTTGATGAAAAATATTTTCATCAAAGTTTGAAGATAAATTGGGTAGAGCATTTGGATCAATTGTGACGTTAGAGTAAAAATTTTCGTGCATTATTTTGTATTGTAACGCTTTATAAACACGATCTTTGTTCACTGTGAAATGGTAATTAGTGCCACGTTGATCTTTCCTTCGAACTATTATGATTGGAAAATCTGTAATACAATGAGGCAATTTCTTTGCTATGTATTCAATATGTTGTGGAAAGCTTATAGAATGTCCTTTATATTTATACTGACCACCTCTTGCGTGTGTAATTTGCAGAATTGGGCTTACAGGAGCAATTAGCATTTATTCCACTTGCGTGAGTTTTGATAGTTCTTTTGGTTATTCTCCTGGATTCATATTATTTGTAGCTGAAAATCTATTCACACCTCTCTCTTGTTTGCATCTATTGTAAATTGCACCTTGTGTAGTTTGAGATATTTTAATTCTGATATAACATTCTTCACAAATATGACAAATTGATGGGGATGAGTATGTATCTAAATTCTTTCGGAATACCATTTCGATATGTTTGAAGTCAGTTGCAAGCAGCCCATTTGGATTAATTATTGTTGGAACATTTGAATTTGAACCAGAATGGGAGTCATTTTCTTGTTGAAAGCTATCCATGTGTATATTTTGTTCCCCTATATTTTCCAATTGTGAATGTTGTATATTTAATTGTAATTTTTTCCTAAAATATCTTATTCTATCTGCTTCATTCCTTTTTTTCCTTTTTTCATCTCTTTCTACATTAGTCATTTTCTGCCATTATTGTTTTCTATATTCTCTATGGTATTCTTTTTTATATTGTTTCCTTTGTTCTTCAGATTGAAATTGTTTCTTTGGGCGTCCCATATCTAACAAACAAAAGTCAATCCTATAAATTTAATGAGTATGAAAGGAGAAATATAATAACACTTTATGAAATATAGTTTACTAATGATTTTGTAATTTCTTAAAAAAAAATTATAACTATAATATCGTTTGAATTGCTTCAAGTTAAGAACCATAGTTGCATTCACAAAATCTATTATTGTAAATAATTATTTGTAATATTGATTTGTGTACATTGAAAGGAATGCTTCAAACTTAAATTGTAGATTCATATGTATAAAAAACATAGGTATACAATTAAATATAATTATATACATATATATGAGAAAATATATCTTAAGAGATATATGATTGAAAATACATTTGTGTTTTACAAAGTATGTGTATAGGAGTTATTAACATGTAGTAAATCACTATCAATGGGTATTGTAGAAATTTTTTAGTTATGGTTGAAGAATATTTTTAATTGTTCAATAATTTTGTGTGATAATCCTTGCTCATAGTTTTTTATCATGGTATAGTTTTTTTATTAACAATTGGTTTTCTTCAGCATTGATATTATCCATGATATAAAAAGGAAAGAAAACAAAATTATTATGGAGATTTTAATTAACATTGAATGTATTTGAAAGAATATGTATAACAACCATAATTGTATGTTGGACATGTTTACAAAAAGTATAGAATTATATACATATATGACAAGGAATGTAGAAAGAAGATGTCTTAAGAGATATTTTATTGACAATGCATTAGTTTCTTACAAAGTATGTACACATGAAGTATTAACATGATTCAAAACACTATACATGGGTGTGTTTTAAATACACAAATGTTTACAATTTTTTTGGCTCAAAATATGAAAGCCCCAAATTTAAGCAATTGAATCTAATAGAACCTTACTTTCAGATGAATAATCAAAGTCCTTTGTTTTTATGATTGTGCACATTAACCTCTCTTCATTGTTGTAAGCTTCTTTTTTCACTTGGACTATGAATATATATTTCTTGAAGAGTACTTTGCGGATAATGTTTGCAAACTTCAAATCATCTTGATCTTTGTGCTTCAATGTATATAATTCCTTTGCTGTTATTCCCATAATTTCTTCTCCTACTTTTTCAAAAGTTGTAGCCCAAATTGAACTTGTATGATCTTGCAGTTGGCATAGAAGGAGATATCTATAATCACAATTATTGAAACTCTTATCACATTTTTGACAATACCAATTATCATTTCCATTTTTCTGCACCTTTTTTTTGCATATCTTACCTTCAGTCTCCAAGGGGCAAGCAGTGTAATAGAAATTATCATGCTTGATGAAAGACAGTGTAGCTTTAAGTAACATCCATGTAGTTGTATCACATATTAAAAGTTGTTGACCTTTTATTTCTTCCACTATTTTTTGCATTAAAGGTTGAGTAATAGATGAATTCTCCTTTGTAATAGAGGTAGAAGTGAAGTTTTTTCCTTCTGTATTAAACCAAGATTGTAACTCTTCTGACTCTGGAAGGTTTGGATTTATTAGAAGCTAGGTTGTGCTGATTGTGCCTAAATATTTTCCACCATAGTCACTTATTCTTGCAGCCTTTAGAATGAGAGTTGGTGAAATTCCTGAATCACATAACTGTTGAAGTTCTTGACCTTCCTTGTTGCAACAATCACCCCACATGGTGAAATCAATTTTGCAATTTGACTTGTCACTAAGTTGAATTGTTTGTTTACGAGTTTGACTGCCATTCTTTCTGAATATTGTATAACATGGGTTAATTGATAAAACAATTCCAATGATATCAACCATTGAATTGCATTCCATGTCCTTAAGTTCGTTTATTGATGTGAAATTGAAAGAGTGCTTGGGTATCAATGTGTCCTCCTGAATACATAAATGAACAGTGGAATTTCTTTGCAACAATATTTCCCACTTGTTGTTTGTATTGTTGAATTTTTTATTTGTAGGTTTGAGAATCCCATTTGATATTGTAAACATTTTCCCACTTTTTATAGTAAAATAGAATTGCTCTGCAATTGCATTGAAACATGTTACTCTTATTTCACCTCCATTAGAATCAAGCAGATTGAAGGAAAAAACTTTTCCTTCTCCATTTGCATTTTTGAAGTGGCGAAGTTGTTGTTTCATAGTCACTCTAGCTTTTATTGTCCATCTACTTTGGTAAGGATTCAAAGCTTGAATAGGAATGATTCTTTTAGGAACTTGATTTTCTGAAGTAATTTCATGATCAAATGTATTGCTTGAAGTTTCCATCCCTACATAGCCATAATTTATGGAAAATTGTTATAAATAGAGTTCATTAAAGGTATTGTTTTGTTCATTGTATTCTACAAACAAGTGAATAAATAAAGACAAGCAAAATATAGGGTATAAACAATAAAATAAGCCATTGTATTAAAAAGAAGATTTAAAATTTAACTAATCAAGTCACGAAAGGATTTCATTTTTTTGTAATTCATTAGTAGTAAAGACATATTTTTGGTGGTACGTAAAGGAATGTGTAATTGCATATATATAAACATGGTTTGAGTTATTCTACAATTTAGTAAATAAATAAAGACTTTTAATTATTGTATTATTATAATAAATTATGTGACTTTTAATTAATATATTATTATAATAAATATCTATAAATTAATATATAAATGAAGTACTGGAATGAAAAGAAACAATAGTAAGAGAAGCTTTTTGTGTTGAGGAAACCCTCTAGAGTATGAAAACCCAGTTTGTACATGAAACTACTCTTGTATCATAGTCTATTGCTCAAATAGATGAGTACAATTGTCAACATGTTTAATCTAAAGCTAGATGATGTAGAGTCTTCTAGCAAATTATCTAAAAGAATGTGGGGAATGTTTTGATAGAAAGAGTTCCAAATGAACTTAGCTGCTAAAATTGTGTAGCCCAAATAATTGAATGAAACCCTTTATGAACTTGTTCTTACGCAATGTATATTAGAAGCTCTATATTAATATAGTAATTATGTTTTTTTGTAGAAATTAATCTTTATAATATATTTGTAATGAGTTAATATATTTGGGCATCACAATCATTTGTTTGTGATTGAAGAATTTAGAGGCATTTCAATCACAGTAGGGATGGTGGACAAATTGAAGGAGTTTTTAAGGGATGCAATAACTTTGACAAATTCGGGCTTGATATAAAATATAAACACTGGTTGGAGGATTATACCTTTGATCTTATGGTGCAAAGATACATAGGCTCAATGATGACATGTTTATACCTTCAAGCATCCCATTCATTCAGATCCAAAGAGTTTAATTCAAAATATAATTAGTGATTCTCAATGTTGGCCTTTCAAGGAAGCTTTGGATCTTAATGAGTGGGATGCTTGAAAGTATAAACATGTCATCATTGAGGCTATGTATCTTTGCACCATAAGATCAAAGGTACAATCCTCCAAGCAGTGTTTATCATGAGATGGCAAAGAATTTTCTTTAGCATTTCTACTCTCAATAGAGGGCCTTGAAATTTGTATGTGAACATTTTTATGATCCCAACTGTTGGCCATATTATGATAATATGACGGATTTTGGCACTAAGAGATTAGAGGAACACAATCATAGGCATTCATTTCCAAGAGAGTTTGTAGATAATGAGGATTTGACAATTGATGGGAATTTGTATATGTGTAAATGTTTTGTAATTTGTATATAACATTCTTAACAAACTTAACAAAATTGTCATTTAATAAAATCATAGGTATAGAATTCAATACAATTATATACATATATATGAGAATTAATATACATAGAAGATATTTTAAGAGGTATATGATTGAAAATACATTTGTGTTTTATGAAGTATGTGCATAGGAGTTATTAACATGTATGAAAACACTATACATGTTATTCTTGAAATACATTAGTTATCGTTCAAGAATAGTTTAAAATGTTCAATAATTTCATGTGAAAATCCTTGCTCATACTTTTTGTCATGGTATAGTTCTTTTATAAATCGACTAAATCCTACAACTTTACAAGCCGTATGATGGAATAGTTGTGTAAGATCTTCAATTTCGTGTATTTCTTCTTCTTCAACATCAACAATATGGTAAGTTGCTTCTTCAATTTCTTTGATAATCTTGTCAAAATGTTCATAGATTGATTTGATTAATTTCTGGATTGGTGTTGTGATGTTGACATTTGAGTGGAGAGAGTGATCAAGGACTATTATTGGACTTGTAACTGAGTTGTAGGATTGGCTTTCTTCAACATCGATATTGTCCATGATCTAAAAGGAAAGAAAACAAAATTAGTCCTTAAATCCATTTATTGATGTGAAATTGAAATAGTGCTTGGGTATCAATACATCCTTCTCAATACATAAATAAACGGTGGAATTACTTTGCAACAATATTTCCCACTCATTGTTTATATTGTTGAAGTGGTGAAGTTGTTTTATAGTCACTCTAGCTTTTATTCTCAATCTAAGGAGTGTAAGCTTTAATAGGAATGATTATTTTAGGAGCTTGATTTTCTAAAGTAGTTTTGTGATTCAATTGTTGAAAGTTTCCATTTGTACATAACCATAATTTATGGTAAATTGTTATAAATAGAGTAATTAAAGCTATTGTTTTGTTCATTGTATTCTACAAACAAGTGAATAAATAAAGACTTATAATTAATGCATTATTATAGTAAAGTATTTATTATTATTTTCTAAATTGATATATAAATACTAAATATATATATCATGTGTTAATTAATTTCATTTTATATATATATAATTTATAGAATTTTTTATTTTTTTCCATACGTAAATAGAAATTTAATACCGATGAGTAATTTGATTCAAAATGTTTATAGTGAAAATATTTTGGAAAAATTAAAATAAGTAATTTGAAATGTGTACTGAAGATTTTAAATATAACTAATCAAATCATGTTTTATGCAATTAAATTAATATGCTGAAATGAAATGATAAATACCTTTGTGAACTGTATGAGTCAACTGCGTGTATTATTTGTTTGTGTTTGGGTTGGTAGCTGCAAATAAATATGAAAATGTCAAGAATTAGAGGTATGCAAGCAACATTGAAATATAAAGCAAAATATAGAATATAAACAATAAAATAAGTCATTGTATTAAAATAAGATTTCAAATTTTACTACTCAAGTCATTTACAAATTTCATTTTTGTAATTCATTATTAGTAAAGACATATTTTTTGTGCCATATAAAGAAATTTGTAATTGCATATATTTAAACATGGTTTGAGTTATTCTACAATTTACTAAATAAATAAAGACTTATAATTATTATATTATTATAATAAATTATGTGACTTATAATTAATGATAGTATCATGGATATGGGTATTGAGAGTTGAGAGGTACAAAATCATAGGCATTCATTGGCCAGAGAGTTTGCAGATGATGTTGATTTGACAATTGAGAATGCATTAAAGCATGACCCTTCTAATGATTATCATACGATGTATGAGAATGAGCTTGAATATTTTCTAATGACTATCATGGGCATCCAGGACACTTCTTTGATTCCTGTCTTGGCTATGGTCCAATTTATATCCCATTTGTGGCGCGCTCTCTCTCTCTGTGGATCCAATCAATGTGATTAGAGATATGTGTGGACTTGGGTGTACATTCAACTCAACATTTATATTGAAAATCTCACAGAATAATATTTTTCTGGCATTGTGTTTTACTATCTTCTCATGCATTTGTTGAACCATTGAAGTTCAAAGGTTGTTGTAATGATTGATGTATTGTATGACACAATGGAGACCTTTGAAGGTAAATAACACCGATAGATATTTTTATATTATGTAGTTTTTCTATTTAAACATTGTAGGTAAGCTAAATGTACTGTTTATACTCATAAAAGTAGAAAGTATTATGTTTAGATACCTACAATAGTGAACTATTCTCAATTTGTTTTTGTTTTGAATAGTAAAGTAAAATTATTTTATACAGGTGTTGTAACATTCACCTTGCCAGTCAACCAGAATGCTAAAAATGTTTCCATGAAATAGCATTTCAAAACACTAATTCATAAATGGCATATGGACCAATATTACAGATTCAATTGGGATATTTGTAGCCATTGTGAGCACTATTGGAACAGAGTATTTTGTTCAGTGGTTGGGTTCATTCCAGTGTTTCTTCACACTTACTGGAGTTTTGTATTTTATTTCAACCACCTTTTGGAATCTGTATGCGATCAGGGAAAGGGTATTTGACTAATTTGAGATGGATACAAATTTTAAATGACCAACAAATTTGGTAGTTTTCTTCCATATACACAATTATATGACTTTAATCTCTGGCGTTCTAAAAGTCTGTATCCACATATATGTTGGTCTGAGAGTCATCATATATTTGACCTCAGGTATCCTATAATTTATGGCTTGGAATTTGAGTCCCAAGACTTCTGAACTTAAAATCGAGTTCATACTTGCCACATGACATATATTCCTGTTCAATACAACTAATTTTCTATTGTGTGTAATACCCTACCATTAGCATCATTACGAATCTGAAATTCCAAATTTTTCTATTAGATGGGGTTTGTCTATGGCCATTTGTTACAAGTAAGAATCAATTTTCATAGATTTCTACCAACTTCCTATTTGTGTCCAATGGTGAGGAAAAAATGAGGAACAATTGTTTACTCCTCTGTCCCTCGAATTTAAGAAAATGCAGGTGTTGAGGCAGAATTGTCTATAAAAGTAATATAGTAGATATGCAAGTTAAAAGAATATAGGATATTGACTGTATCGAGGGGTTGCTTGTATTTACTGTGCAGTCCAAAATAACAAGACCTAAGTATTCTTATGAGTGGATGAGTCATGCTTAAAGGAATGGATGGTATGTGCTATTGGATGCTTCAACTTTAGCCTCCAAGGACATGCATTATCTTGGCCTCTCATTGGCTATCGTAGGATTTATTATCTGATAATATTATAAGGTTTACGGGGAAATCCCAACTGGATTTGGACGTCTTTTTATTTAAAAACCTGCCATTCCTTGCCTACATACATTTTCGGCTACAAGGGGCATTGGAATGGTGAAGATAGTGCCCAGATGCAAAGGGATATTAATCATGCTCAAAGGAATTGATGGTATGTGCTACTGGATGCTTCGGCTTTAGGCTCCAAGGACATGCATTCTCTTGGCCTCTCATTGGCTATGGTAGGATTTATTATGTGCTTATATTATAAGGTTTATGGGGAAATCCCAAATGGATTTGGATGTATTTTTATGTAGAAACCTGCCATTCCTTGCCTGCATACATCTTCGGCTGCAAGGGGCATTGGAATGGTGAAGATAGTGCTCATATCCAAAGGTAGATCAACAGCCTCTAGAAATAAAAATGATCTTTGGGTGTAATTTGGATAGATTATTGATATGATCGTCTAATTTCTGTCTCTTAGCTGTTTTAATAATTAGCTTTTTTTTTATCAAATAATGGGAATTGTAAAATGTAATAGTGATGTAAGAATCTGTAAAGGCTTCATTGGTCTTGTTTAAGGACTCAGTGGAACAAATAAATCAATTCCAGCATACATCTATTGCGATATTAGAAACAACAATCTAGACTCTGAAGAAGTTAAAACTTGGAATAGCAAGGACAATGCTAATTTTGTCGAATAGTTTCTCTTCAGCATTCGATGTTGTGTAAAATTTCCTCATGGGGTATGTATTGATATTTGTTCTCATACAATAGAAGAAAAGGAGAGTGCTTTGGTTTGGCTTCATTGTAATGCAGACGCAGATTTTGGTTCATGCGAGGCAAAGGAACTTTTAGATCATTTGAAGTGGCTTGCCAATGAGCCCATGGTTGTCAAAAGTGGTCATGACATTGTAGAAGTCAAGCTTAGGTGCAGAGGGAGAAATGTCCTAACTTTATCATGTGCATTGGAGATGGTATATCACATGAAGACATGTTTGAGGAAATTAGAACTACTATGGCACAATCTATAGTTTCTACAAAATCTGAAACACTATCTCCAAAGAATAATAGTAGGAATGGTGAGGTGCAATAGTGGTGGTATGTAAGGATGCAGGACATCTGACTGCTCTGTCTCACATTTTGGTATTGAGATCACATTTCTCTATATGATGTTTAGTTGTTTATAATCAATCCAATATGGAATGGCATAAGTTTGTTGTAATAATGGTGCTTAACTGTGAAGCTGCATTATTCAAGTTGGTATTTTGTATGACATATTTTTGAATTTCCACTATCCTCCTAACTATTGTTTTCACATAGAACAAAGCCTTGTTTGGTTTCTTTTTTAAGTTCAATAGATAAACTGCAAAGAGTTAGCAGCAAGGTTTGTAGATTGTTCAAGCTTACGTAAGGAAAGGGATGATGTCCCTGTGAATCATAGAACCAAGACATAGATACAAAGAATTTATCTAAATTTACTTGCCGGGTCACTGAAATTTAGACGAATGATGTATGTAATGAGTTGTGAGTCAGAGGGAAGTGATTCACTGGCATATGTTGATAGGATGGAAAATAATAATGTTGGGGAAGGAAATGGTCAAGGATTAGAGGTTTTTGGTGATGGAAAAGGTGAAATTATAGTTAGTTCTATAGTGAAAGTGGTTGTGAAGCCCTAGGGCAAAGCACTGAGATAGAATTGGCAAGGCATACTATAGGAGTGATAGAAAATGTTGTTTCCTCTATTGTTATGGCATCAAATTTAACAGATGACAATGTTAAAGATCGTAGAAGAGGTGATAAGGAGGAAGATTAAGGATTTTGAGGAGTTTATTAGAGGCTAGGGATATTTGTTGGAGTCAACAAAAGAGTCACTGCAAGATGCTTTGAAGAAACTGGAGGATGCTAGGAAGAAAAGTAACATGTTTGAAGAATATGCTCAAAGAATCTCTGAGATCGTAATTGCATTGAGAGATGAGGCAAAAGAGGCTCGTAAGGAAGCTGATGATGCAATAGCCATGGTTCAGTAGTTGATTGGTGAGGAAATGGGAGCACAAGAGGCATTGAAGAAGGCTAAGATGGCGATGTCTGTTGCAGAGACACAAACAAAGTTAGCTCTAACAACATTATAGAAAGTATTGGACAAGATCAAGGAAAAAGCGGGATTAGTAGCATCTGATATTTTTGTTAACTTTAGTGGAGATAAGGAAAACATGGAGAAACTAAATGGCCATGAAACATATACCACAAAAAGAGGGTCAAAAAATGTCTCAAGAATTGGAATCTTCTCCCGATTTGGAGGAAGAAATGGCATAGGACATGATTCAGGATGAGCTGAGGAAGTGTGAGGTTGAACTTGCAAAACATGGAGCAGATTTGCGCTACATCAAGGCATCGAAGCTAGAGTTGCAAGTAGAAGCTGAGTGTTTAAATAAGATCACAGACAAAGTAGAAACAAGAGTAGCATAAGTTGATGAGGATGTTGCAAACATGATGGCCTTGGAGCTTGAGGCTGTTGTAAGAGAAGAGACATATTTAAGACCTTCACATCTCAGTCGTGTTATGGAGGAGCTAGATAGTTCTGTTAAATATGGGCATCATGAGACTTAAATGGTTGAGTCAGAGGTCAAAAAGGACATTGAACATGAGAGAGTCGAGTATATATTAAAAGAAATAGAACATGACAAATCAAATGTTTCATTTCAACAAGAAAAGATGGAGACACCTAAGGATGCTACTAACAATAGCATTCTGAAGGTATCCACAAAGAAGTCCTCATGTTTATTTTTTGCATCTTTCTTTTCTTTTGAGGATGATGGAGCAGAGTTCACCCCAGGAAATGCATATATATATTTTAAATTATATCCACAACTTTCATTGGGCTTTTGCAATGCATCTAAACTTAGCTTACTCTTGAACAAACAACAAGAGAAGGCCTTCAAAGTTGAGTTTGTGATATCCAAACATAGAGAGTACAACCCTAAATTATAAGCTTTAGACTTGGGGACAATTCACAACTTGTGCTGTATTTCAACAAATAGAACAAAATTGCAGTTATGCAATAAATTTAACTACATTTATACAGTAGCTGGAGCGGTTATCAACATTGAGATATGATCAAAACTGGAGGGTTTAATGTGATATGTAAATAAGGTTTTTCCTGTGGTGATAATGTTCATAATGTTAGATTACTATTCTGTCATTGATGGGTTATATGCTTCCCAGCTGGCACATATAGTGAAAATTTGGTTAAAGGGTGCCCATAGTTGTTTAGTCTTTGTCTATCTACACTTGAATGTCATGTGATGTGTGTCTTAGAAGGTGTTGTGTCCTGGTTTCACCTATATCCCCTCTCTCTCATCAAAACATCAATTTTTTTGTGAGCAGCTAATTGAACAACTTCCTCTTATTGTAACTGTTAACTCCCAAGTATTCCAATAGATTCTTCAACTATATGCAAAAAGTAGAACTCATTGATAATATTTGTACAAAGATTGAAAAAGTTAACACATCGTCCACAAGCAGTATTGGAAATTGTGAAAACATGCATAAATTATACAAAAAAAAATACAAATATACAATTACATTCATTTTTTCAAATTATGTACATGTGATATGTACAATGAAGATGTCTTTACTAATATTTGATGATGGATATACATTGATATTGTACAAAGTATGTACATATGAGTTATTTACAAATTAAGGATATACATCATTTAGAAAAAGTAAAAACTATTCAATAATGATCTTGGATGTGCCTTGCTCGTACTGTTCGTCATAGTAGATTTCTTTTAAAAAAGAGAAAAAACATCCTACTTTCCTACATTTTTTATGGAACTCTTTTGCAATTTCTTGCATTTGTTGCACTTCTTCGACAACAACTGTAAGGTATGTTGCTTCTTCAATCTCTTCAATAATCTTTTGTGAATGTTCAGAAATTGATTTAACTAATTTTGCAATTGGTGTATCATTGTACACATTTGAACTGACAGAATCATCATCTGAAATTACTATTGGATTTGTTACTGAATTTCTCGTTTCATTTTGGTGACCTTCAATATTTTCCATTGTCTAAAAAAAACAAATGAAATTATTTTCAAAAATTTGAAGCAAACGTGGTAACAGTATTAGCTAAAGAACAAAGTGTAATTTTTTTGGAAAATGATTTATTTCAAAACTCTGTTTTTAGTAATTTTCACATTTGATGCACTCATTAGTTGCCTTCAACAATGAATAAATAAATATCTAAATTCCAAAAATTGTGGGTTTGCATGCAACATACAAATATAGAAGAAACTATAAATTTTAAACAATAAAAGAAGTCATTCTATAAAAAGAAGATTTATAATTTAATGAAAAATTGAAGTGATAAATACCTTTGTAAGCTTTGTGAAACAACTGTGTCTGATTGCTTGTATCTCTTTTTTTTCTAGCTGAAGGAAAACCTCCAAATTTCAGAAATAAAATATTAACTGTAAGAGTGACTGTTATAAATATAAATGTGAAATATTAGAAATAAGAAGATTTATAATTCAATGAAAAATTAAAGTGATAAATACCTTTGTAAGCTTTGTGAAACACTGCGTCTGATTCTATTTGTTTTCTAGCTGAAGAATAAAGCCTACAAATTTCAGAGGAAAATATCAACTGTAAGACCGATTGTTATAAATATAAATGTAAAATATCAACTGTAAGACTGACTGTTTCAATTTCTGACTAACTGGTATTTTTAAATGTTTTTTTTTTATAAAAAACCAACGAATAAAAGTAATTTTAAACTATTCATTATCTGAAGGACATAATTCTCAGTAAGATTAAATACAATCCATGAATAAGGTTCCAAATTTAGACATAAGTCTAAAGTATTGAAATAGAAGATAGTTCAAAAAGTTAGATATTGCCTAAGATGATTGAATTCTAATATTAAGAATTTCAACATAATGCTTCATGTAGCTGTAGACTTAAAGTTTATTTAGCACGTCTAGCAGTCATCATTAGAGGAGATTGACAAGAAGTTTTGAAAAGATGACAATCACCTTAAGGTATAAATAAGGCAGCCAAGATTAACAAAGTTCCATAATAAGCTTCTAATGAAGACATGATTCACAACGAAAAGTTTACTATGATAAAGAAAGAGTATTGAATAAGGCAGTCTAAATCATGGACTTTGAAAAGAGAGCAATAACAATGAAAGAAAATGAATAAAGGATAGTCATATAATAGGTCCAAACAAGGTAGAGATCTTTTGAAATAGTCATATAAATGATACAGTTAGGGTTGACAAAGCTAGCATATTCAAGAAGGTGGGCAATCATGCAATCTCCTATTAATACAAGATAATATTAGACAATGAAAAGGCAATGAAATGTCTACAGAGAACAATGCAAGGGTCACAGTCATCAAGAATTAAAGGAGGATATAGTCACCATAAAATAAATTTTTAGACCTGCAATAAAGAAGGACAATCACCATATCACCAAAGATACAGTCATGATGAATAGCCTATTATGATTTAAAATACAACCTCTTGTACAAACTTAATGTATAGTTTGTTCTTCAAATGAGGATAATTTAAAAAAGATTAAGGATAATGAAAGACAATTTGAAGACTAAATAGATAAAGGATTTAGGAATCCTTCACTAAAAAAACCTAATGCCAAAAAAAATACACAGCAAATAAGTCATGTAATTTCACATGATACCTAGAAGCCTATGAAGTCTAATAATCAAATCCTTCCAGTCCATCCTCCTCTTACCGCTATCTCCATTACATACACCCACAACATATGAACTCATTCAAACATCAAATTTCCTATTTTGAACAATTTGTATATATATTAAAAATTTAAATTATCACAAGGCTAGTATAATACTTGATTAATTGAACATGCTATTAATTTGTTTCCATGGTTTTTCAGGGCATAAGTAAAGGGCTTGTGGCAGAATAAATTCTTTCAACAATGGTGCAGAGGGACAAATGTCCTAACTTTGTCATGTGCATTGGAGATGACATATCAGATGAAGACATGTTTGAGACAATTACAACTACTATGGCGAATCTACAAAACCTACAAAATCTGAAACACTGTCTCCAAGAGCAGATACCATTTCTCCAATAATAGAAGTAAGGGAAGTCTAAAGGAAGATTCATTTTTGAGGCAGTTATCACCAATTTGGGAGTTGGTAAAGAGGCTACATAGATAAAACCTTAGTTGGGTGAAATTTGGAGGCCGAAAACCTAAAAGAAACTCATGCAAAGTATTTGAAGGCGGCTGAAAGGCAAGAAGGAGACAGTTACCATCTTAAAGGAACTCGAGCCAGGGATGAACAATCAGTCAGAAAACAAACAATGCAAATAATGCATTTGTTAAAGAAAATACAACCCTGTAAATCTGTAGTGAAAGAAAAGTTACCGGATTTTGCAACAGCAAGAGTACACAGTGCATGTAATTGCCAACAGTTATTATATGCACATTAATCACTCCATTTATAGGTAAATTTTGGATGTGGTGGGTTTCAAATTTATTGAATTCCCATTCTTTTTGCAACAGTCATCCACGCCCATGTTCGTTGCTGATCATGGTAATACGTGATTGCCTGTATTCCCGACATAAACAACCACGTAGACCATTTATTTTGCTTCATTCTGTTTGATTCTTGCAACAACCTTTCACGTTTGGGAATCGTATATATCATATCCAACAAGTTCTGTGAAGTATTGCATGGAAGATGTTTGTGCGCACCATTTAACTACTATTGGATCGTGTTTAACGTTTTATTTTTACGATGGACATTTTTATGTACATGGAAATTTATGGAAAAATTCCATTGTAGTGGAATGCCTCTCGGCATAATTAGGTTTAAGAAAAGCACACCATTCACGATAAAAAAGTTCTTGAGTGTAAGCTTATCATTTTTAATCTCTATAAGATTGTGTGCAATTATAAGATTAAAATGAATTTTTATGATGTAAAACATGACCTTTTTTATGCTATTATAAGTTTCAATGTTGAGCCAAGTTCAAGAGGGCTTATGATTGAAATAAAATTATAAATAAATAAAGGTGGTCGCATTTTTTATTATTATTATTCAAAATGGTGTGGATGTAAGCTTTCTAGCATGAGATTGATGCACGTTCCTACAATACAAAATCTATCCTAAATAAACACTTAAGCATCACTATGAACCTTAAATTTTCATCTGGATATGATCCGCTTGGCCTTGTCTTGCAAAGCTTAAACACTCAAATATCTTTATTCTTAGTTATACAATATTAAATTAATAATTGTCACAAAATTCAAAGTTTCATAAACTAGTTTGAAATTTTTTACTACAAGCATTGAATACAAACTAAAAGAGATTGATACAGAATACAAAAAATATAAAATCAAGGTTTCCTCGAATCTCCTAAAAATATAAGAAATATGTGGAGATAGATTATAATATGAAATCATAGTTTTGTCTCACATTGATTTTTTGAGAAAATGTTTACAATAACATTATAAATGAACCACAAAATCAAAAAATTATGTTACAATCATATATAGAGTTTATAAATAAAATAAAACTCATCTTGAAAGAATTTTTCCCATACAAATGAAAACAATCAAACCTTTATAATGAATAGAAAATTCCCTTACATAGATCTCAAACTAGGGAACAAAAATTACAACCAAAAAAGTGTGTAGGGAGAAACCACACCATTCTCATCATGGTTTACATTTTTAGCCTCAAAATTTTTATTGCAAGGTCAAATCAAATGCTAAAGTAGGTATCACAACTAATGCAAGATCATCTAGGTTCACAAGCAATCTTACATCAACCAAAAATATTTCTTTTCTTTGTTGCTTATGACGAAGGTGTGGACACCGAAAAAGTAACCCTTCTACTTTTTCTGTCTTGTTTGGGTCCTTGTGATTTTGGCTTAATTGTGCCTTTATTTATTGTTGTAATGTGGATAACACATTCACATTAGGTTTTTGGCCCTTATAAACTAAAATAATTCAAGTGGTACCTTAAGAGTTGTAAAGTATTGTAACACACTTTCACACTTTTCTAGGGTATTATTAATATATTTCACTTAAATAACCTATTTTTATCATTTACCAAGCCTTATTTCAAAGTGTTGTAAAGTGTTGTAACAAACTTTCATGCTTTTCTAGGATTTTCATCAATAATTTGACCTTTCTTATGCTTTAATTGGCCCCCTTTTACACTTACAGGCCTTACTTAAGTATATTTTTAAAAATAATCCTGAAAAACATCATTTAATACATCTAATTTTCAAACCCAATTAAAATGCCTAAGTGGGACCCATTCGCCACTAGAGGCGAACGAGTCCCCTTTGGCACAAAAATCAAAATTATTTCAAATTTCTAGCGGGATATTATTTTCTAAGATATAAGGTTAGCCTATGATGTGGTATTTTTGGGAAATATTGCATAATTGTGTATAAATATAGGGTTTTTCTACTCATTTCACCTCTCCTAATTTTCTAATCAATTCAACAAGCATCCAAGTGATCTAGCATTCAAGAATTCTATCTATAAGAGCATTCAAGCACTTTGGAGCCATTACTTGCATGTCTTCAGAATTCTACTTCAAGGCTTTGGTGAGTTGTAGCATTGCATGTTGTTCATTCATCATTCTCTTTCTATATTCAATTTTATTTCATTTTCAAGGGTTTAATTACCAAACCGAGGTTTGACCAAGGCAAACTAGTATTCACTAACCCTCAACAATGTTTCCCTCTTTGCATGTGTTTTGCGGGTCTAATTTATAGATTTGTCAAAGAGCAAGATTGGAAAAGTTGTTAACAAATTTTCAATCATTCAAAGTTGTCAAAACCCTAAAAGAAGCTTGGGGAACACCTACAAGTCAAATTTTGCAGTTTCAGATCCAAAAACTTGTCAAGAGCAGAAGTGTACACTAGGAGCTACAGATTATGTAACATAGATTTTAGGACCTAAAATGCTTGCTCTCTTTCTAAGCTTTTCACCTAGAAAGAGAGAGATTTAGATCCTAAAATGCTAGATGTACATTCAATTAAGGACAAGTGTGATGTAATATGATGTAAACTAATTAAACTAAATGTAATTGACTGATTGAGATGATCCAAAATCCACGCAAAACTAAGATTTATGCCTTGTTTGAAAACATAGTGTGCTATGTAGAAACTATGAAATATGAAGAGATAGAAAGAAATATGCAAAGCAGAGAGTACAAGGTCAAATATGAGTGCACCTGGGTGATGTGTGAGCTTTCTGGAATGTTAGGAATGCCGATCATTTTTTTTGATTTTTCACAGTGGGACTCATTCGCCAAGAGTGGTGAATCAGTCTTTCGAGTGGTGAAAAAGTGTCGAGAACTGATTTCTGACAACTAGGAGTTGATTTCTAACAAAATATAGATTTCTAGATTTCAATTGGGACTCTTTCACCAAGGGTGGCGAATCAATCCTCCCCAAGATTTTTGAAAAGTCAAAGGTCAACACTGCTAGTCCAAATCTAGAAATGACTTATATCAAGTTGTCGGGGTCAATTCTACAAAAAAATGGGCTAAAAGTCACTCAAATTGCATGAAAGGATGACGAATTGATTTGAAGAGCCTAGTTGACTTGGAATCCACTTTTCAACACCTTTAAACCTATTAAATCTGCAAAATAAAGGCTGCAAAGACACATGTAAAGGGAAAAAATGTTGAGGGATTAGTGAATAGGGGTTTTCCTTGGTCAAACCTCGCTTTAGTAATTAAATCCAATTCAAATGAATGACATGCAATAGGAATGATAAATGAATAATATCGAAGTATTACAAAATTACGACATCCTTGAATATGCAAATCTGATGTGATGCCAAAAGGCTACTCCAAAGTGCCTGTGAGTGCTTGAATTGAAGATGCAAAATGCTTGAGTGCTTGAATTATGAATGCTTGAGTGAATAAGTGAATGAGAGATAGGAGATGTAAAATGAGGTGAAAAATGCCTATTTATACAAATCTTGTGCCTTAGTATCCATTCATACTTCATCATAGGCTGACATGAAGTGAACTTTTAGTAAAATCATGAAATAAATTTGAAATATTTTGAATTTGGGGTGAAGGGGTACTCATTCGCCACCCTTGGCGAATGAGTCCCACCTAGGACCCAAAACCAAGTGTTGGAAATAAAGTTTTGTTTAATGTTGTTTGTCGAGATAAGACCCAAAAATACACTTAATATAAGCATATGAGGGTATAAAAAGACAAAATAAAGCATGAGAAGGGTGTAAATAAGGAGAATATTCCTAGAAAAGTGTGAAATCTAGTTACAAGACTTTACAACACTTTAAAATAGGACTTGTTGATGAGTGAAAAGGTGGTTTTTAGGTGAAATACATTAAATAGAGTCTAGAAGAGTGTAGAAATGTCTTAGAACACTTCACAACACTTTCACAAGACGTCATTCTTTGAGTTTTAACACCAAAATAAGCATGTTCAAGCCAAGATACATCATAAAATTAAAGCAACATAGCTCGAACACTATGAAACAAGGCCTAAAAGACTATGAAAATGGGAAAGGTCCATTTTTATATGGTACATTTAGCCCCCACTTTAGTTAGAGAAACTCGCTTCCTCACACTAAATTAGCCATGAACATCGAGAGAAGGGTTCAAATGCACTTATGTTAGCAAGATGGAATACAACAAACAAGAAGGATGATCAAGCCCCCAGGATGAAGATCCCATGGAAAACTAAACATAAGGACAAAGGAACACACAAGTGTTGAAATGAATTAAGTGAAGCTTTGATCATCAATCCAACCAGTTGTGAAAAGAGATCTAGGCTGGTGAAATGTGTACTCACTTTGGGGCCATGGAACTAGTTTTCCACGAGGCGAGAAGGCCCAAAAAGTAAGATACATACGCTAGTTGGTATGCACTCACAAACAAACACAAAAGTGGTTATGGGGAAAAGTCATGCTGCTAGTTTGGCTTCCCTCTCAACCATGTTAAAGCTATACTCGCTTGATAACTTTAACTAGGCACCACAAAGCCAAAGAGAATGCAAATGTTGGTTTAAAATAGGGTGGCACCACAGGCATGCAAGTTGTGTTATGCAAGGTGGCCAAACAAGTAAGACAACTCCACAGGCATGCAATTTGTATTATGCAAGGTGGTTGAATGATAATGCAATATGTAAAAAATTTATGTGTAATACGTTCAAAGGAGTCTTGTTTAGTTTATGCAAGGTCAATCACTTAGGGAACATTGTGTCTAATGCCTCCAAAAGAGGACCAATCAAAGAATAGTATATTACAACTTAGGGAATGCAGTGTGTCACATCAAACCACAAAGATGAATGAAAATGCTGAGATAGATGACACTTATGAAGGACATCATACCCAATGCCATACACAAAGTGAAAAATACATCATGCAAATGACAAGTCTTTGCTAAGAATGCAAATGAAATAATGGTAATGTATGCCCCCACTTTAAAGGAATTGGTACACATCGTTCTGTGAGCAATTACTTGAAAGTAGAGAAGAAAAGAAAATGCCAAAAAGAAAACAAGACATGAGAGCCAACTCGGAAAGATCTATGCCAAGTCATATGTTTCAAAGTTAAGCTATGTCATGTCAAGGAAAATAAAAATAAAAGAAAGAAAGGGAGTTGCCTCCAAGAAAAGAAAGCACACCAAACACATAAGGGATCTATGGATTTGGGGTCAGTATGTTCGTTGCTACAGTGTTTTTGTATTTTGTATGAAAGAGCTCAGAACTGTCATCATTCCCCAAATACACATAGAAGTAGAATAATGACACAAAGAGAGTGAGAACAAAGGTAAAAGAAAGTCTGATTTGAGTCAAAATGGAAGAGATATTACGGTCTCAATGCTTTGCATCATCCCCAAAAGGAAAAAACAAGCGAAAAAAGAAAATGAAAATAAAATAAACCTTTTGAGTCAACATGAAGCTGATATTTTGGTCTCAATTCCTTACATCATCCCTAAAAGGAAAACACAAAAAAATACAAAGACCGGTTGGGTCAATATGGAAGAGACATAACGCATCTCTACGCTTTGCATCATCCCAAAAAGGAAAACAAAAAACAAAAAGAGAAAAGACAAGGACCATTTGGGCCAACATGGAAGAGACATAGGGCATCTCTATGCTTTGCGTCATCCCCAAAATGAAAACAAAAAATAAAAAGAGAAAAGACAAGGACCGTTTGGGTCAACATGGAAGAGACATAGGGCATCTCTACACTTTGCATCATCCCCAAAAGGAAAACACAAAACAAAAAGAGAAAAGGAAAAGAGACAAGGAGAAGAATAGAGATACAAATGGAAGAAGTGTACAAGGAGAAAGAAAACATGAAACACATGATACAGGGGAACACGATACACACATGAAAAGAAAAAGACTAAGTAGGAAAGTGCAAATCATCCATCAAGTCATCTGCTTCCCAGTCATGTTCAATGGAATGCGAAGGTGATTGATTGTTTAAAGGAGGAATCACAAGAGCCAAACTAGGAGTTGTACTAGGTTCTTCACTTGTTAGAGAGGATTTAGCATTTAAGCTCATTGTAGATGAAAATAAAGAGTTCAAGTCATTGTTTATTGTTTCATTGATGTTATCAATCGTCACATCTCTATTGTCATCATCAAGATTAATAACGACGAGAGGACGAATGGTGATTTCTAAGGATGGATGTATCAAGAGTGTGGGTTGGATATGTTGATTTGGTTGTGATTATTGATTTGAAATGTCATGTGGTTGGCTAGGATGATCATCTATTTCTTCTGTCAAAGGTAAAGATTGATTGTCATGATTGGTTGTTGTATGAGTTAGGAGACAATGACGACGATGTTCCTAAGCAACACAGTTCCATTTAAATTTTTTTTGGAGTTGTTGAGGTGTGGGAGAAGATTGAGTTAGCATAGGTTCTTCTACTTTTAGAAGGGGAATAGTAGAAGAAACCAAAGGGGAAGGATCAATCACTTTCTGTTTTTCTTTATATATTTGTTTGATACAAGGAAGTTAGGCAAGAACCATGTCATAGTCTCTAGATCGTTTAGATGATGGTTGGGAAGTATCAGGAAGAGATGTGTTAGAGGGTGTGATGTATTGTTGAATATCAAATGGAGGTGTAATCATGGTTTCATCGAAGATAGGAGGATTGCAAGTGGACAAAGGTGTGTGATGAAGGGATAATTCAACAATATTTTTGGCTTTAAAATTTTGATAAGTGATGTAAAATAAGTCCTTACGACCTGAGTGATAGGTTCCATGGGTTTAGGCCAAAAGGATTCTAATGAAAAGTTACCTTTGGAAGATATTGGATTAAATCCACTATGGTTTACAGTGAATACCTCATTACCATGTGGAAAATTCAAGCACTTGTAAATGACTGATGGGACCACTTTCATTGAGCGAAGCCAAGGAAGGCCTAACTGCAAATGAAATTGGTTAGGTTGTGGAATAATAGAAAAATTTTACCTCCAAAGTCTTAGGTCCTATTTGTAAAGGTAACATGATCAATCCAATTGTAGGGCATGCAAAACCATGATGTGTTTTAATCCATCCAGTCGGTGGATTATAGTTATCTTGATATAGATTATGTAATACTAGAAACTCCTCTGTGATCACATTCTCACCAGAAGCAGGAACTATTAATATCCCAATAGTAGGTTTATCATAGAATCTATTGGCCAGGTAGAGAGGACCATTAGAAATATTTGGTAGTATATCTTTAGTGGAAAAGGTAATATCAAGAGATTGAGTGGTTTGGCCCATGCGAGGGATAACATCTATCGTGGCAACAAGTTCATCCATAGGACTAGCTTGGGAAACATGAGGAGATGTATCAATTTTTTCAATATGTGTATCCACATTCATTATATTTGGCTTTGATGGTTCACTAGCCTAGACGAACGAGGTAGTGTGTCTAGGCATAGGGTTTGTGAATATTTGGAGATTTTGGTTAGGGGGTGCAACATACTTATTGCCTTGATCATTAACACCCATAATGGTCAATTCACTTGAGTCCATGAGGTCTTGAACTAGATGTTTATGATGCTTGCAATGTTCAGTGTCGTGGCCATTTTGACGATGAAAATGGAAATAAGCATTAGGTTTGAAGCTAGGTGGTAAGGGTTGGTTGGGATCAAGTGGTCGAACAGGTGGTAAAGTAAGCATGCATTTTTGGATGAGTTGTGTCATTGTCTGATGGAGTGTGTCGGGTAGAGGAGTGAAATGCTTGTTTGGATCACCGTAATGATAAGGCATGACTATTTTAGAGGCGACTATTGAATTATGAACTTGTGAGGTTGGTTGTTGTTGTGGTGAAAGAGATGAACTAAATTGTAAGAAACCCCTATTATCTTTGCGAAAAGTTTGTGTGTTGTTTTTCAGTTTTGTCAATTTGGCTAAAAGTGGATTTTGACTCTCAACTACAAACCAAATTTTGATATTCGCATAAGGTTGTACACAAATGCATGAACGAAGGGAATTTAATCATCGTAAGCTTATCTTGAAGGGTAGTGTGTAAATTCTCAATAAACATCTTTTGCAGATGTGCATCTGGAATTGGGACATCAACTTGAGCATATAAGGACTAATAACGAGAGATGAAATCTGTTACTTTTTCATCAGTGTTTTGTCTACATCGCATAAGGTCAGCCATTTTATTTTTAGGTGTCATGTGCACTTTAAAGTGATTAATGAAAGCTTCCACCAATTCATTAAATGAATAGATGGAATGATTAGTCAAGGTGGAAAACCAATCAAAGGCAATATCTTTCAATGTCCTTGGAAAGAGTTTGGTTAAAAGTTTATCGTCAAGGACAAAATCACAACACAAGGCAGTAAAAGCATTGACATGGTTGATAGGATCTCCTTTTCCTCCATATTTCTCAAATCTCGACATTTCTATCCCTTATGGCATCGGGGTACGTAATATTTCTAATGATAAGGGGCTGCTACAAACAAGACATGTGGTTGGAGTAGTTTAAGCTTCCCTAATGGTGGCAAGTTGGTGTTGCATGGATGAAACAATGTTAAGGAATTGTTTCATGAAGGGATCAAGATAATGGGCTTGAGGTGGAAGGAAAAATGGTGATGGAGTATAGGTGATGCTAGGAGAAGTGGTAGGAATATGAAGGGGCATGAAGGTGGTGGAAGGAGGTTGCAATGCCACAAGATATGTAGGAATTCTAGTGGAAATTAGGAAAGAAGTACCAACCGAAGTTGTATGGACTTTCAGATTGATGTAAGTTGGTATGGAAGCTATAGTTGAAGGAGAAGGAACTTGAGATGTTTCTTGGGTAACAGGAATGTTTGTTGATGGAGTATTGGAAGAGGCATGTTTATTGTAAATCTGGACAATTTGTTTTAAAACATGCAAGCCATTATCACTCTCAATTAAGTGATGAAGGTTCTCAATAGTAGGTATAGCAGTGGTGGAAATGTTTTCAAGTGACAAGTCTTGTAAATTTCCAAAGTCCTCATGAATGTTAATAACCTTTTCTTGCGGGAGAGACTTGTTTTGATTGCCAACATGCATAGGATTGAAAGGTGGAGGCATGGAAGTGGTATGGACAGGGCCTAATGCAACATTGTCCATACTAGGAGTATGATATCATGAGATCCCAAGGTCCACAATGAAAGTGTTATCGTGGGATGCCATGAGTCTAGAACTTCATCTCACTAAAGTATTATCAATAGGGCACCAAACACTCATGCAAGTACCAAAAGGAAAGGTAGAGGGAAATGCAAGCTATTCTAAGAATGTAAAATGCAAATAATAGAATATCTGCTAACTGTAATAGAGATATGAATATAGGAAATAGAAATGCAAGAAAATGCTAAAAATAGTGCAAAATTAATGTTTGAAATATGCAGAGGGACTGATTCACCTTGGGTGGTGAATGAGTCCCAGGATGGAATTTTTTTGTGTTTCTCAAAATTTTAACAATGATTTAAATGCTTTTCAGAATGCAATAACAGATGTAGAATGTGGAGTTTTTGTTTTTTTCAATGAAATTGAATGCAAGAATGAAAACTAAATGATTTTTTCACTAATGCAAAATGAAAGATCATAGAATGCAAAAAAAAATCAATGTCTTAATTGAATTGCAATGCAAATGAAAACTAGGATGCAATGTATGGATGGAATCAAAAGTTTAGAAAATGTTCAAAATTTAGGTTCACCAAAATGTAACATAGATTTTAGGACCTGAAATGCTTGCTCTCTTTCTATGTTTTTAACCTAGAAAGAGAGAGATTTAGATCCTAAAATGCTAGTTGTACATTCAATTAAGGAAAAGTGTGATGTAATATGATGGAAACTAACTAAATTAAATGCAATTGATTGATTGATATGATCCAAAATGCATGAAAAACTAAGATTTATGCCTTGTTTGAAAACAATGTGATATTCAGAAACTATGAAATGTAAAGAGATAGAAAGAAATATGCAAAACAGAGAGTACAGGGTCAAATCTGAGTCCACGTGGGTGATGTGTGAGCTTTCTAGAATGTTTGGAATGCTGATCAATTTTTATTTTATTTGACAGTGTGACTTATTCATCAAGGGTAGTGAATCAGTCCTCCAACTGGTGAAAAAGCGTCGGGAATGAATTTCTGATAGTCGAGAGTTGATTTCTGACAAAATGTAGATTTCTAGATTTCAAGTAGGACTCATTCACCAAGGGTGGTGAATCAATCCTCCCCAAGATTTTTGAAAATTCAAAGGTCAACACTGCTACTCCATATCTGGAAATGACTGAATATCAGGTTGTTGAGGTCAATTATGTAGAAAATGGGTTGAAAGTCACTCAAATTGCATGAAAGGATGAAAAATTGATTTGAAGAGCCTATTTGAGTTGGAATCCACTTTTCAACACCTTTAAACCTATGAGATTTGCAAAAGAAAGGTTGCAAAGACACATGCAAAGGGGAAAAATGTTGAGGGATTAGCGAATAGGGGTTTGTCTTGGTCAAACCCCTCTTTAGTAATTAAACCTAATTGAAATGAATGACATGAAATAGGAATGATAAATGAATAATATGGAAGTATTACAAACTTACCACATCCTTGAATACGTAAATATGAAGTGATATCAAAAGGCTGCTCCAAAGTGCTTGAGAGTGCTTGAATTGAAGATACAAAATGCTTGAGTGCTTGAATTATGAATGCTTGAGTGAATAAGTGAATCAGAAATAGGAGATGTAAAATGAAGTGAAAAATTCCTATTTATACAAATCTTGTGCCTTAGTATCTGTTCATACCTCATCGCAGGGCGACATGAAGTGAACTTTCAATAAAATCCTGAAAGGAATTTGAAATATTTTGAATTTTGGGCCAAGGGGACTCATTCGACACCCTTGGTGAATGAGACCCACCTAGGACCCAAAACCAAGTGTAAGAAATAAAGTTGTGTTTAATGTTGTTTGTCAAGATAAGACCTAAAAATACACTTAATATTAGCATATGAGGGTATAAAAAGACAAAATAAAGCATGAGAAGGGTGTAAATAGAGAGAATATGCCTAGAAAAGTGTGAAATCTAGTTACAATACTTTACAAAACTTTAAAATAGGACTTGTTGATGAGTGAAAATGTGGTTTTTAGGTTAAATACATTAAATAGAGTCTAGAAGAGTGTAGAAATGTCTTACAACACTTGACAACACTTTCACAAGATGTCATTCTTTGATTTTTAGCACCAAAATAAGCATGTTCAAGCCAAGATGCATCATAAAATTAAAGAAACATAGCTCCAACACTATGAAACAATGCCTAAAAGACTATGAAAATAGGAAAGGTCCGTTTTTCTAAGGTACAGATTTCACTTTTGAATTTTCGTAAATCCTGAAGTGGAATGATTTTTCATTAGTGGCATATGGGTCCCACTTCTAGGCCAATTTTTTTTTTTTTACAATTTTGAGTACCTAGTTGTCTGAAACTTGTTCTGGTAGAATCTTCTCAAAATTGGACTATCGCCCTGCTTGGCTATGAGTCCCAGTTGGCTTCAATAGCGACTTCTATAGGATTCCAGATCTTGATTCCATCCTTCTCTAGTTTCTAGGTGCACATTGTAAATATCATAAGCTTTTGTCATAGTTTGTTTGCATTTCTAGGTCATTTTGCATATCACAGTATGTTTTCAAACACTGCATTTTCTTAATTTTGCATTTGTACTCAACCTTCTTTATCAATTTCCAGCCTTAAGGGAAATCCCCTTTGACATATTTCAATCTCTTTTGCATTGTAATCTCAAGGATTTGTTCTTGAGTGTGAACATTGTGAAATCTGATTCCTGAGTATGTGTAGGATCATGATGGGCCAAAAAGTGGTGATATGATGTGTATGTGTAGGGTATGTGGCTGACGACATGTTTTTACCCAAAATTGATGAAACGAAAAGGGTTTTTAATGGAGATTCTTAGCTTTCCACCAATATAAATTATGATATACTTTGAGTTTAATAAATAATTATTATTCATTTTCTATTTGAATTACGACTAAAGTCCTAATTGATAGGTTGATTGAAAAACATCTATAGCTTTCAAACAATATCACATTTTTTGAATCTGAAACATGCTTCACATTCTATTCTACGCATACTATAAGATGAAAATAAAAAAAATGAATTTCATGAAGTTTTGACCAAGTTAAGGTAACCTTGGACATACGAGTTTTTAATATTTTTTAAAAGTTGTAGTAAAAGAATCATAATTATTTTTTTACTTGGAAAAAAAATACAAAAAAATATGCATCACATCTGGACATGAGTTCTCTACTTATATCTAAAATATTATAAAAAAATATTATCATTTTATTGCGGTTAGGGTGGTGAGACAGACATCTACTTATTTTTTCCCTGAAATTTAAGTACTACTCCATTGAAATTTTAAATTTTCACCAAATATATTTTTTATTTTTTTAAATAAACCTAGTAGTTTAGAAACTACAATCAATTTGCTAAAAAATCTATTTTTACATATTTTTGAAATAATATAGATAACTTATTCAAATTTTTACATCAAGTTGCCTAACTCTATTTTTTCTGATTTTTTTGCCACTTAAGGGCCTATTTTTTCCATGATGATCTTGCACATACTGTCATCTTCCTTCAATCCCCCTTTCTAATGTGGATAAAGGAAGATGTGCACTCCATTTCCATTTTCCACAAAAAGGGTACTCCCCTTATAGACCAAAACTCACCATAACAACATGGGTTTGCATAGAAAAAATGCAAGAGAAAAGAACTTTCTTTTATTATTGAAATGTGATTGGAACATTACATGCCATTATATGGGATTTTGTTACAATAATTTGCAAGTTTGCAAATATAAAATAGATTGTACTCTAGGCTCACTCTAGTCCATCCTGTCTAGCCCTATCACTTCCTTGTCAGCTCTCTTCTCTCGACTCCTCTCCTCCTGATGCGTTTATATCCTGTCCTCTTGATCTTCTCGAACAAGAAATATCTTTCCATGTAACCTGGTTGGCCATCTAGGGTTTCTTGTAACTTGATCTTCATTTAATTATTTTACTCATCTTTCCTTAGTACCACCTCCGTCACCCAACCAACAATTAGGAATGTTTTCCTCGTTGTTTGCTATCGATCCCCACATTCAAGCCATGCTATCAAAAACACATTACGTTATCGAGATGAGACAGATTCGAGTCTCACCGCTATTGATCTCTCTCACCAATACAGGTATCATCTCCATCCTTGTCACCATTTGCAATTTACAGAAATCATGTGAATTGACTTGTTATCTTATCGCATTCCATCATTTGTCCATCCACATCATCAAACTCTATCACCGTTACCTTCCTATCAATCCCACCAAGGTCATTGCCTATCACTCCATCGGAGGGACTCCCAACTAACTCCTTCTAAAATGGTGATGTCTCACTAATGAAGTTCCCATCGGAATTTCAAAGAGAAGCTATAACAACTCCCACAAAAATGAGAAGGTCTCACCAATATTTCATGTAGATTTATCCTAGAGGTCCCCACAAACTACGTGCCATCCATGTCATCCTCATACAACTAACATCACTTATACATATTTATATATTGACCAGTCACTCATCACCACATGTTCTATTGATTTCATCATTCTCCTTTATCACATTATCGACATGTCAAAGAGACTCCCTTGGATGTTCTGCTGAAATGTGCCTATCTTTTTGATCATATGTATATACCAAATTTGAGAACACCTTGTCAGAGTATCGAAGGGACTCATTATGTTGTCATGTTGACATTCACTTGTTAACCCAATGTAAAGCCTTTATAACTATCCACTATTCCCGCCCTTTCTATCGCCATGTTGAAGGGACATGAAACAAGGTTACTCTGAAATCTTCATGCCACTCCAATTATTAGTTTCCATGAATGCCTAAACACAATGCTTTAACACATGTAGTCGGGGTTCTACCATGCCTCATACATTCTTTACTGAATTCCAATGTCTGCCTGTTACATCCATGAGTAAGCCACTAGCTCAAACTTCTATAGACCTCCATACACAACAAATTCAAGCCAATTTAGCCCTTATTTAAAGAAAACAACACAAATATTTTTAGTGGATGCAAGATTTCTCTTACACCCTAAATGCCCCTACATCAAACATGCAGGGTAGGAAGAATTATCCGAATATGGTTTCACAAAATTGAGTTGAGTGGTAGTACCACCATTTCAGACTTTAAGCAATCCTTAGCCAACTCCATTGCTACAATTGGTACCTACAATTGCTTCTTCTTTCTCCTCCTCCAATACTTAGTTGGAAAAATAACCTCCTCCTTTTCAAATTATGTTCTTTACTCCTCTAATCTTGTAGGATTCAGCCCACCATAGTCCATCCACCTCCACTAATTGGCACCTACACTTAACTCTGTAACACCATACAATCCTTCTTTGCATACCAATCATCCCTAACAAATTCTAACTAAACCATCTCATATGCATTCACTAACTCATCCATATCAACATGAAAATCATATTTCTTAAATTCATTAAGAGAATATTTTACCTTCTCATCACCTGTTGCAACTCTCTCATCTACACAAAACACTCTCTCATTTTCATTATAAAAATAAAAATATTGTTGTAGACACGTCAAATTGACATTATGCATCACATTCGCTCATCAAATAAATAAATCAAGTTTATTTGTCAATCTCTTAAAGTCATCAGCTTAAATCAAATAAATCAAACTTGATCTTATCATCAACCTTTTTAATCAAATAAATCAAACATCCATCATAATGCATATTCCATCCTTCTTGATTTAAATAAATCAAATACTTAAGTCCTAAAAGTCAAAGTCATCCTAATCATCATTAAACTAACATAATCATCATTTATTTAATCTAACCATGATTAAATGCTAATCTCACCCACTTGCATTCTCTAGATATCTCCACTTGCACAAATAAATCAATTTTATTGATTTATTAAAAACCCTCATTTTCCCTCAACATGGCAAGTTGATTTGTCCCTCCAACATTGTATTCATTGCACTTTTTCTTATCCCCCTCTCTAAATTTATTGCCAAATTTGAATTCAAATTCTCCCTCTCATGGGCACACTTCCCAAATCTTGCACATCCATTGGCCTATCATCACTTGACAAGTGGCCTTATCTTATTGGCTTGATCTTTGTCCCACATTGGTCCATTTTTTAACACTCTTAGCATTTGAAAATCTTTAAATAAAGGCTCCATCATCTCCACAAGATCCTCCGTGCAATCTTTATGCAAAAGTCATTCTCTTAAACTAAGAATTGATTTTGCCCACCATCAATCCACAATCTTAGCATTTCATATCCAGGATCATGCAAGGTCACTCTCTTCATTTGAGAAATGATCTTGTCCATCATTATCATTAGCTTATCTAAAGGGGTTGGGAAAGGGCTACTTTCCACATCAAAGTAGCACCAATCCCCCCATAAGATCAAATGTTTGCTTTGTTTAAGAATGAGGAATAGTTATTTTCGATTGTATTTTCTCAAGTATTTCATCTTTTTCCTTGTTTTCTAACAATGTAGATGGATTTTATGGGGAACTCATGTTTTAATCTTGCATTTTGATCTATTAGTGTGATTGTTTGTTTCTTCCATGCAAGTTTGAAATGGGGTTCACATTTTGGCACCCACCGTTTACGTCCATTTCATTTTATTAATCTTACTTCGATTTCTAACAAAGATAAAGTTTTTTATATCTGTTTAAATATCAATTGATATGGTAGATATGGATGGTAAAATATTTGTTTATACTCAAGTATAATCTTTGTTTTTGTTGAAATCTTGATTGGTGCAATGGACAAGGGCACAAATTACAGGGAATACACAGTTTGCTGCCTTGTGCAAGTCTTGATTTTTAATCAGGCATGATAAATAGGCCACTGACATCTAACAAACATTTTGACCGACTGTTTACGCAGGTCTACATTCACCATTGGCATAAGATCTAATCAAGCAAATGTAGACTTCACCATTTGTAGTTGTTAAGATCTGACCACTGGTCCATTCTATACTGTTCATATTCCTAGGCGTATGAGTCCTAAACCAGAGTCTTGATAGGGAAGTTCCATTTAGAATCATACACAACTGGTAACAAAAATTATTTAGAGGTTTTGAACATATTGTTTGTTGGAAGTATTCATTGCATGTTGGGGTATTCATTGATAGTAGATCATCTAAAGGGAATGATTAGAACCTGATTTGATCTTAGCTAAAATTTGATGAGATCACCATTCTTTGAAGCATTTGGTCAAAATAGTTCAGGTGCCTTGTCTATGCTTTTCTTATGTTTCACATCTATCTGACAGAGTTGTTGTAGCTATAATGGCAGGTTTATATCTTGCTATACCAATGGTGAGGAGCGTAGGCGCGGTTTTTCTCACAAGTCAATTGCATTTTCTTGAAAGTTTTAAAAACCATTAATTGCTGTCATTTAATGTGCACATGCTTGAAAGTTTCACATGCCTTTTTAAATCTATTTTCATTGCTGACTAACAGTTAATGGCACTTGAAAGTTTCTCACGCCATCTAAAAAATTGTTTTGCGCATGTCATGTACTCATTATACTCTGTCAGAGAACAGTAGAAATATGTTTTACATCTATCAATTGCATTATCTTGACACTTTTTAATGCCTCTTCAATAAATCCATTTTGTGCATATCCAGTCCTGCAACCAATACATTCCATGCGACCATATTTCTGTCAGGCAGAGACACGCGCCTTGTCTATGCTTTCACATTTCTGTCAAACAGTTCGTGGGCCTTGTCTCTGCTTCCACCATTAGATGTCAAACACAGTTCATGTGCCACCTTTAGACTGTCAAATAGTTCAAGTGCCTTGTCTGCGCTTTGCATCTCCTTGAGGGATTCTGTCAAACAATTCATGTGCCTTGTCTGCGCTTCTTCCAAGCATACTATCAAATAGATTTCACACCTTCCAATTAGTGCATATCCTGTAATCATGGCATTTCATGAGATGACTTTTTTGTGAGGGTTCTGGTCGAGCAGTTCATATGCCTTCTTTGCGCGTTATTTCTCATAGTCTTGTTTTTTCCACCTACCTTAACTTTTGATGGACGTCCATTCACCATTTCTAAAGCTCTCATTTATGAACATGTGAAAGGTAACAACAATCCATTGGGTCTTTAATACGCGGCCAATATATTGAGAGAACCACACTAATATCATATTCATTTTGTCTCTCACAAAAATTATAGGCCATTAGATCATGTCTCTAAGGCATTCTATCACTTGTGTGTCTTGTCCATGCTACCGCACTTGCCTGCAGTTTATCAGAGTTGTTTGCATCATTGTGTCTGAATTTGATGTCATGTGTGGTAGTAAAAAATGCGTGATTTGATTGGAACTAGTGTGCATTTACTCCTACAAATTTTCCTCCAAATGTCTTCCCAACTATCCTCCATAATCTCAAGGATGCTGATAAGACAATCACAATAGTTCATAGGCACACTAGATATGAGTGTTGTGATTATAACAAATGTATGAGTTAAAAGGGGAGCAGATGAAATACTTTCAGTACAAGATAAAGGAAGATTTATGCTTAGAAGTGCATGATATTTTTTTTTACTCGTTGAAATCTAGTCAACATCATTAATGCATTAAACTTGTAAGAGGCATTTTCTATTTGCAGTAGGTTGTTGAGTGAAAAGGAGCACAAAGTCTCAACTTAAATGCTTTGATATTCAACTATATCTAAAAATCTTTGATTACATTTGTCATGTATTGATTTACATGTTTTGGCATCAAACAAAAACAAGCATTGACATCTTTTAGCTATACACATTGACACATCTAGAAAATTTCTTTTATAATGTCATTATCTAGAAATTTTTGAGTTGTTTTCTTTGGAGCTTTTATGTTGTCAAAATAATCCTTTTCTTTATGATTGTGTTTAAGAGAAGGGATTTTGTTTTAGTTTGGTAAGATTGAAGTATTAGTAAGATCTGTAGTAATGCTTCAAAAATCACTAGCCTTTTTATCATTTTGAGAGATTTAATTTGGGTCATCACATGATTTATCTTTCCGTTTTGCAGGAAATAGGTGAAGGTGAACATTAAAAAACCGAACGTTGGAGTTGGGCGTAAAATAAAAGCAAGATCGAAGTTAAGGATTTGGGCATTGAAACGTGAAAGTCATAAAGTGTTTTTAAATGCTTTGAGCTTCTGTTGCATGCTTTAATTTTTTGTTTTAAGTGAACTCATTTGTTTTTGGGCTCTAAAACAAACATAGCAAAAGTTTTTCAATTTTCATGGCAAGGGGCTTAAAATGAATCTTAGAGAAAATCTACTAGATTTCATTTAAGGATAAAAAAATTGAACAAGGAAAATTTCTCACACTTCATTTGGTGCTTTAAAACGAATCGAATCATTGCTTTGAGGCTAAAATGAACATGTGTTTTTCATGTTTTGTAATCTTTTATGCAAAATAATCTCATCTAAAAATGCGTATGTGCTTCTCTCTCGCTTCATGGAGATCTTGAGAATCAAAAGTCTTTTTGATGACATTAAGTTGCATAAAATATTGCCTCCACACTTCATTTGGGCTTAAAATTTTGAAAAAAATATTGTGTGAGTGTGAGTTAGGTATATCGTGTGTGTTCTCCCTTTATTTCTAAATGAAGGTCAATCGAACTATGGATGTGCTTGCTCACTATTGTTTACCTTTAGAGGGGCCTGCCTAAGAGACACATCTGAAAGGAGAACTCGAAGGTGACTCCAACCGGTTTTTCATTCAGGCCAGTATACAAATGGATAAGACTAAACTGTCAAGTCCTCATGGTATGTAGGCCTTAGCCATACAGTGTCTTTCAGAATGAGGTACTACCGTAAAATGTATAAGAGCCCCTAGTAGGATTGATTAAAGCCTTTAGTGGCTTGCTAGATGCTCGCAAGGTGCCATGTCCCCCATGTTGTGTCATTAAGAAACTTGTTTGTAGTTGCCATCCAGTCCATCCAACGAGTTTATCAAAGTGGTGCATTGGAACTTAGATTCCAAGAAGTTACTTGCCATGTCCGATCTTGGTTGAAATATAAAGGTTAAGACTTCATTCTTAACATACCTTTATATTTTGTCCTTGGTTGCATGTAAAGTCATCTCTTCTACTACGAAGGGCATGAGGCAAGCCCACCAAGAAAAACATACCAATTGAGCTAGGATGTTACATTGCTTGTGTGAAAACACAGTGCGTTTATCAAAAACATTGGAAAACCAACATTCAACATCATCATCAAAATTTCCAACCCCTTAGTTAGAGAAAATGCCTTTGACAAAACCCAAGAACTATTGCTTACCCTTGGGATTATGTCCTTAGAGGTTTCTAAGTAATTGGGTTTACATCTTAATTTGCTCTTACAAAGGTCAACATTAGGCAACACTTGTCCTAATTTCTTGGAACTTCCACATAGCATTTTGTGGGATGAAAAGAAGTTTTGACATTGGACATTCAGTTTGAAACATAATCAAGAAGTGTGTTTGTGGTAAAAAGAACTCATTAAGCAAAGATAACAAATTGGACCCCACACATGTGCTTGATATCTTTTGGTCATATTGGTTTTTTAATTGCTCTTAGAGAAAAGTGTGTTCTTCAATACCTTAGCCTAGTAAACAAAGTCTCTCTAAGTATTTTAGGATCAAATCAAACACTTCATCCATCCAAACAACTTTAGAGCTTTTGAAAACATCATTCTAGACTTAGGCACATCATCACTTGTATCAAAATCACCTCGTTTAGTTAGATGTATGGGAATGCATCCTTTCTCATACATTTAATTAAATTAGCAATCCTTTGAACAAGTTCATCCTAAGATCACATCCAACATCTTAGGGTTTACAAGTTCATCATCCAAATCAAACAATAAAAATCAAGCCCTAAGTCTAGTATTGATCCAAAATCCCTAAACGTTCAACACTCTCATCATTCACCCCATTCATCCTTCATATCATCATTGGTCCTAAGAACCTTAGAGGTCACTTTCACAACAAGGTCAAAACGCAAGGAGAACATGGAATACAAACTTGATCCATACATCTTGAGTAATCCAAATCAATTGAATTTTCAAAGCCTTACAATGTCGATTGATTATCAAAACTAACACTTCTACAATCCATGCATGGGACCATTACCTTCGACAAATGTCAATGGCACAACAAGTGTGAGTATGCCCAAATCAAAGGTTGGAACACATTTCCCGATGTTAAATCCAAGTCCAAACCTACAAGTACACCAACCAAACAATCAATGCATGAGCCTTGAAACGAATGTCATCCCACCAAATCCCTACATGCCAAATGAAAATGTACCAAGTACAAGTTTTTGAAACATGAATCTAACAAACTTTGGGATGGATACATTTGCAAATCATACGAATACTCCAAACATGAATAATGGTCAATTTCAGCCTATCATGCCAAATCTGAGTGTCATTCCAAATCAGAACATTCTCCAAAATAAAACACAAAGGCACATTCCAAATCTACTTCAACAAAAGCCAAATCAAGGGAGTCAAATTCAAAATCAAGATCAAATTTCACTAGAGCAACTTGATTCACATGCCAAAATAATTGAATTATTGAGCGAAGAGATATCTTCACTCCAAAGTCAATACACTCTTCCATTGGTTGAACCATGCCATCAAAGCATTGAGTCGTGTCCACAACAACATCAAGCACAATATCTCCAATATCAAGAAGCTAGATATCAAGATTGACCACATCAACAAATCCAACCACCAAATCTTGAAGATCAATCACCATGTCTCAAAAATCAATCACCCCATCTTGAAGATCAATCACCACATCTCCAAAATCAATCACCACAAGGTCAACTTAAAGTGAAAATCTCACAAATAAACAAGCGACAATACACACCACTTGGGAGACCAATCGAATCAGTCTTGCAACAACTGGTACAAGAAAATCTCATCAAGCTCCCTATCTATGGGAACTATCAAGAACCCCTAGTTAAACCACCAGGGTATAATGAGGAGCACCATTGTTATTATCACAAAACAAAGGGACACACAACATTAAGTTGTATTCGACTAAAAAATCTCATCCAAGACTTAATTGATCAAAAGACAATTGCTATTGGGGACAATGATAGCATTGTCAATCTTTCCACCACAATTGTTGAAAACAATGATCAAGATCTATCCATCCCTAAAGATGTTTTTGTCTCATCCAACGATCTGTTGACCTACAATCATGTTGAAAATGTCTCTAATCGCCTTATGAGTTAGAGGACATATCTCAAGAATTTATCTGAAAGCATGATCAAAATCTTTCACCAAGGTCTAGCAATGGTCCTTTCCAAGACATGTTGACCCCCTTTGACCTCGTGGTTATAGATACTAAAGGAACCTTGAACTCGACACTTGAGGATATTTAACCACTTACCATGTCTAATGATGATATCCAAGAACCCTTTGTAAGTGATTCATCCTTTGAAACTGATCCATGTCAAGAACCTGATCCAAAGCATGTCAAAAGCAAATCTAAAATCATTCAAGATCAAGAATTTGTATCTTCAAGATACTACACCAATCTAATGGACACTCTCCTATCTATGCAAGATGATCATATCCATGTAGAAAAAAATCCTCCATCTACCCATGAGATGCTTTCTATGGATGGACATGTAGATGATCTTCATTCAGAACAAGATTCCTTTAATCTTGACATTATTACACAAAAAGAGCAGGTTACTAATTCCTACAGTCAAACCAGGTTGTTCACAACAGTATCATATACACCACAAATGCAAACTAAGGACGTTATGAATAAATATATCTAACATTATCCACTCAACGAAGAAAATCAGATAGAAAAAGATATTTCAGAGTTAGCAGAGCAAAAAATTGCACTAATGTCATCTACAATAGCTATCTATCAGAGAATGCTTATTGAACAAGACATCTCAAAACAAGCAGAATCAAGGAATGAAGGTACTACTTCTACCATACTGGGGGCAACTTCGTCTCAAGCAAGCGTCAACATAGGGAGCATGAAGAGTCCTTATGATGAAATTGATGTCCATACTACAACTAGCCATGTCATGAATCTTCATCCACCCATCACCCCACCCACGAATTGGTACCAACGTCAAAAGAAATATTTGAATCAAAGTACGAAGAATGTTATCACATCAAAAGCAATTGGAAAGCATAATGGACAAATCAAATACAAATGGATACCATAGAATATAAAGAAAGATTATCCCTATCAAACTCCATCAGTCAAAGAAACTATGGGGAAAAATAAAAAAGGGAAAAGTATCCATCAAGGATGTCCAAAAAATCAAAAGTAGGATTTTCAAGCAATGTATAAAGTGTATCAAGCAGTTGGTCCTAATTCCATGCACACTTTTGTATCCACCCATCATTGCCCATCTTCCCAAGTTTGGAGAGTCAAAGGTTCCAAACTGTCGACCAATCCATATTTTATCCCTAAACACACTCCATCCACGCCTCGACGTATAATATCCATTTCTTACATTGACCATGTATTGGCAGTGACCCTTCATCATAAGGATTTCAAAGGTACTCTATTGCGATGTGCACACAGAGACAGAGTTAACCCTGGTATCAATGAAGCAGATCAAGAATCCCAAAAGTTGCATTCAAGTGCAAGTATCTTAGCCAAGCAGCTCGTTTAGGCAAGATATCGATGGCACATTATGACAGGGGCATCTACATCAACACCACTAGGTGGGTCAGAATAAATCTTTTAGAAAAAAATAAAAAAAATAAAAAAAATGAAAATCCAAAAAAATCAGAAAAAGGATTGAAAATAGTAAAGAGAAAAAAATGTCCTCTAGTGAAAACCACTATGGTGGCACTTTGGGCAAGACCATGATGAAAACCTGGAAAACATGTGTCATGTGTAGAATTGAGCATCCGTGTATGCCACTCCAAGAGAAAGCATCTTATCCCATCCATAATAAAGCCAACATTCCATCTGTCTTATCCATAATAAATCCATCCATCTATAAACCATTGATCCAATCCATTTTCATCCATCTGCATCCATCATCCAAGTTATCTTGATCTTGATGAAAGTTTTGGGCACACTTTACGCTTGCTTATGGTAAACATCTTGACATGGGTCATTTTCATTGATCCTATCCTACCCAGCATTATCTGAGCCGTGAAGCATTATCCAATGAGCAATCTTTATCCAAACACCTTATCTTATCGAAAGATAATCCTTCGCATCCTTTGGGTGCTTATCCATATCCATCCATCCATACACCTATTTGAGCATTCATCCATCACACTCCATACATTGCTAGACATTGGGGGTAGATACATACATCTTGCTTCGAGAATAAATCTTGATCTATATCCTCCAACTTATGTGGTGATCCGAACATTGGAAAATGTGAAATAAAATTGGTCAAATCACTTGTGAATAAAAATTCCAAAACACTAGCCCATGGTATATTTTGACAAAAAGAAATTCCTTATCAGTCTTCATGTTTCATCAAACATCAATCCAAACAACCAATATTAGTTGCATCTAACACACCCTTCAAACATCACATCTAATCATTCGAACATCTTTTGTTCCAAATCAAGCTTCATCAATCATCACCAAGACAATCCAATCAATTCATCAACATCTCAGGATATCCTTGTGTTGCTTAACACTATCCTTGCATTGTTGTGCATCCTTTACAATGTTATCATCATCAATTATGATGAATCAATCTTTGTATTGTTGTGCATCCTCAACAATGTTATCATCATCAATCCATCAATTCGATCAATCAACCCTAGCTTGGTTTTCAACAAAAATCCCAAACAGAGAAATTTATATCATCACACATGTCCATATCCAAATCGTCAAAACATGTGAAAATCCAAAAAACATCCAAAACATATCAAAATCCAAAAACACTCAAAATATTGAAAAATGTAAAAAAAATTGGAAATCCGAACTACGTTGTCTCTGAGCTTAAACATAGGCAAGGCTCATCTTTGATCAGCCCCTGAGACATCAAAATCCAAAAAAAATCGAAAAACACAAAATCCAAAAAAAAAATTCGAAAAACATCAAAATCCAAAAAATTTGAAAAACATCAAAATCCAAAAAAAACATTCAAAAAAAAAAAATCAAAACATTTGAAAAATCAAAAAATCAAAACATTTGAAAATCCAAAAACACCAAAAACAGCCTCAAGACATTCCAAAAATGTCAAAAACATCCAAATATTTTAAAAAAATCCATCTGTCTCATCTCGCTTTCACCCACAATAATCAATCATCCATAATAAACTAATCGTCACCTTCATCCTTTGGCAAAACAAGCAGAAACAATCATAGCAGTCAGTGAAAGCAAGCTTCAATCGTAAAATCAAAATCGAAACAACAAATCTTTGATCATTTTCAAACATGTCAGTCAACCCTGTATCAACATCCTATCAATCAACTTATCAAACCATCATCATCCTATACAATGTGTGTCCTAGGATATATCGTTTCGACAATTGGCATCATTTTGGATATCACCTTGGATTCTTATCCTATCGCATCCCTCTGGCTGAAGGTATGAAGAACATTGGCTTGTTTGCGTACTTGATCTTTTCTTTTGATTTATTTTATTGTGCTCATTCCAAGGACCTCTTGATGATATCCGAACTAAGGATTTAGAGAGATAGGAATGGGGCAATGATCATTATCTTTTGTTTGCTGTGCTTGTTGGGCGTTCTTGTAAAATAACTTGGTGAATACTTGCTTTGTTAGGTACGCCCTAGCAAGGTTTCTGTATGTCAAGTGTGAATAAAAATACTCCTATCTGCTTGTTGATTCAAAGTCCATCACACTAGGTACAACACCATCCTGGTTCTTTATAACTTGATGTATCGTGCCTACGTGTGTTATCAAACATAAGTTAAGTAGCCCTTTTAAAATCCCAATCCTTGATTAGCAAATCATCATCATCTCTAATAAAGTTTCGTCAGATCTTGGACTTGTGGGATCTTCTTGTCATCATCTCATTTCCACACTAACATCATCATCACCAATGCATCCATCATTCATCCATCCTGCATCCAGAAAACTGTCAGCATGTCACATATCATTCATATCATAATAGGAAACATCGATCATTTCACATACATTGCATTTGCATCATCTTCATAATATAGATCTGTTAGTCTAAGCATCTGCATAAATCATACATTTACATAATCACAACATATCATCATCATAATATAGATCTATTAGTCTAAGCATTTGCATAAATCATCCATTGCATAATCATAACATATCACATCATCAATCTCATTCATCTCATATCATATCATCATTTAAGTTGTTTAGGATAATATAGATTTGTTATTCTAAGCATCTTGAAATCATCTCATTTGCATCATCATCCATAACCATCAATTTTGAACCTCTTTATCGCAAGATCGACCCTCAAATCGAATCTTTTTGCTAGATCTCTCGAGGGGGAAATGTACCAGTGTACTTTCTGCTGGGCATCTGAAAAATTATAAATTTTCTGATTTTGATCGCCGCAAGTTTATTCTTTGAACCAATGCAACAAGTACATTGCTTCAAAGAGGGGAAAAATGTAGACACTTCAAATTGACATTATGCATCACATTCGCTCATCAAATAAATAAATCAAGTTTATTTGTCAATCTCCTAATGTCATCAGCTTAAATCAAATAAATCGAACCTGATCTTATCATCAACCTTTTTAATCAAATAAATCAAACATCCATCATAATGTATATTCCATCCTTCTTGATTTAAATAAATCAAATACTTAAGTCCTAAATGTCAAAGTCATCCTAATCATCATTAAACTAACATAATCATCATTTATTTAATCTAACCATGATTAAATGCTAATCTCACCCACTTGCATTCTCTAGATATCTCCACTTGCACAAATAAATCAATTTTATTGATTTATTAAAAACCCTCATTTTCCCTCAACATGGCAAGTTGATTTGTCCCTCCAACATTGCATTTATTGCACTTTTTCTTGTCCCCCTCTCTAAATTTATTGCCAAATTTGAATTCAAATTCTCCCTCTCATGGGCACACTTCCCAAATCTTGCACATCCATTGGCCTATCATCACTTGACAAGTGGCCTTATCTTATTGGCTTGATCTTTGTCCCACATTGGTCCATGTTTTAACACTCTTAGCATTTGAAAATATTTAAATAAAGGCTCCATCATCTCCACAAGATCATCCACAATCTTTATGCAAAGTCATTCTCTTAAACTAAGAACTGATTTTGCCGACCATCAATCCACAATCTTAGCATTTCATCTCCAAGATCATGCAAGGTCACTCTCTTCATTTGAGAAATGATCTTTTCCATCATTATCATTAGCTTATCTAAAGGGGTTGGGAAAGGGCTACTTTCCACATCAAAGTAGCACCAACCCCCCCATAAGATCAAAAGTTTGCTTTGTTTAAGAATGAGGAATAGTTATTTTCGATTGTATTTGCTCAAGTATTTCATCTTTTTCCTTGTTTTCTAACAATGTAGATGGATTTTATGGGGAACTCATGTTTTAATCTTGCATTTTGATCTATTAGTGTGATTGTTCATTTCTTCCATGCAAGTTTGAAATGGGGTTCACAATTGTGTATTACCTTTTTTCTCTACAACTGTTTCTCACCATTTTTTGCTTCCATATCTTTTTTACCTTCACTCATAGCCACACTTTCATTTTCTAATACTTTCATGTCCTCCAAAGGACACTCATCCACTACTACAACATCATTTTCCTCTCTGATTTCTGCACATTCTCTTTTCTTCTCATCCTTTGCTACAATCTCACCATCTTTCTTCACACTATTCTCAAAGAATATTTCTGTAATATTTTCTCCATCCTATTGACCTACATACACAACTATGATGATTTTGTTCCGTTTCTTCTTTAACATTTCATCAATCACCTTCCACACACTCTGAATTCTTTAACAAGCCCCTCTACAATTACAAGTACTTGCAGTAATATCTCACTCACACAACTATCCTCTACCCAACAAAGACTCTAGAAGATGCTTCCTCTACCCACCCTCTCTCAATGGAGGAACTCTACACCTTCCACCCAACTTTATCTCTAATGGATGATCTAGTATTCATAGAACCTCTTTGATGCCTGAAAAAAAAAGCATACTTTCCCACAACTCTTTCTCTTGCATATTCACCATGTCACTCTTCACCTGTAGGTCCTGGTGCATACTCTACACTCTCAAGATCTTTTGTCTTTGATACCATTGACAAAGGGTACTCCCATTAAGGATGAAAAATTGTCACAATAACATAGGTTTGCACAAAAAAATGCAAGAGAAAAGAACAACTTTATTTTATTACTAAAATGTCATTACAAAATTACATGACATCATATGGGCTTTGGTTTCAATCATCTACAAGTTTCCAAATCTGAAATAGATTCTACTCGAAGCTCTCAAGTATTACAACTAGATCCTCACAGTTGCCTCACTCTAGTCTAGCCTCTCTAGCCCCCTCACTTCCTTATCAGCTCTCTTCTCTCAACTCCTCTCCTCCTGATGGGTTAATGTCATTTCCTCTTTATCTTCTCTAGCAAGAAATATCTTTCCCTGTAACCCCCTCAACCATCTAGGGTTTCCTATAGTTCGATCTTCATTTAATTCATTTTACTCATCTTACCTTAGTGCCCACTACATCTCCCAACCAGCAATCAAGAATGGTTACCTCGTTGTTTTCTATCAATCACCACAAATATACAATGTGATCAGAAACACATTACATTATCAGGATGAGATAGATTTGATTCCCACTAATATTGATCTCTCTTGCCAATACCTCATCACCATCCTTGTCACCATTTGAAATTTAAAAATGATACAAATTTAATTATTGTCCAATTGCATTCTACCATCTATCCATCCATGTCATCAAACTCCATCACCGTTACCTTCCTATTGGTCCCAAGTATCTCCTTCGAAAATGGTGATGTCTCACCAATGAAGTTCCCATCAGAATGTCAAAGAGACACTGTAACAACTCCCACCAAAATGAGGTCTCACCGATATTGCTTGTAGCTTTATCTAAGTGGTCCCCACTACCTAAGTGTCATGTCTATCATCATTGTACAACTAGCGTCATGAGTATGTGTTAATATATTGACCAGTCCCACATTTCCACATGTCCTATTGATGTTATCATTCTCCTTTATTACACTTCGTCTGGTCCCATCTTATTGGCATGTCGAAGAGAATCCCTCTGATTTTCTGCCAAAATACACCTGTCTTTCTGATATGGGTATACCAACTTTGTGAACACCTTGTTGGAGTATCGAAGGGACTCATTATGTTGTTCTGCTGACATTCACTTGTCAACCTGATGTAGAGCCTTAATAACCATCCACTAGTTCCACCCTTGCTATCACCATGTCGAAGGGACATGCAACAAGGTTCCTCTAAAATCTCCATGTCACTTTGATTGTCAATTTTCCCAAAAACCTAAACACAACGCCTTAACATAGGTTGTTGGAGTTCCACCATGCCTCATACATTCCTTACTAAATGTTGATGTCTTCCTGTTACATCCATGAGTAAGCCACCAACCCAAACTTCTGTAGACCTCAATACTAAAAAAATTCAAGCCGCTTCAACCCTTATTGTAAGGAAACAAGACAAATCTTGTTGGTTTATGTTGTTGGCATATGGCTTTGGGAGATTTTTATTGTTGCTAGTGCTGTCATTGATGGAAATTGGAGTCTTTAGTGTGGTCCGTAGTTCATAAGTAACTCACAATGACAGGAAAAGTAGAAGACAATATTCTACTGATAGAAAGCATGAAGAGCAGAATATGCAGTTGGTAAGTTAGTCTAAATACTTCATCGGATCATTATTTTGTTGTGTGGATCCCCAGGGAAGCTTTTCAAGCATGTATGTTACCTAAATGGTAAGTTTTTTAATCGTGCATTGATCAGTGTACAAGTTTGGAGATTCGATAGAATGACTTATTGCTTATTTTCTCATTATGGCTAACCTGGTGTATATAGTGTGTCACGGATGTATAAGGAATAGTTGTTTTAACTATTTCATGTGTTGTAAATCTTGATTTGGGTCTCTACTATAGTCTAGCTGACTTGTGTGGGTACACATTAATCCTAATTGGTGATTTGAGCTGACATATGGAAGAATATTATATTTTGTTTGAAGCCAACATATAGAAATGAAATCCTTGTTAGCAAATATATAAATGAGATTGGTAATTAATTTTGAAAGAGAGGTATGTTGTAGTGAGAAGGTGTGTGTACAAAAAAGTACAAAACAAATTTATGACCTAATATCAGAAGATCTGTTGAGAAAATTTTGTTTGTACAGTAGCAGGGTTTTTGTAGCAGAGCAGAGAATAAGTGTGAATTGGACAGAAGGTCTAGAATCTGTTTGATGTGCTTTATTGGAACTGAATCTAGGAATTTGTAGATGCTATATTCTCAGTTCAACTTTTTTGGTTTTCTCAAATACTTTGTAAGGTATTGAACCTTTCCTTTTGAGCAGTGAGCTCTAGGCAGTGTTCCTAAATGGAAGTGCATTCCCTTGTGATCATCCTTTTAATAGAGTATACTTTGTGGATTAATCTCCACCGTGGTTTTATCCCTAACAGGGTTCCCACGTAAAAGTCTTGGTGTTATAGTTTTCACATTGTCTCTTTAATGTGTTTGCATGTTTCCTTCTGTTTATATGTTGTGGATGCTATTAAAGTTTAATATTATTGTTGTTAGTTTAAGATCTGATTTGAAATTCAATATTGTGGAATAATGATTCACCCCCCCTCTCAGTGTTCCTAGTGTCTAACAACTGGTATCAAAGCAGGTTCCTCTTCTAAAGTTTAATATCCTGAGGTGGATCTTGGATTACAATGGACGCTGGTGGTCTTCAACAACAGATTATGGTGGCACTTGATGATTTTGATTAGTCTAAGACTGAGGTCATGGAGCTAAAATAAAATATTGCGGTTGCCAAAAAATTCATTCAATCACTAAAGGATAAAATAAATGAGTCAATTGAAAAGGGGAAGGAACTATGTGGATAGTTGAAGCAAAAAGAAAGTACAGGCCCATAAGATGTTCATCTGAATCAAACCCTAAAAGAAATAATAGAACAATGTGAAAAGATTGGTAAGGACAATACTACTATAAAGCTTGAAATGGAATTTGTGGTGATGAAGCTAACCAAAGAGATTGAAGAAACAAAGAAGAAGGAGGAGAATCTGGCCCAGTCCTTGAAAGAGAATTCTAAAGAATGTAACATAGTTAATAGTGGATTCATTCAGTTGGAGATTGAACTACAAGAATCCAAAAACAATGAATAGGAACTTTAGAGACAGATAGTTATTGTCAGAGATAAGATGGCTCCTACAAATGAGTTTAAGGATAAGTTCAAGATCAATGCTACTAAGCTTGATGAGATGACTAAAGAACAAAAGGATGCAAATGATAAGAGAGGTCTTGGCTATGTGAAAGGTGTGAGCTCCAGATTTGAACAAAAGGACCTTGAAAAGAAAACCCAGAAGAACAAAGGTAGAAGATATCCATACTTAAGGAAATCCAACACTCAAAAATTTAATGGATATTGCTTTGTTTGTAATAAATTTGGACATATGTCTTCTCAGTGTAGAAGTAAGATAAATTCTGGCAGTCCATCATTTTCTAGTGAGTGTTTTAGTTAAAATGTTGGTCATAAGTCATTAGAATGTAGAAATATGTCTATCAGAATAAGGAATGTTAAATGCTTCACATGTGGAAGACTTGGGCATGTTTCTAATCAATGCAAATTAGGAGGAAATAAGTGGAATGGATGGTATAAACAAAAAAATTTGGTATGCTACAATTGTAAAAAAATTGGTCACATTGCAAGAGACTGTAGGAAGAAAAACATGGACATAAGAGGTTCGGTATATCAAGATATAAATTCATAGAAAGGTTATAAAGGAAAAGGAAAAGAATCCATGGAAGAGATAAGAGATTAGATGAAGAAAATGTAGGTAAAGAAGAGTGGATCTGATGAATGTAATAAGGTTGTATGGGAAGCTCTCTCTAGTAATTCATTAGGCAATTGATTTTAGGCCATTGGCCTAGGGGGAGTTTTCATGAAAATATTTTGTCCCCCTATGTGTAGTTGGTACTAGATCATAGGAAGTTTTCAAGTAGGTGTATTATTCATCTTCAAATGTATCGGTGATCGCTTGTTCAGAAAAATAAAATCTTGAAGGTTCGCAGATGGATTCTACTCACATTGTCTGAGAATGCAGAGTAATCAAAACTCCTAGGGAAAAGAATTTAATGCAGTAGGAAGTTAACTATGTGAAGTTATAAAAGGGAATTTGAAAGCTTCATTTGTTACCGTGCATTGAAGGAAAATAGTTGGAGAGCTTTTTCAGCAAAATTTTGGAGTGAAAGTCAAATTAGCGGTGAACGTATTTCAGTTGATTTTCAATTTCCTACTTATTTAGTGATCGATAGAACCTTGTTTGGTACGAAAAATGAATCAAATCAAAGGAACAATAACTCTGGATGAATATAGTAGTCGAAAGGTCAAGGATGTAAGAAATTTGTTGTTTGTTGTCGAATTAAAGAAGCTTGGAGGTGTGAAACATAAGAATTTGGACATTTGGGATGAATTCACTTATTTTGTCAATGCAGAGGTAGTTCAGCTTATCTTGAACATATTGGATGGTGTTATCCTTACTTTCGATAAAATCTATCAAATTTTTAAGGATGTAATTAGAAATCTAATAGGATTGTGCAGAATTGGAGATATCCCAAAAAAGAAATTGATTCAGAATGTTGAGGTCGAAGCCCTAACTGGTGTAAAAGGAGATTTGAGGGCTCTGATGATTAGAACGATCAAAGATCCATTGACAAGGTACATTGCATATGGAATTTCATATAATTTCTTCTTCATAAATAGGGAAGGTACAACCTCTACATGCATAGTCTACATTGCGCACAAAATGATAATAGAAGATGAATACTTTGATCTATGTGGATTGTTGAAGGATCAATTGATGGAGAATGTGCAATTTTTGAAGGATATAGATTACTCTTTCAGGTTTGGTACCCTAGTTACATGCATTATGATGTACTTCCTAAATTGCTTACCTCAGAATGATAATGTGGTCTAGAAGGAAAATATACTAGTTTCTAAGAAATTTTTTTAGCATTTCAACACTTTTGAAAATGGTGAACAATTTTATGAAAAATTCTTAAGGAATTTGTTAGTGTAGACATGCAAAATATGCATACATGTCAATCCAATAGTTTAATCAAATAACCTTCATTTCATCCTTCAAATTAAATAAATCCACTTCATCATTACATCATTTAAATAAATCAATTAAATCCTAACACTTCATTAATTAACCTTTATCTTGCGTCATCCATTTAATTAAATAAACCAAGACTTTATTTAATTAAGTCTCAAAATTCATATTTTCTCCCCTTTTGATTTAAATAAATCCAAATATTCAAGTCAAAGAGGCCATACTCACCTAATCATCATTAAGCTAATCTAATCCTAATTAGCCTAACCTAACCACCCATCACATCCTCTAGATAATCCCACTTGCACATATAAATCAATTTATTGATTTATTAAAACCCTTATTTTCTTTCAACTTGGCATAAAAAATAGAATATTCCCTCAAGTTTGAAAATGATCTCAAGTTGACTTGTCCCTTCCAAGATACCTAGACCAGCCAATGGGAGGCCCGAATTCACACTAAGTCATTACTACCTATTCTAGGTGTTTGGGGAATGGTGCTTTCAAAGTCCTCATGCTGTTTCTAACAAATGCTTTAAAGTCCATGTCTGGTAAAATAACGTAATGCTTTAAAGTCTTCACACTGTTTCTATTAGCTCAACCGCAATTCTATTGAGATTTTTGTTTCCTTCTACCAAACACCAACTGTGGGTTTTAATGTGGAAGCTTTGCTGCAAAATAAGTTATGATATTGCAATGTAGAAACTTAAAGGCACTTGTGTGAAAAGCGAAAAATGAGATGGTGAACGCAACTCTGACATTTAAGGCAATAACTACATAGATATAATAGCTAGAAATTATTAAAGTCTGGTGCATATCTCTCATTAACTCTTTCAGATTGCCTAAATCTTCTGGATCGACCTCAGAACCAACAACACATCCTTTTTTCAAGTCTGTTCTTATCTCATTATTAATGTTTTCATTTGATCTTTCTTTTGCCTAGTCTATCACAAAAGTGTCCTTCATAGTTACTAAGGTTTGTCAGAAGTATATCTAATCATTCAGGAGTTGAAAAGTAGGCTATGTGGAGGATTTCTTAAATAACAGATCTTCAGGTTTTCTTGCTAAACTTGGCAGGGAAAATGGTGATTTGGTTGGGTAAGGATCTGTTTTCTTTTCAAAAAGAAAGCTCTCTCAAAATGATCTGTTGCTTATCCTTCTTGAAATGTTTAGCGCATTCTTATTTATTGTAGGATAATATTGAATTCATCATCATAATTCTTTTTTTTTCTTTTTTTTCGTATGCTTGATTTGGCCTCTTAAGCATGATTTAATCTTTGATTTGGTCTTTGCAGGTCAAATGCATTACATTAAAAAAAGGCTAATGAAATACTATGAAGGAAAGTGAAGGTGAAATCGACATTGGAATCAAGCATTGGAGTTGAGCGAAAATGAAAGCGAAGTTGGAGTTGAAGAATTAAGCATCAAAACTTGAAACTCACAAAGCATTTTTTAATGCTTAAGGGCTTCCATTTCATGCTAACTCACCTTTGTTTTTTAAAATGAACATTTCAAAATGCTTGGAGAGTTTGTCGTATGCTTTAATTTTCTATTTTAGGCTAACGCATATTTTGTTTGGTGCTTTAAAATGAATTCATCATTGCTTTGAGGCTTAAGATGAACATGTTTTTATCGTGTTTCATAATCTCTTATTCAAAGTAATCTCATCTAAAAATACGTATGCACTTCTCTCCCGCTTCACGACGTCCTTGAGAATCAAAATTCTTTTTGGTGACATTAAGTTGCATAAAAGATTGCCTCCACACTTCAATTTGGGTTTAAAATTGAACAAAGATCTTGTGCGAGTGTGAGTGGGGGCATTATCACGTATATTCTCTCTCTTTGTTGCCATCAAAGATTGATCGAGTTACGAATTATGTCTTTACTTGCTTTTTTTTATCCTAGAGGGCCTGCCTTTGGGAAAATGTACTCACCCAAGGGAATGACTCAACCGATAACACTCTAAATCCAAGATTATTTCCAGCCAGGATATAAATGTGGGTATTGGAAAAAAAGCCAATATCACGTGGTTGATTCCGACGAGATGGATCTGAAAGGGGACTCTTGTCATATGGGTCAATCTCCACGAATGGAAAGTTTGAAATAAAACCCTTGTTTGTAATGGCCTATTAACTCATTCACCGAGTTTATCGAAGTGGTGCATTCTGTAATGCCCCGCCAAGCAACCCTAAAGGATACATTACATCTAGCATTTACGGCACCAATTTTTTTTTTAAAGTTCTAACATACATCATAATAATCATATATCACATGATATAAATCTAAACATGAACTACATATAACAAATCCCTTGGGTTAACAAGACTGCATTACTTTTCACAACAACATCATTACATCACATAAATGGTAAGTATACACCAGTAACCATAAGATAACATGAGCATGGTAACACATTAATCAAGAGTTACAATATTACAATGCCATTTCCCAACATGAATGGGGAAGATAGAATAAAATAGAATGATACATTTGAAATGAAGGAGTACAAAGATGCAATACTGGATCCTACTATGGTGCAACTCAGGAGACACTGCAAGGTACAATTTCGCACTTCTCGATCGTTAACTGGGGACCCAATGGGGTGCATAGCATGTTCCACCCAACCACGTGGACCCGAAGGCTCACCCCCCGTGCTAAGAGATGACAAGAAGGATCCCCAACAATAACCATCATATAGAACAAGGGTACAAAACTTCACAACAAGATCCACAATAACATAAGGCAATCTCAGCACAAGATGTGCCTAACATAAGGAATAACCAATAAAGCATCAACATACAAATGCCATCATGTGCTTCCAGAGGTCCAAGAATGACATAGAGGGAAACAAGCATACATAGTTGTTAAAGGAAGAGTGTCATCGCAATGTTGCATGGGTTATCCTGGCGATTCTTCCTAGGTCCCAGCCCCCAACTTGGGTTACCCTGGTGACCTCTTACGAAACCCGGGCCCACATGCAATCCAATGCGGCATCAATTATCTTTCATAAGGACAAGATAATGATTTTTCTGTTCCAGGCCTTCTCAACTCATCTCAAGCCTATACAAGCACTTGAGCCATGAGTGAGGCATTCACTTATATCTTGTTAATGTGTGATTCTATCCAAAACTCCAAATTAAATATTAATGTTTTCACTTGATTAGTAAACTTCCAATGAGTTACCCTGAGACCACTTCTGGGTCTCGGCCCCCATTGAAAGTCACTCCCCTTATGAACAACAAAAACTCAAAAGTCACTATCAGGGTAAGCCCACATGTACAACATATAAAGCCACATGATAATTTGCATTAAGAAAGGAAAACACCATCCTACACAAAATCTTCATAACGAAACTATTTTCAAGTGCAAGGCAAAACCCATAATCATCAAATAAATCATATAAGCAATTTTTCACAAAGAACCAAAAATAAAAATAAAAATAAACAATAATAAAGAAACACCCTTCTTTCCCTTACTCTGGAAGACTTATAAATCACTTAAACAAGGGTTTCCCAACTAGGTGGCAACAAAACTTGTTCTCAAAAATCATCTTCAATCTCAAAATCAAACAATCACAAGGTAAAATCTTCTCAAAAGTCCATTTATCACAACATAGTTCCCAACATTAACTCAAAACATTACTCCAATACAATACATAAAACCCTTCATTTCAAAACCAACCACAAGCAGAAATCATAACCTCATGGGACCATTAAATTCACTATCATTTCAAACTTATAAAGAGAATTTAAAATAACCAAAGAAAATAATTATCTCAATAAATATTTATCACATTCAGGTTACATTCACCAACAAGTCAAAATCAATAAAATTCAAAGAACAATTGAATCATCATCTACAATTTGTCTTTTCACCCAACAAGAAATCATTTTAATTCATCAAAAACTATATACCCATATCTTACTAATATTTCACTATACTTATTATAAATTCGTTTAAAATAAAAGATGTTTTCTAAGCATAACAACAATTTACTCCTATTCTAAGTCATGATTTATAATCATTTCTTTAAATATACATGAATTTGTCATGTTGCCATGAATTTTCCAAAGGTGAATTACTAAACAATCATTTTTATAAAAAAAAATTCATCAATGATCTGGACATTAAATATTGTGAATAGAAAACAGATCTTATGCAGTATTAAAGGAAGAAGAAAATACTCACAGAAAGAGATGAAACATCTTTTATGAGAGAAAGAAAGATCAAAGAAAGTCATTTGTTCTAGAATTATGTTGTAATCAGATGAGCGATTGGAATGTGCAAAGAATCAGATAAGAACTTAAAAGCATTTGTATTGTAATAGCCTGTCACTATTCCTCACGACATTACCATACTCGTCATTCTCATATCTTCACTCTAGGCAGATGACTAGTGTGTTTATTATTACTTTGCGGAGTACGACGATTGAGTTTTCCGTATACGTTAAAATTGACTGGACTTGTGTGGCATGCAACGTTTCTTGAAGACTGGGTAAGAGAGAACAACTTCACTGTGATTAAAATAGGTGAAGTTAAGTATTCGTAGTTTTTGACTTTCGAGTAAACGAATGCTCATTTTGGCAGTGTAGTATGAAAGGAGGAAAGAAATAAATCACAGAAAGAGACTAAACACCTCTTATGAAAGAAGGGAAGATTGAAGAGATTCATAATCTTTATTTGTAGTAGAATTAGCCTACGTTATAATCAGATAAACAATATCTCAACTCTAAATGTTGTAACTGCGATAGGTTGTCAAGTAAATATATATTAGAGAGTGAATATTGGAATTTGGAAATACCACCATCTACTTGCATTGTTATCATTATTTCAGGGAAACTACTTAATTCTGTATACTGCCTCAGCTCTAAACATTGTACAGTGACAACGAGTTTCCAGAGACGTGCTCAAGATGATGTTTGGAAATTAACTTCACCATGATCAATGGATAGCCCCTTTATTTTGTTAATTTTTGACAATATCTTATTTTCAACTGCTGCAACTATGGTAGATTGTCGGGAGAACTAGGCAGGTTATTTAAATCTTTTAAACTTCCTTTTTATGTTCAAGTGTTGCAGCTGAGTCTAATTGATATTGAAATAAGAGAGATTATTTAAACCTCTAACCCATTCTATTTTCAAATACTGCAGCTGTGACAGTTTGCAGAATATGCACAAAATGGACTTTGCAAGGAAGGTCTCAAAATCTTCAAATTGGTAAAGCGCCCTGGAGCGTATCCTAACATTGTAAGCATTGCTTGTATTCTAGGAGCATGCTAGATAAACAGAAGAAAACTACACTGTTTTGTGGAAGAGAATTGACAGATCAGAAAGGAAAGGCACATAAATGTTAAGCACTTATCGATGGTTGGAGGATGTGTTCTAGATAGGTTTCATAAGGGAGCTCTCAATATCTTAATTTTCCCAAGCACTCTCTAGCACATCCCATCACCGTAAGCTTTGCTCGAGAGAAGAGGCACTTGTATCTAATTAGACATATATGCAGAAGAGAAACACAACCTAAATCTTAAAATCCATAAGTCAAATTTCCCCAATACAATAGCACTAAAATAAAATAAAATAATAGAACCATTCCTATGTCTGAACCTCTATTGTTGCAGTGATTGAAGTACCTTGGAATGACCATCAATAAAAATACATACCTCAACTACACTCAAGATTATAATGTACCACAACATTCTGATAGCGAGCCTCCCTCACTGAAAAGTTGGCATCTGCATTACATGGATCAGCATGTCGTTCTCCTTCTCTTTCCATAGCTCCTCAATGTATTTATAAGTGCCCGTTCCTCTTCTTTGCCTGGAACTCTACATCTTTGCCAATACTAGGAAGATGTGTTTTATCCCTACTCAAGCTTCCCATGCCTATTGGTCCATTAGTGCCTACAATGGCCTGCGCTTGGCCGACATTCATGTGGTTGTTGCTGATGATAGGAAAAATCTAAAGAGGTGGGTTGTTCAAATTGATGAGAGCATATCTCACTGTATAATTAAAGTTGTGAACAACAGGTTTCCTCCGCTCGTGCCACACCATCCCTTCATACAATACCAGTGAGTCCTCATCCTTCTCATTTCTAGATCTACCCTTATTTTTTTATATCACTCAATACCAATCTCCTCCACAGTAGATTCAAAGTAAGGAGGAATGAAATTACTGTGGTTTTAATTATGCTACCCAATAAATAGACAAGCTCCATTTCAACTGTTAAACCATTAGAGCTCAATATTTCAATTGTTAGAGCATTGTCATTCTCTGTAGATAGATGTCCCCACGCCTCTACCTCGTTACAAGGGATAAGGGCTACCAAGGTTAAGAAATACACTGGTTCCGACGGGCAGTTATCTACCATGCTGTAGAAGAAAGAATTCAAACATGTAGTGTTGTATTGTAAGATCCTACTTTCTCTCAGATCTAGTTTTTTTTTTTAAAAAACTTCTTATTGTCATCCATTGACAGCTATCTCCCTTCGGGGAATTCCACTAGCAGTTTTCTTTTAAAGTCTCCTAAAAAATAGGCTATTATTGTTAAAGGCGGATCTCCACCTTTTTGCATGCCCTCACCATGCGCGTACCTATCCTCTCCACTATGCTTTCATAATGAGAGTAACTGCTAACCAAAATTCTTGCATGAAACAAGTATGATTGATCAACAACTAAAGTTGTTCCTCAATCCTTGTATACAACCAACCATACAACCAATTATAATTGGCATGTAATTAATGTCCTTATCCCTCCTTACTTCTCCTCTTTACTTCCATAAAAGCCCCTAAAAATCTCTCCTTACCCCTTTTGTATTCCGCCATTGATTCCTCCATAACATATGCATAGAATTTATTGAATAAATCTACGGATTCTCAGGCAAGGATATGAGAATGTCACATTTAGTGTATTCGATATAAATAATATTCGAAGTAGAAGAACTTCAATATAATTCCAAATTAAAAAGTGACCCAATGGTGGATCGACTAGTTTCTTCTCCACTCAACTTATCTAGCTGAAAGGAAAGAAATGACAATAAAATCTAGAAGTTTAAATTTAGAAAAGGCTACTAAGTGGCATATGTAGTGGGTCAAGACTCCCAAAGCCCAAAGGCCGACGCCAAAACAAAGGTTAACCAATAGAAAACTTTCAATGAAAGTATCAAACTATAAATAAAGATTAAACAACGAGATGTTGAGTCATACGACATTGTTAGAGGGAGAGAAGCATATTCTTGAATTGCAAGCAGCCAAAAGTTAATTTACTTAATTGATACAAGTTAACCATGATGCTATCCCTTTAAAGCTAAATGCATAAGACCACCACTATATTAGCTAGAGCTTTGTTGTAAGATGGTAGAACATGATCTTTACTCTCTTAAGCTAAAACTTCTTGTAAGCTTTTGAGGTAAGTTGTTAGAACTTTTATCTTATTTGTCACAATCTCATAAGACACAAATCAAACATATTAAATCCATACAACACCCAACGTCGCAGCAAGACAAAAAGTAACACAAGTCAACACAGATGGAGGGACACTACACATTCAAACTTAGATTCCAAGAAGTTACTTTCCATGTCTGATCTTGGTTAAAGTATAGAGGTTAAGACTTCATTCTTAACATACCTTTATACTCTCACCTTGGTTGCATGTAAAATCATCTCTTCTTCTACGAAGGGCATGAGGCAAGCCCACTAAGAAAAACGTACCAATTGAGCTAGGACGTCATATTGCTTGTGGTTACAAAATGCTTTGCTTGTTCAAAAACATTTGAAAACAAACACTCAACATGATCCTCAAAATTTCAAACCCTTTAGGAGGCAAATACCATTGACCAAATTCTAATGTTATTGCTTTCCCTTGGGATTACATCCTTAAAGGCTTCTAAGCACTTGAATTTACATCTCAATTTTACCCCCTAAAGTTAAATAATAGGTAACCCTTGCCTTAAATTCATCAAAGTTTTGCATAATATACTTTGTGAAATGAGACGAAGTTGAGACATTGGACATTCAGTTGAAAACCTAATCAAGAGTGTGTTTGTGGTAAAAAGAATCCATTAAGCAAAGATTAAAAACTATTGGACCCCACACATGTGTTTCCAATGATTTCACTCAAAATAAAGATCAAGAAACCAAAGGTGAAAACCCTTAGTCTGAAAGCCCATCAAGAACGTCTCTCTATGTTATACGAAGTCAAAAAAAGATTGCTTTTTAACTTTTACAAAAATCCTTCAAGGAACGATCCCGGTTTGTATTCATTCTATTACTACCGAAACCCAAATCTTTTCAGAGAGTTTGAACATCTTGTTTAGAGAAAAGCTTGTTCTTCAATACCTAGGTCTAAGAAAACAAAGTGTCTTTTTTAGGTTCATCTTCAGATCAAAGTAAATAAAAATATTTTTATCCATCCTTCAAAACATCAAAACAAACATCATCTCACAATCACCTTTTGGAAAATCTTGAAATCATCCTGAATGCTAGGATTTTTTGCAAACTCAAAATCATTAAAATCCTTGAGACTAAATCCTTGAAAACATTATCAAAATAACCTTTGGCTAGGTATGTGTAGATGTATCCTTTTGCACATTCTTAGTCAAAAGTTATCAAAACCATCTCATTTAGCTTAATATATGTAGATGAATCCTTCTTCATATGCTTAGTGAAACTATCATCTTTTTTGGATAGGTGTGGGTAGATGCATCCTTCTTCCCGCACATACTCAAATTATCATCCTTTGATCAAATCTATCCCTTAGATAATCATCCAAACATCTTAGGGTCTATTTGTTCAAAATCCAAATCCAAATCAAAATCAATCAAGGACAAATCCCAAAATCAAATCAAAATCAAAATCTGCAACATATCTTAAAGTGTCGAAAGCCTAGTATCTCCTTCAAGATTTACCAAAAGATCATAACATCCACATCATTCATCTTTTTCATCATCATCATATCACCTTTCGATCCTCAAGATATCCTAAAATTTTCCACTTTGAGGCATAAAACAAAGATCAATCCAAAGAATCAAGAAATTCATCTCCCATTCTTAAAAATTGATCCTTGTTTTATGGTTCAAATGAGATTTGAATACATGAAGAGCATGGAACCCAACAAAGAAACACCTGCTTCAAGTGATTTAAGTCAAACCACTCCTAAAATGAATCCCATTGGGTCTGGAAATCTCACAATTAACCTTCTGACATCATTGCAAAATTTTCAAGAGGAAAACCAAGGAGAGGATCTTACCTTTGTAATGACTCATGACTCATGACTGAAATGCTTCAAAATATGAAAAACCATAAAATCATCAACATCATGATGAGGCTCAACCCTTCGTTATACATGCTTGAATTAGAAAAAAAAGGAGCCAAGTTACCTTCAAATTTTGACATGAGTACCATAGTGGAGACATCATTTCCTCTAATCTCATCCACCATTCCCATCTCATCTATAGCTCCATCCCAAAACATCATGCAAAACATTCTGCAAATCACGACATCATTGAAATCCCCTTTGAAAAGCAACTTGCAATGTTGCATTGTATTGGCTTGATGTGGTGGAAGTTGGTGGTGGTAGGAGTGGTGGTGGATTTTGAATGGCGTTTGTGGTGAGCGATAATGTTGTGTTGGTATTTTGTGTGGTGGATAGTGTTGTTGGTGTGGTGGTTTGAGTGATAAGTGGTGCCATTGATGTGATTGGCCCTTGAGAGACCATACTTTGCGATGTTATGGGGGTGTATGATGATGTTGCAATTGTTTGTGCATTTGTCGTATGTTTTTGTGATGTTGATGACAATTTTTGAGCATTTGACATAATGTTTTGGTTGATATTTGGGATGTTGTTTTGATCGATACTTGGTAGGGGGGAAGCCCTAAGCCAAGGAGTGGTGCGGATGATGGTGGCAATGGTGGAAGTGGTGGAAATGTAAGGGGTGTGAGTTGTGAAAATTTTGTGGTGCCGAAAAGACCCCAAGGTCCGAACATGTCTCCTTCCTCTTGTGAATTTGTGAGAGGTGTTTGAGGTGTTGCGTAAAAGAATAATGATGATGGATCATGATGGAATGTGAGAGGAACATTTTTGTGTAATGGGTTTTGGGGTATTTTTTGTTCCAATACGATGTTTGCATCCAAGTTTTGATTATTAACAAGGGGGTGTGTTTGAATAGCATTGAGAAATGCATTTCACTTATTAACATTGGGTTAGGTTGGAGAAAACGATGTTGTGATTTGTGGAATGTTTTGCATGATGTTTTGGGATGGAGGTGTAGATGAGATGGGAATGTTGGATGAGATTAGAGGAAATGATGTCTCCACTATGGTACTCATGTCAAAATCCAAAGGTAACTTGGATCCTTGTTTTGCTAATTCAAGCATGCATAACAAAGGGTTGGGCCTCATCATGATGTTGATGATTTTATGGTTTTCTAGATTTTGAAGCATTGCACTCATGAGTCATGAGTCATTCCAAAGGTAAGATCCTCTCCTTGGTTTTCCTCTTGCAGATTTTGTGATGATGTTGGAAGGTTAATTGTGAGATTTCCAGACCCAATGGGATTCATTTCAGGAGTGGTTTGACTTAAATCACTTGAAGCGGGTGTTTCTTTGTTGGCTTTCGTTCTCTTCTTGTATTGAGATCTCATTTGAACCATAAAACAAGGATCAATTTTTAAGAATGGGAGATGAATCTCTTGATTCTTTGGATTGATATTTGTTTTATGCCTCAAAGTGGAGAATTTTAGGATATCTTGAGGATTGAAAGGTGATATGATGATGATGCAAAAGATGAATGATGTGGATGTTATGATCTTTTGGTAAATCTTGAAGGAGATACTAGGCTTTCGAGACTTTTAGATATGTTGTGGATTTTGATTTATATTGTATTTTGGGATTTGTCCTTGATTGATTTTGATTTTGATTTGGAATTTGAACAAATAGACCCTAAGATATTTGGATGATTATCTAAGGGATAGATTTGATCAAAGGATGATAATTTGAATATGTGCAGGAAGAAGGATGCATCTACCCACACCTATCCAAACAAGATGATAGTTTTACTAAGCATATGAAGAAGGATTCATCTACATATACTAAGCTAAATGAGATGTTTTTGATAACTTTTGACTAAGCATGTGCAAAAGGATACATCTACACATACCTAGCCAAAGGTGATTTTGATATTGTTTTCAAGGATTTTGATGATTTTGATTTTGCTAAAAAGCCTAGCATTAAGGATGATTTCAAGATTTTCCAAAAGGTGATTGTGAGATAATGTTTGTTTTGATGTTATGAAGGATGGATGAAAAATATTTTGATTTTCTTTGATCCTAAGATGAACCTAAAAAAGAAACTTTGTTTTCCTAGACCTAGGTATTGAAGAACAAGGTTTTCTCTAAACAAGATGTTCAAACTCTCTGAAAAGATTTGGGTTTTGGCAGTAATAGAATGAATACAAACTGGGATTGTTCCTTGAAGCCTTTTTGTAAAAGTTAAAAGTAGTCTTTGTCTGACTTTGTATAACATAGAGAGAAGTTCTTGATGGGATTTTAGACTAAGGGCTTTGACCTTTGGTTTCTTGATCTTGATTTTGCGTGAAATCATTGGAAACACATGTGTGGGGTCCAATTGTTTTTAATCTTTGCTTAATGGATTCTTTTTACCACAAACAAACTCTTGATTAGGTTTTTAACTGAATTTCCAATGTGTCAACTTTGTCTCATTTCACAAAGTATATTATGTGAAACATTGATGAATTTAAGGCAAGGGTTACCTATTATTTAACTTTAGGGGGGAAAATTGAGATGTAAATTCAAGTGCTTAGAAGCCTTTAAGGATGTAATCCCAAGTGAAAGCAACAACACGATAATTTGGTCAATGGTATTTTCCTCCTAAAGGGTTTGAAATTTTGAGGATCATGTTGAGTGTTTGTTTTCAAATTTTTTTGAACAAGCAAAGCATTTTGTAACCACAAGCAATATGACGTCCTAGCTCAATTGGTACATTTTTCTTAGTGGGCTTGCCTCATGCCCTTCATAGAAGAAGAGATGATTTTACATGCAACCAAGGAGAGAGTATAAAGGTATGTTAAGAATGAAGTCTCAACCTCTATACTCTAACCAAGATTAGACATGGCAAGTAACTTCTTGGAATCGAAGTTCCAATGCACCACTTCAATAAACTTGGTGAATGAGTTAATAGGCCACTACAAACAAGGGTTTTATTTCAGAATTTCCATTCATGGAGATTGACCCATACGACAAGAGTCCCCTTTCGGATCCATCTCATCGGAATCAACCGCGTGATATTGGCGTTTCTTCCAATACCCACATTTATATCCTAACTGGAAATACTCTTGGCTTTAGAATGTTATCGGTTGAGTCGTTCCCTTGGGTGAGTACTTTTCCCCCAAGGCAAGCCCTCTAGGATAAACAAAAGTGAGTAAAGACAAAATTTGTAACTCGATCAATCTTTGATGGCAACAAAGAGAGAGAATATACGTGATAATGCCCCCACTGACACTCGCACAAAATCTTTGTTCAATTTTAAACCCAAATCAAAGTCCGAAGGCAATCTTTTATGCAACTTAATGTCACCAAAAAGACTTTTGATTCTCAAGGTCGCTGTGAAGTGCGAGAGAAGTGCATACGTATTTTTGGATGAGATTACTTTGAATAAGAGATTACAAAACACGAAAAACACATGTTCATATTAAGCCTCAAAGAAATGATGAATTCGTTTTAAAGCACCAAACAAAATATGAGTTAGCCTAAAACAAAAAATTAAAGCATACGAAAAACTCTCCAAGCATTTTGAAATGTTCATTTTAAAAAACAAAGGTGAGTTAGCATGAAACAAAAAATTAAGGCATGAAATGGAAGCCCTTAAGCATTAAAAAATACTTTGTGAGTTTCAAATTTTTATGCTCAATTCTTCAACTCCAACTTCGCTTTCATTTTTGCTCAACTCCAATGCTTGATTCCAATGTTGATTTCACCTTCGCTTTCCTTCGTGGTCTTTCATTAGCCTTTTTTTTGCTTTCCTCTTTCACTTTCCTTCCTTGTTTTCCTTTCGCTTTCCTTTGTACCTCATTTTCCTTCTTCACTTTCCTCATTTTCGTTTTGCTTTCCTTGTACCTATAATCACCACAAGTAGGAGTTATGTATGCCTCTAAAAAAAAAAAAAATTGCTAAGATACATGAGTTCTTTTATGGTGATTTCAAATAGATGCCAACACATTTCTAATTTACATGCCTTTTCATAATTTTTTTAATTTTTATTTTCAAGACTTTTCAAGAGCCATAAAAACTTTTCCTATGAATGCATTAAATTTATTTTGGATCAATGGAAATTTTGGAGTGGAAATTTATTCAAGATAATGCATTTGACCTACAAAGACCAAATCAAAGATTAAATCATGCTTAAGAGGCCAAATAAAGCATACGAAAAAAAAGAAAAAAAAGAATTATGATGATGACTTGAATATTATCCTATAATAAATAAGAATGCATTGAAAATTTTGAGAAGGATAAGGAGTAGATCCTTTCGAGAGAGCTTTCTTTTTTGAAATAAAATAGATCCTTACCCAACCAAATCACCATTTTCCTTGCCAAGTTTAGTAGGAAAACCCAAAGATCTGTTATTTAAGAAGTCCTCCACATAGCCTACTTTTCAACTCCTGAATGATTTGATATACTTCTGACAAACCTTAGTAACTATGAAGGACACTTTTGTGATAGACTAGGTGAAAGAAAGATCAAATGACAACATTAATAATGAGATATGAATAGACTGGAAAAAAAGATGCGTTGCTTGTTCTGAGGGTGATCCAAAAGATTCAGGCAATTTGAAAGTATTAATGATAGATATGCATCAGACTTTAATAATTTCCAGCTATTATATCTACGTAGTTGTTGCCTTAAATGTTGGAGTTGCATTCACCATCTCATTTTTCTCTTTTCACACGAGTACCTTTAAGTTTCTACATTACAATATCATAACTTATTTCCCAGCAAAGCTTCCACATTAAAACCCACAGTTGGTGTTTGGTAGAAGGAAACAAAAATCTCAACAGAATTGTGGTTGAGCTGATAGAAATAGTGTGAAGACTTTAAAGCATTACGTTATTTTATCAGACATGGACTTTAAAGCATTTGTTAGAAACAGTATGAAGACTTTGAAAGCACCATTCCCCAAACACCTAGAATAGGTAGTAATGACTTAGTGTGAATTCGGGCCTCCCATTGGCTAGTCTAGGTATCTTTGATAGGCGCACTGTGACACCAAGATACGTCAAAAGCTTGGTTGTAATGTAAAAACTAAAAGGGTTTTGCTCCACTTGACAGTTATACCCGTAGAGAACTGAGTTTTGACCCATAGAAAATAGCTATAAAATATTTAATGAAATATTGAACATTCTTTAATGAAAGCAATCAACTGCTAAAATGATAGGTATACTTACTAGCCAGAGACTTTTATTCTTCTGATTGCAAAATCCCGCGCTAGAACATTTTGACAAACCAATATATTCGTTCAAAAAATAGAGCTAAACATAAAGGTCAGTTAACATATAGCTCTCTTATAATGGCCACAACAGTATTAATTTTCAACGTAGAAACCTCTTTCGGCAATTAAGATTTTAAACAACCCTTTGTTGAAACACATAAGTGTACAAATGTACCACGTGTAAAATCAGCACATAAGATCTTGAGGACCAGGCAACCATTGAGTTTCTACACTTATTCCTGCTTGTCTGACATTTGAACTACTATCCTCCACTTTATGCAACATAAAATGTGAATAAATGATACAACTATCTGCCATGCGCCATACTATACTGTCATTCAAATAAGATTGGGGTTGAATCATGAAAAGTAGACTTTATACTTGTGATTCCATGCATTTTAAATCAACTCAGAGGCTTGTACGTTGAGGGGAGAGATGTGTTATCATTCGTGCAGCAACACAAATAATATAAGATAGAGATACAGGTCAGTGGAGATCAATTGTTGGTTTGACAACTTCATTCCTATTGGGTGAGCATTTAATTATAGATTTAGAAACCATTACCAATGCCCCTGCATACAACTCGAAAGAAGTTTTAGAAGACAGTGCATGTGATGATTCAAACAGAAGCACTAGATGTTGTCTCCTTCCTATACAAGACATGAAAATTAAACTAATACATTGATAGATAATGTAGGGCACAAATGATGATAAATTTTATATAGAATCAATTAGTAAAGATGGTTTTATCCAATTCTGAGTGTCTTCAAATCATTCTATATGAAAATGCATGAGTGAGTGAACAATATTCTTTTTCTTTCGTAACTAAGCATTTTAAAAACCAAGAAAAAACCAATGTTGGACTGAAGCTAAATAGGAAGCTTTATCTAATATATGTCAACAGGCATTATAAAGCAGAAAATCAAGTTTTAAAATTCAGAGAAATGTCACTTTGAGCCCTCCTTCTAGCACCACATGTGAGCACCTATTAAAATCTGCAAACACTAAGACTTCAAGCATGGGTTAGTACCTACAAATTCCTCAAAAATGCTCCTATGAAATAATGCAAAATGCTTCCTAAACATGACAACAAAACAAACTAAACTGAAAGCATGAAAGATACATAATGCACACCTATTCCATAGTGGATTGGTGTCAATGTGTTGTGAAAAGTGACCCTTTCCCAACCCTTGACAAGCTCAAATACTGCAAATACAATGGCGATGGAGTAAGAAGAGCAAAATTAGTTCTCAATCCAAGAGAGTAACTTTGCATAAGAGTTGTAGATGCCTTGATGAAGAATGAGGCCCTTCATTTATAGATTATTTTGATGAGAGAATTTCCAAATGGATGAATGTGGGACAAAGATTCAGCCAATGAGATGAGGCCACTTGTCAACTTCACATAGGTTGAGGGATGTGCAAGTTTTGGCCAATGCGCCAAAGAGGGGGAAATTCAAATTTGAATTTGTGAAATAAATGTTGAGAGGGGGACATGAAAATGAGAAGTTAATGCAATGTTTGAAGGGACAAGTCAACTTGTCATCATTTTCAAACTTGAGGGAATATTCTATTTTTTATGCCAAGTTGAAAAAAAATAAAGGTTTTAATAAATCAATATATTGGTTTATTTGTGCAAGTGGGATTATCTAGAGGATGTGGTGGGTGGTTAGGTTAGGCTAATTAGGATTAGATTAGCTTAATGATGATTAGGTGAGTTTGAACCCTTTGACTTGAATATTTAGATTTATTTAAATCAAAAGGGGAGAAAATTTGAATTTTGAGACTTAATTAAATAAAGTCTTGGTTTATTTAATTAAATGGATGATACAAGATAAAGGTTAATTAATGAAGTGTTAGGATTTAATTGATTTATTTAAATGATGTAATGATGAAGTGGATTTATTTAATTTGAAGGATGAAATCAAGGTTATTTGATTAAACTATTGGATTGACATGTATGCATATTTTGTGTGTCTATATTTTGCCCCTCTTTGAAGTAATGTACTTGGTGCAATGGTTCAAAGAATAAACTTGCCGTGATCAAAATTGAAAATTTTTATGATTTTTTCAGTTGCCCTAGTGCAAAGAAGTACACTATTACAGTGAGTAAATTTTTGTGTAAGTGATATTCCTCTCCCGATAAAAGTAGTTGAAGTTGGATCATCCTCCAGTAAGGTGGAGAAAAAGCAGAAGAGAGAAAGAGCGTTGGCTGGTGACACTCCTCCGATACCTAAGTCAACAAAAGTTGAGGGAAAAAGTAAAGAGCAGATAGTTGGGGATGTCATCAATGAAGATTTTGATGAATATACACCTAGAGATGAACCAAAACTAGTTAAACTGGACATGTGATAATTGTAGAAAAAAGTGATGAAGAAGGTGCTCTATTTAAAGAAAAGATGTTGTAGATTGTTCAGGAAGAAGATGGAATGCAAAAGATAAGTGAGCGTATGTGCAAGATCATCATGGAAAAAATAGGCCCTTAAGTGGCAAAAAAATTAGAGAAGTCAGAGTTAGGAAACTTGAGTAAAAATTTGAATAAGTTATCTATACTATTTCAAAAATATGTAAGAATAGGAATTGTAGAAAATTGAATATAGATTCTAAACTACTAGGTTTGTTTTAAAAAAAAAAATCTATTTGGTAAAAATTTGACATTTTAGTGTAGTAGTACTTAAATTTCAAGGAAAAAATAAGAAGTAGGTGTCTGTCTGACCACCCTAACCACAATAAAATGATAATATTTTTTTATAATATTTTAGATATAAGTAGAGGAATCATGTCCCAATGTGATGCATATTTTTTAATAATTTTTTTCCAAGTAAATAACTAATTATGAATATTTTATTAAAACTTTTAAAAATATAAAAAACTTGTATGTCTGACCACCTTAACTTGGTCAAAACTTCATGAAATTCAATTTTTTTTTTAATCCTATAGTATGTGAAGCATATAATGTGACACATGTTTTGGATTCAAAAAGTGTGATACCATTTGAAAGCTATAGATGTTTTTCAATCAGTCTATCAATCAAGACTTTAGTCATAATTTGAATAGAAAATGAATAATCATTACATATTAAATTCAAAGTAAAGCATAATTTATATTGGTGGAAAGTTGAGAATCTCGTTTAAAAACCCTTTTCGTTTCATCAATTTTGGGTAAAAAAAAAGTCATCAGCCACATACCCATCATATTGTCACTTTTTGGCCCATCATGATCCTGCACATACCCATGACATATGGATAGATGGACCATCATATGAATAGGACTTCATTGAGGACACTATAGGAAGATACTTTGTGGACAACAACATTGAATTGGAAAGTTTGCATAATGCACTTCTAGAAGAATTGATTGAATGTATCAGGGAGGCTATGGATTATGTGCCTCAAGATAGAAAAGAGGAGGAAATAATCTCACATCTGACGATGCAGTTTAGAATATCTCTCACCAAATTGAAAAATAAATGAGTGTACTAAGAAAATGCATTGACTTAGCAAATAAGATCTACAATTATTGTCTCAGGTGGCCTCATGTGGCTGGTAAATACAAGGACAAATTAGAGAAAATTGAGAGTGAGTTGATCAAAATCGGTCAGGATTACAGTATGTTTCAGGACAAGGATGGAGAAGCTAAGAAGAAGGTTCATGAGTCGCAAGATGAGCATGCAAAGGTTCAATTTTCTAGAAACACTCTTATGGATACTTTCTGGAAAGTGAAGGATTAGACTGAATGTAGATTAGAGAAAATGATTGAAGTTCTGAAGAAAGGAGAAAATTTGGAAGAAGCCATCACCATTCCCAAATCCCTTATCTAGGTCATCAACATGACATCATAAAATAATAGTCTGATAATAGCTATTGGGATTGTAGTGGAATCTTTGAAGAAATTTCTTTCAGAGATGAAAGATAAGTATGAAATAATTTTATGAATTTAGCAGCAGTTGCAACCCTTTTTTTATCAATTGAGAGAGACAATGCAGTAAGAGAAAGTGCAGTAACAATACTGAGGGGAAGAGAAAAGTAGTGGAATTTTTTGTCATTGATTTCAAAAGGGGATAGAATGCTGTGAAAAATGCCTTGACATCCAAAGGGGGAGTAGTGTTCTATTGTGTTTTGAAGTTCTGAGTTTTGGTTCCAACAATTAGTCATTTTTCACTAAGTGTTGCCATCAATGCCAAAGGGGGAGATTGTTGGAATATGGCTTCGATAGATTTTTTTTGGTTGTTAGTGTTGTCATTTATGGAAAATGGGGTCTTTAGTGTGGTCCACAATTCAGAAGTAACTCACACCAGTAGGAAAAGTAGAAGATAGTATTCTATCGGTAGAAAGAATGAAGAGCAGAATAGTTGGTTGGTAAGTTGGTCTGAATACTTCACTGGATCAGGGTAAACCCACAATAGTGGGTTACAATTTTTCAAACGAAGAGAAATTAGAAATTCTCATAAAAAAATTTAAAATGGTTTACCCCTTCTAATGAAGGGGGTTCGAATGAACCACCCCTCTTCTAATGAACCCCCCCTTCTAATGAACCCTCCCCCATTCTAATGAACCACCCTCCCTTCTAATGAACCCTCTTTTGCACCATATAAGGGGGGTTCGAATGAACCCCCCTTCTAATGAACCCCCTTTTTTCACCTTCCCCTCCACCATTTCAAAATTTATGCATTTTTTTGACTATCGAAGCTTCGGAAGGAGGTGCAAATGGAGTCAAATTGATAAACCAAGTTGGATGATTGTAATGATCGAAATGTGCTTTCCAACAACTATAAATTTAATATATTTTTATTTTATGTTATATTTTATTTTTTAGTTTTACTATACATAGGTTTTTCACCAAACCTCAAGTTCGATGAAAAATCATTGTGGAAAAATAGTAAATTTGAGGAAAAAAATTGAAAAATATATATCCTCTAGGTATTGATATCCTCATTCTAACAAAAAAATAAAATTGAATTTCAATACATACCAAAAGGTTATGCGTGCCGAAGTGCACCTATGTCTAAATTGTAAATGTTTTGACTTCAAAACTTAATTAAAAAAAAAATATTCAACAAAACATTATGAAACAATATGAAACCAATAGATACCAGTGTTAGCAACCTAAATTAAAAAGAATCAAAATTTTATCCTTTGTAGAAAAAAAGTTATGCGTGTCGAAGTACACATCACTTTTAAAAAATGTTGTTTACTATTAAAAACTAGTTATCAAAGGAGACACACAAAAAAAAAACAATTTAATTCCAATTTTTTTAAAAAATATATATTTAAAATCTACAGACAAAATCTCACAAATCACTAGTTTACATCATTTTCAAATTCCTAATAGTTTACCTACTATAAGTGTCAGAAAGTGAAGTTTTCTCTGAAAATGTTGATTTCAATGTCAAGTTTGGCCAAAAAGTGTAACCCATTATTGTGGGATGACCCATCATTATTTTTTGTGGATCCTCAAGGAAGCTTTTCAAGCATGTATGCTACCTAAATGGTAATTTTTCTAACATTGCATTGATCGGTGTACGAGTTTGGAGATTCGGTAGAATGACTTATTGCCTATTTTCTCATTATGGCTGACCTGGTGTGTATAGTCTGTCGTGGATGTATAAGGAATAGTTGTTTTAACTATTTCTTGTGTTGGAAATCTTTATTTGGGTCCCTACTATAGTCTATCCAACTTGTGAGGCTATGCATTAATTGTAATTTGTGATTTGAGCCGACATATGGAAGAATATTATATTTCGTTTGAAGTCGACATACAAAAATGAAATCCTTGTTAGCGGATATATAAATGAGATCGGTAATTAATTTTCAAAGAGAGGTATGGTGTAGTGAGAAGGTGTGTGTGCGAAAAAGTACATAACAACTATATGAGCTAATATCAGAAGATCTATTGAGAAAATTTTGTTTGTGCAAAAGAAGGGTTTTTGTAGTAAAGTAGAGTAGAGCTGAGCAGAAGTGCGAATTGGAAAGAAGGTCCAAAATATGTTTCATGTGCTTCATTGGAATTGAATCCAAGAATTTGTCGATGCTATATTCTCAGTTCAACTTTTTTTGTATTCTTAAATACTTTGTAAGGCAGTGAACCTTTCCTTTTGAGCAGTGAGCTCTAGACAGTGTGCCTGAATGCAAGTGCATTCCCTTTTGATCATACTTTTAACAGAGTATACTTTGTGGATTAATCTCCACAATGGTTTTTCCCCTAAGAGGGTTTCCACGTAGAATTCTTGGTGTTATGGTGTTCACATTGTATCTTTAATGTGTTTGCATGTTTCCTTATGTTTATATGTTGTGGATGTTATTAAAGTTTAATATTGTTGTTAGTTTAAGATCTGATTTGAAATTCAATATTGTGGAACACTAATTCATCCCCCCCTCTCAGTGTTCCTAGTGTCCAACAAATGCGTGATTGCTCTTGCAATCTGGATGCTCCTACATCAACTTATTTTCTTCTTTATTTTTTCTCTTATAGGATTTGGTGATCAAATTTTAAATAATTCTAGTTGATTTATGGCCATGTAAAAACTTTACCTTGAAGAAGGGCCAAATGATGCTCATTTTTCAAATTTGGTGAAGATTGAAGTTAAATTGAGTAAGCTATTCAATTGTCAAACTTTCCTTAGTAATAGGATAATGTATAACTCTCTTATGCATCAAGATATATCAAGAACCCCACTAAAATTCCCTCAACATCCTAATGATCCGAATTTCTCTGCTAAGATGTTAAGTGGAACTTTCTTGTGCATTAGGATATATACAAAACACCTTAAACTTCTACTAAAAACCTAAAGGTCTTGATTTCTCGACCAAGATGAAAAAATTGGAAAATTCTTAATTCATTAGGATATATCTAGAACCCCCTATACTTCCATCAATATCCTAAAGGTCTTCATTTCTCCACCAAGATGTCAAAGGGAGTCAAATAAAGACAAAATTATGGTTGTGATGGCTTCGAAAGTGCATCAAGGACACCAATAAATGATCAACATGTGTTCCAACCTACCAAAATGTGGGATGGTCTTGACAAATCCTCCAAAAATTCTCTTCATTCTGATGTCTTTATTGTAGAGATTCAAACTAGAGAAATTTTTGAAAGGCAGAGACAGTTATCTAGTTGGAATATTTTTAATGTTATAAGGCTTGAGAGGCAAGGCGTGTATAAAGGCATGATAATGTTCTGTGGGGCTGAATGTTGGGATATCCCAACATGTGTAGTAGGCCTTCTTGCTCCAACGCTGCATGGTCATAAGGCATCACCGTCTCTTGGATAACCTCCAAAACGACCAAGTTTCTCTCCCGCGTCCTTAGAGTCTCAAAGCTCTGCATCCATGTCAACCATTTAATCGGTCCTTTTGCTATAACATTCCATTTCTATCTTTTATTTATCATTGCTGCCTCAGTTTGGCGAGTCTAGCTCTGTGTAAGTCAAATTTTCCTCTTCTCCCTTTTTGGCATGTTCACCTATTTTTCTCACGCATTTGCCCCTGTGTTCTTCTCTAGGTGGGTCTTCCTTTTCATTAGATGGGTTTTCCACTTTCTTGTCTAGGCATTGATTCACCCTTCCTATCCTAGAGGTAAACCTGTATTCACCACTTCTCTTTATGGGCAAGTACGCACTTGCCCATGTCATCCTCGTTCCCCTGAATGGAAAATTCACATTCACCTTTTTCTCCCATGGGTGGAATCACATCCACCCATCCTTCTTTTGGGTGATCCCACACTCACCCTTTCTCCCAAAGGGTGTTTATGAATTCGCCTATCCAAGGCACATTCACCCCTGTCATCTGTCATGCCCACCCTTTTCCAATTTGGGCGATTATGCAATCACTCGTTCCCCATCCCATTTTCCCCTACGCGTGTAGGTTAGCCCATCTCGGAGAGAGGTGAATGCACAATCACCCCACTCTTAGTGTATTTTTCCCTTCCCTTGCCCCTTCACCAAAAAGGTGAATGCATTATGTCCTAAGGGCGAATCCACCCTTCCATGGTGATTCTATTCCTCCTAATCTACCCAACTAGAAATTAAAAATATGTGCTAAAATCGAAATAAAATCACAAGATGGGTTTCTTATCCTACCTATTGGGGTGCGGCTCACAGGTAGTATAAGTCTCAAACCTCATTTTCATGGTGGATCATCTCACCATCGTCCTCCATCTTGCTCATCTAGTCAGTTGTCGCTCTCACTCACTTGATCTCTCGGTGACATGTGTGCAAATGAAAATTAGGTGAATAATGAATTTTAAAATTTATTATTTGTAGTGTAGGAAAATGCATACCCTTGCATTTTTACACTTTTGTGGGTCTTCCTTGCTTTGTTTTTCCTTATTTGTGTCTTAATTGGTCCTATTTTTCATCCACAATCTCAATGAACTATATATTTTTATGGCTAATCCTGACAAACATCAATGGATAAATTCTAATTTAATGATTTTGGTTGTGTGTCCTTGATTTTTGGACTAGGACTAATAAGACACCTAGGGCATCTTTTTCCCCCAAAGGTCTTGGGTCCCTAATTTCAAGTGTGCCTTAAAGTGGCCCCTTTTTGGATTTTGTGCCCCAAGTTTGATGCCTCGGGACTAAGACACCACCTAGGGCGTCTTAGTCCCCCTTAAGGTATTTTTGGGATTTAATTTCAAATTCTAGTGGGATTTAGCCTCCTTTAATTAATGAATTCATATGTTAGCTTGGTGTGGTGTAATTTCAAGATATTAAGCATGGACAAGTATAAATACAAGTTTCATTCATTCATTTCTCATCTAAGTCTTTTGTGAGAGAATTCGTAATAGAAAATTGAGCATTCAAGAGAATTTCATCAAGCATTTGGAGCCATCATCAAGATTCAAGCATCATATCAAGGATATTCTTGCACCATTTTTGTTTTTTTCCTAACATTTGTGATGTAGGGTTTTGATTCAAGCAAGCATTTCAAGTCAACGTATATCAAGCACTATTTCATTTCAAGATCTACATCCAAGCTAGCCATTTCACACAAGTTTTTAGATTTCACAATAAGGGTTTGGTGAGTTGTAATATTGCATGTTGCTCATTCATCATTTCCCTTCATTATTTTATTTTATTTCAAGTTTTAATTACCAACAAGTGGTTTGACTAAGGAAAACCCCCATTTACTAACAATAAACAAGTTTTTCCCCTCTTATGTGTTTGTGATTGTAGATTTAGGTTGAAGACTTGAAGATCATTTGAAGAGCAAAGTTGTAAAGTTGTCATCTTCACGGAAACTCACCTACACCTGTCAAATCCAAAAGTTTCAGGACCTGAGATCAGAGAAGAAGGAGCAGACCTTGGACCTCGAGACAACATTTAGAGATTTTAGAAATTTAGATTAGGACTAATAAGACACTTAGGGCGTCTCAGTCCTCTCGAGGGTATTTTTCAAAGATTCTTTCAGATCTAGTTTTGACATCCTAAGATTGCACATCTGCCCCAAAAAATAGTAGCGGAACTAAAAATATAGTAAGGGTGTCTTAGTCTTCCATAGCATATTTTAATAGCTTCTTTGCATTTTCAGAATCTATGTCACATTTCTAGGTTTCTCAAGTACACATATCCTAACTTGTTGTGGCATTATTTCATCATTTGCACTCATCATTTAGCTTACATTATTAGGTTTTGTGATTTGAATGTTTACTTTTCTTTTCCAAGCTTTTGCTTGGTGGTGAACCCCTCGAAGCCTAAAGAACCCCTTCCTAGGTCTTCATTGTTAAGAATTGACTAAACCTTTGGGGTTAATAGCCAATCCAATTTATAGATCCTAGGACATAGTTGAATGACTAAAGGAGAATAAGTGGGCTTCCTCCCCCACTCTATTTTTCTTTAGTTCACTATTTATAATTTTCACCTTTTCCACATAATTAGCCTTTCAATTTTTGGGTAATTTTTACCCTTTATTCAACCTTTTTAATCCTTCTTCCCCTTTTCTTTTGTGAGCTACCATTTGCACCCTGTGTGCCTATTTTCCTCCATTCAAAATCCATTTTTCATGGATTTTCATCCTCTATCGTGTGGTACCTTCAATTTCTCCATATCGAGAAGTCGCTCGAGGCCCCTTCTCTTCCCCATCCACCCTCTCGAGGGGGCATACCCTACCATATTTCTACATTCTTCTCTTTTATCCATTTTCCTATGATATTGAGGCATCCTCTAAAATCCTTTTCTTCTATTGAGTCATCTACACTTTATTTTTCATTGAAATACTATTATTTTAACAGTATTTTGAAGAGGGGAAGAAATAGACACCTAAATTTGACCACCCCCATATGCTTAAATTTTTCCTTTTCTTCTTCTATTTTGCATCCCTAAACCATATTAATTAAATAATTCATTATTTGGTTAATATTTAACCCATTCCTAAGGTCTCCTAAGGTGTTTGATTAATTAATTAAATACCTTACCTTATTCCTCTCTAAATTAAATAAATAGTCCAATTTATTTAATTTAGTCACTTGGCCTAAATGAATTAAAATCAAATTTTAAATTCATTATTTCTCTCTCCTTGTTCCATCCTCCATAACCTCTCTCTAATCCTGATGAACTTTCCTAATCCTATCATTAGGATGTGCACACCCCTAATCTTTGATTAGTGTCACATCATCCATAACTTGCAAGTTGATCTTAATCCCTCATTAACCCACCTAACCCTTCATTTGCACAACCTAAATCACTAATTATCCCCTAACCTCACCTAATGCCATTTATGGCATGTACCCTCATGAAACCTCTTATTAAAAATTTCTCCTTTTGGAGAAGTCGTGCTCTTACCCCTTTTAGTTTTAAATTCAAGTTTATTTCCCCTATGAATTGTGAGGAATTTTTAATTCCTCACAATCCCCCATAAGGAATTTTTAATTCCTTTATGAATCCCCATGAGGATTTGTGAGGAATTTTTAATTCCTCAATTTTCCTCTCATTATACATATGGAAAAGAACCTCCTTTATGAGGAGAATTTGTCCATTCCCAAGGTACTTTCAAGTACCTCCACTTCATGACCATGTCATCTCCATCTCACCCTCTCTTCTCCACCTCACCATCCACATTTCCTCATGTGATGGCTTATGAGGTCTCAATTCAACTTATCCCTTGATCTCCTCTCCAAGGATAAATCTTAGCCATCGATTCATTTAGAGCCATTTCCCCTGAATATGGTGAATCTGGCCTCATTTTCATCCAACAATAAATCATACACACTTCACAAAAATTTGAGCACTCATACTACCAAGTTATCCAGCCTCCATTGTTGCACTCATCTTTGAGCACTCACCTTGCATTCAATCCACTATCTAGCCACATCATTGCATTCCTCATCAAATCCCCATCATTTTGAACTAGGTTACTTGTCATTTTTCCAATGAAGGAGCATGCAAAATCAAGAACAAAGGGCCAACCAAAGGAACCATTCAAACAAGGGAAATTTGTTCTTTTCTTGTGTGTTTGTTTTAATTAAGATAGGCTAATCTTGAGTGTTTTCTTGTGAACTCTTCTTCTTACATTTCCCTTTTGTGATTTTTCATTTTAGAGTAGAAAAAAACTTGCACACAATAACATAACTCTTCTTTTTCTGTGGCGCAACATATGATTATTTCATCTTTGTTGTTTATAACAACAATCTTCATTGTTTTCGTTGCATAGTATATGATGATTTCCCTTATGCTTTAAGAATGGAAAATTTTATGCCATTTTATTTTTTAATTATTTTTTTAAATGAAAATAAAGTGGGAGTTAATCCTTGTAGGGGTGGCTCACAAGGAGATCATTCCCATCTATGGCCTTCCCTTGTGATATATATATATATATATATATATATATATATATATATATATATATATATATATATATATATATATATATGTTAATCTATTTTATTTATATACAATATATGCTTAGATTATGATTATGATGCATTATATATAAAATAATTATTTTGATGTCTAACATTTTATATATTACGTCTTATATTAAATATATAAAATATAAGGCCTGTTGAAATATATTTGAATAAAATATTAGAAATATATATTCATTAAATATATATTTGTTTGTATCCTTTTATAGTAAAATGAAAAAATCTATTTCAGAATTATACATACATACATACTGTAGGACCCTAAATCTGCAATATTCCTCAAACAATAATCACCATTAACTTGGTTAATCAGTTCAGAACAAGCAAACCTAAAATCCCCATGAAATAATACATTAATGTTTCCCAAATGCAAATAAATGACAAAAAAGTAAACTAAATAAGCACATAAAAAGCATGATGTATATTTATCACATGGTGGATTGGTGCTATTGTAGAAAATAGCCCTTCCTAACCCCTTTAGATAAGCTAATGATAATGATGGACAAGATCATTTCTCAAATGAAGAGAGTGACCTTGCATGACATTGGAGATGAAAATGCTAAGATTGTGGAGTGGATGAACAAAATATGTTCTCAAACCAAGAGAGTGACTTTGCATAAAAGTTATGGAGGATTTTCTTGAGGATGAAGCCTCTATTTAAATATTTTCAAATGCTAAGAGTGCCAAACATGGAGGATGTGGGACTAAGATTGGACAAATGAGAGGAAGACACTTGTCAAGTGGTGAGTGGTTGATGCATGTGCAAGATTTGGGAAATGTTCCCAAGAGGGGGAAATTTCAAATTCAAAAATGAGAGTAAATGCTTGGTTTGACCTTTGTAAGGGAACATGTAAGAGACATGTAAGACTTATTAAATGCCTTGTTGGATGTACCTTTCAACTTGCCTTTGAATTCAAATTTAAGGGAAGATGCCATGTTGAGTGAAAATGCTGATTTAATAAATCAATAAATGGATTTATTTGTGCAAGTGGCATAATCTAGAGAATGCAAGTGGGTAAGATTAGCATTTAATCATGGTTAGATTAAATTAATGATGATTAGGTTAGTTTGAATTTCATGACTTAAATATTTGATTTATTTAAATCAAGAAGGCTGGAAGATGCATTTGGGATTTAATTAAATAAAAGGCTTGATTTATTTAATTAAAAGGAGGGTGATGGGATCAAGTTGATTTATTTGATTTAAACTGATGACTTTAGGAGATTGATAAATAAACTTGATTTATTTTCCAAATGGATGAATATGACCTATTCGAATGCATGATGTCAATTTCACGTGTCTACATTTTGCCCCACTTTAAAGCTATGTACTTGTTGCATTGGTTCAAAGAATAAACTTGCCGCTATCAAAATCAAAAAATCTATGATTTTTTGGATGCCCCAACGCAAAGAAGTACACTAGTACATTGCCCCCTCAAGAGATTGAGCGAAAAGATTCAATTTGAGGGTCAATCTCACGATAAAGAGGTTCAAAATGGATGGTTATGGATGATGATGCAAATGAGATGATTTCAAGATGCTTAGAATAACAAATCTATATTATCCTTAACAACTTAAATGATGATATGATATGAGATGGATGAGATTAATGATGTGATATGTTGTAATTATGCAATGGATGATTTATGAGATGCTTAGACTAACAGATCTATATTATAATGATGATATGAATGCACGATGGATGCATGATGGATGAATGATGGATGTAAGGGTGATGATGATTAACTATTCATGCTGTGATGTTAGTGTGGAGAATGAAGAAATTAGATGATGAAAAGAGGATCCAACAAGAAAACATTATGAGAGATGATGATGAGAAATGATGATAAGAAATTATGATGATAGATAAATGATGATGATTTGCTTATCAAGGATTGGGATTTTAAAATGGCTACTTACCTTATGTTTGACAACACACGTAGGTACGATGCATCAAGGTATAAAGAATCAGGATGGTGTTGCACCTAGTGCGATGGACTTTGACTCGACAAACAAATAGGAGTATTTCTTGTTCACAGTTGACATACAGAAACCTTGCTAGGACGTACCTAACAAAGCAAGTATTCACCAAGTTATTTTACAAGAACATACAAAAAGCATAGCAAAGAAAAGATAATGATCATTGCCCCATTCCTATCTCTCTAAATCCTTCATTTGGATATCATCGAGAGGTCCTTGGAATGAGCGCAATAAGATAAATCAAAAGAAAAGATCAAGTACACAAACAAGTCAATGTTCTTCATATCTCTAGCCAAAGGGATTTGTTTTGATAGGATAAGAATCCAAGGTGATATCCAAAATGATGCCCATTGTCAAAATGATATATCCTAGGACTTGCATTATATAGGATGATGATGGTTTGATAAGTTGATTGATAGGCTATTGATATAAGTTGATTGACATGTTTGCAAATGATCAAGATTTTGATTTTTCATTTAATTGTTTGTTATTTCGATTTTGATTTTATGATTGAAGACTGATTTTGCTGACTGTTGTGATTGTTTCTTTTTTTTTGCCAAAGGATGAAGGTGACGATCAATTTATTATGGATGATTGATTATTGCGGGTGAAAGTGAGATGAGACAGATGGATTTTTTTTCAAATATTTGGATGTTTTTGACATTTTAAAATATTTTGAGGCTATTTTTGATATTTTCAAGATTTTACAAATGTTTTGATTTTTTTTTTTGAATGTTTTTGGAATTTGTGTTTTTGAATGTTTTTGGATTTTTATGTCTCCGGGGCTGATCAAAGATTAGGCTTGCCTACGTTTAAGCTTAGAGATGACATAGTTCAGATTCACATGTTTTTGGATTTTGATATGTTTTGGATGTTTTTGGATTTTTTGATGTTTTGGATGTTTTTGGATTTTTTCACATGATTTTGACGATTTGGATATGGATGTGTGTGATGATATCAGTTCTTTGTTTTGGGATTTTGCTAAAAACCAAGCTAAGGTTGATTGATCAGATCGATGGATTGATGATGATGATGATAACATTGTTGAGGATACACAACAATGCAAGGATTTGATTGATCAAGATTGACAACGATAACATTGTTGAGGATGCACAACAATACAAGGATTTGAATGATGAGGATTGATGATGATAACATTGTTGAGGATGCACAACAATGCAAGGATAGTGTTAAGCAACACAATGATATCCCGAGATGATGATGGGTTGATTGGATTTGATTGATCGGGATTGTTGATGCTTGATTTGAAACAAAAGATGTTTGGACGATGTGATGTGATGTTGACATGCAAATTAGATGTGACTGATATCGATTGTTTTGATTGATGTTCGATGAAAGATGAAGCTTGATAAGGAATGTCTTCTCGTCAAAATATGCCATGGGCTAGTGATTTGGAATTTTTGCTTATAGGTGTTTGACCAATTTGGTTTCACTTTTTCCAATGTTTAGATCGCCACATAAGTTAGGATATAGATCAAGATTTATTCCCGAAGCAAGATGTAAATATCTGCCCCCAGTGTCTAGCAATGTACGGAGTGTTAGGGATGGATCCTTGGATAGGTTTATGGATGGATGGATATGGCAAGGTGTTCAGATAATGAAAGCTCATTTGGATAATGCTTCATGGCTCAAATAACACTGCATAGGATAGGATCAATGAAAATGGCCCATGTCAAGGTGTTTACCATAAGCAGGCATAAAGTGTGCCCCAAACTTTCATCAAGATCAGGATAACTCAAACCATGTATGCAGATGGATGAAAATGGATTGTATCAATGGTTTATGGATGCATGGATTTATTATGGATAAGACAGATGGAATGTTGGATTTATTATGGATGGGATGAGATGCTTTCATCTGAACTGGCGCACGTAGATGCTCAATTCCACACATGATGCATGTTTTCCAAGTTTTCATCATGGTCTTTCCCAAAGCGCTACTATAGTGGTTTTCATTGGAGGATGATTTTTATCTTTACTATTTTCATATTTTTTTATTTTCTTTATTTTTTTAATTTTTTTCAAATGATTTTAAGCTCATGATGAAACATGAGGTGTTGCTGATGTAGATGCCTCTGTCATAATGTGCCATCGATATCCTGCTTGAAGAAGTTTCTTTGCTAAGATACGTGCACTTGAATGCAACTTTTGGGATTCTTGATCAGCTTCATTAATACCAGGGTTAACTCTATCTTTGTATGCACATCGCAATAGAGTGCCTTCTAAATCCTTATGATAAAGGGTCATTGCCAAGACATGGTCGATGTGAGAATTGGATATCATGCGTGGAGGCATGGATGGAGTGCATTTAGGGATAAGAGATGGATTGGTTGACAGTTTGGAACCTTTGACTTTCCAAACTTGGGAAGATGAGCAGTGATGGGTGGATACAGAAGTGTGCGTGGAATTAGGACCAATTGTTTGATACACTTTGTATGTCTCTTGAAAAGCTTTCTTTTGCTTTTGTGGGCATCCTTGATGGATACTTTTCCCCTTTTTATTTTTCCCCACAGTTTCTTTCACTGATGGAGTTTGATAGGGATGGTCTTTCTTTGTACTCTTTGGTATCCATTTGTATTTGATTTGCCCATTATGCTTCTCAGCTTCTTTTGCTTTGATAACATTCTTCGTGCTTTGATTCAATTATTTCTTTTGACATTGGTCCCAATTCATGGATGGGGTGATGGGTGGATGAAGATTCATGACATGGCTAGTTGTAGTATTGGCAATGGTTTCACCACAAGGATTCTTTGTGCTCCCTATATTGATGCTTGCTTGAGATAAAGTTGCCCCCAGTATGGTGGAAGTAGTACCTTCATGCTTTGATTCTTCCTGTTCTAAGAGCTCTTGTTTAGAGTGAATTCTCTGACAAATGACCACTATAGATGACATTGTTTCAATTTTCTGCTCTACTAACTCTGGATTATACTGTTCTGTTCGACTTATTTTCTTGAGTGGATAATGTTAGATATCTTTATTCATGATTTCCTTGATCTGAGATTGGGATATATCTAATCCTGATGTTGATAACCCCGTTTGACTGTCAATAACCTTCTCCTTTTGTGTTGTAATGTCAGGAGTAAAGGAATCCTGTTCTGAATGAAGATCATCTACGTGTCCATCCACAGAAAGCATCTTATGGGTAGATGAAAGAGTATGTGCTACATGGATATGATCATCTTTCATAGATAGGAGAGTGTCCATTAGATTATTGTAGACATAAATTGTTGATCTTGATTAATTTTGGGGTTTTTTTCAACATGCTTTAGATTAAGCTCTTGACATGGATTAGTTTCAAAGAATGGATTGCTTACAAAGGGCTCTTGGATGTTGTCATAGGGCATGGGAAGTGGCATAATATCTTCTTGATATTTGAGTGGACTTGGATCAAGTGTAAAGTTGAGGATTCCTTCAGTATCTGTAACCATGAGGTCAAAGGGGGTCAACATGTCTTGGAAAGGACCATTGCTAGACTGTGGTGAAAGATTTTGATCATGCTTTGGAATGAATTCTTGAGATATGTCCTCTAACTCATAAGGCAATGTAGAGACATTTTCAACATGATTATAGGTCAACGGATCCTACATTATGTCAATAGGATCAAATAATCCCAACACTCCTTGAAATAGATCACTAAAACGTGGCTCTTGATGTATGGTCAATTGATCATCAGATGGGTTGGAAACATCTTCAAGGTGCTCATCAATGGAGAGATCTTGATCATTGTTTTCAACAATTGTGATGGAGGGATTTTTGATGTCCTCAACCATGGGGTCAAATGATGTTGAAATTTCTTGAATTGGATCATTATTGGTTGGTGGATTTTGATCATGATTGAAAAATGACTCTTGACCTATGTTGATTTGATCATTGGATGAAGTAGACATAGCTTCAAGGTGCTTAATGATAGATTGATCTTGATCAACAGTTGTCATTTTTTGTGTTTGTTCTTGTGCTTGTTGGGTAGCTTGAGAGGCTTGTTGCACTTGTTTAGCTTGTCTTGCTTGTTGCATGGCTAGATATTGTTGGATGGCCTTTTGGTAGGCCTGGTGAGCTTTTAGTGCAATGTCATATTGTCTTGCTACATTTGGTTTTGGTGGTAGCAGTGGTGGATTTGGAATTGTGTTGGATGTAGCGGTAAGTGTTTGAGATATGCTTGGAGCGATCATGGTAGTGAGGGGTTGAGATATGATGGGTGTGAGAGTGGTGGTTGGAGTGATCGAGGTGATAGGAATGGTCAGAATGATTGAGGTGATAGATCCTTGGGAGACCATATTTTGATTTTTCAAGATTGATGTTGCCATTTGATTAGATACCATATGTTGGTGCGATGCTGATGGTATATTCAAAGGTTTTGATGTGATGGCTTGATTGATGTTAGGTGGATTGATTTGGATGGAGTGATTGGTGTTAGGTAAAGGGGGAAGCCCTAAACCAAGGAATGATATTGATATGGGTAATGGTGGTGGAGATGTCTCTTGGCGCAATGACTCAACTATTTTGGTAAGTGTAGCAATTTGATCTAGCCAAATTTGTTCTTGATTTCGATCTTGACTCCCTTGATATAGTTGATTTGGCTTCTGTTTAAGCAGATTTGGAGTGTGTACTTGTGTTTGATTTTGGAAAATGTTCTAATTTGGGATGACACTCAAATTTGGCATGATAGGTTGAAATTGACCATTGTTCATGTTTGGAATATTCATATGATTTTCAAATGTATCCATCCCAAAGTTTTCCGAATTCATGTTTCAAAAACTTGTGCTTGGTACATTTTTATTTGGCTTGTAGGGATTTGGTGGGATGATTTTATTCGTTTGAAGGCTCATGCTTTGATTGTTCAATTGACAGACTTGTTGGTTTGGATTTAGATCTACCATCAGGAAATGTGTTCCAATCTTTGATTTGGGCATACTCACACTTGTTGTGCCATTGACATTTGTAGAAGGTAATGATCCCATGTATGGATTGTATAAGTGTGAGTTTTGATAATCAATTAGCATTGTAAGGCTTTGAAAGTTCAATTGGTTTGGATTACTCATGATGTATGGGTCAAGTTTGTATTGCATGTTCCTCTTGTGTTTTGAACTTGTTGCAAAAGTGACTTCTATATGTTCTTAGGACCAATGACGAGATGAAGGATGAAAGGGGTGAATGATATGGGTGATGAACGTTTAGGAACTTTGGATCAATGCTAGACTTAGGGTATGATTTTGATTGGTTTGATTTGGATAATGATCTTGTAAACCCCTAAGATGTTGGATGTTATCTTAGGATGAATTTTTTCAAAGGATTGATGATTTAACTAGAGGTATGAGAAAGGATGCATTCCCATACTCCTAACTAAACAAGGTGACTTTTGATTTGATGATTTACCCAAGTCTAGAATGATGTTTCCAAAAGCTGTAAAGTTGTTTGTGGGATGAAGATGATAAATGTTTAGATCGATGAAGTGTTTGATTTGATCCTAAATGAACCTAGGAAGGACTTGTTTACTAGGCCAAGATAGTGAAGAACATGCATTTCTCTAAGAGTAATTCAAAATCAAAAGACCAATGAACATTTGCATGAAAACCATATGACCAAAAGATGCCAAACACATATGTGGGGTCCAATTGATTTAATCTTTGCTTAATGGATTCTTTTTAACACAAACACAGATTAGGTTTTCAACCAAATGTCCAATGTCTCAACTTCGTCTCACTTCACAAGGTATATTATGTGAAACTTTGATGAGTTTAAGGCAAGGGTTATCTATTGTTTAACTTTAGTGGGAAAATTGAGATGCAAATTCAAGTGTTTAGAAACCTCTAAGGATGTAATCCCAAGGGCAAGCAATAACATGAGAATTTGGTCAATAGTATTTGCCTCCTAAAGAGTTTGAAATTTTGAGGATCATGTTGAATGTTTGTTTTGCAAATGTTTTCAAATAAAGCACTGTGTTTTCAAACCAAGAACAAGTACAAACCCTATGGATGTGTAAGGAAATATTTGTTGAATCCCCACTTGGACAAGTCTAGCTACGCTTATCTTTAGCAAATGGTTAGATGCTTGACCCCACTGGCTCCCCTCCACGACACTCACTTATACGGGGCAGCCAAGCATGAACACCCATGAAACTCCCATGGCATTTTTTCCATTTCTACTAAAGACCGTAAAAGTGTGGGGCGGCTTCAGAATGACCGTTGTTGCACCAACAAATAGATTAAGGATTTTGGCCAATTCTAGCACATGCGTTCTAGTAAGGACTTTCTGTTCAGAGGAGTTGACCCAACGTGGCAAGAGTCCCCTTTCAGATCCATCTTGTCGGAGTCAATAGCGTGATATTGGAATTTCTTCCAATATCCACATTTATATCCCGATTGTAAATACTCTCGGGTTCAGAGTGTTACTGGTTGAGTCGTTCCCTTGGGTGAGTACTTTTTCCCCAAGACAGGCCCTCTAGGATAAACAAAAGCAAGCAAAGACAAAATCTGTAACTTGATCAGTCTTTGACGGCTCAAAGAAAGAGAATATACGTGATGATGCTCTACTCACACTCCCACAAGATGTTCAATTTTAAACCCAAATTGAAGTGTGTATGGCAATTATTTACACAACTTAATGTCACCAAAAGCCTTTTGATTCTCAAGATCGCCGTGAGGCATGAGAGAAGCACATACATCTTTTGATGATATTACTTTGTGTAAATAATTATAAAACAATAAAAGCACACATTCATTTTATCCTTCAAAGCAATGGTTTGATTCGTTTTAAGCACCAAAGGAAAGATGAAGATTGCTTGTCCAATTTTAGCCCAAATTGAAATCTAGTAGGTGTCTAAATTTCAATTTTAACCCTTTGCAAATGAAAAATCAAAGTGTTCTTTTTAGACCCAATCGAAAGTTAGTGTTCTAAAAATGAAAGATAACAATTTCATGAAGAGTGTTTAAGAAAACACTAGAGTGTTTAAAAACACTTTGAGTTTTTCAAAATATCCTCGTTCTTTCGTTTTCCTTTGCTAGCCTTGTCTTCCTCACTTTCCTTCATTTCCTTCATTTGTACCTTGTTCCTTTGTTTTAATTTGTACCTTTTCTTTCATTTTGTTATCCTTTGTTTGCTCTTGGTACCTATAAACAAAAAGACAATTTTGTGAGAATCCAATTTATTCTTAATTTGATTTCAAACAATAACATGATCCTAATTGAAAGGATGAATGATTCAAATGATTATGATAGAAAGAGACATTCATAATTAAATCACGCTTTCCTTAGGCTTCAAAACAAGTTTTAGTTAGAATTTAGATAGTTTGCTAAATAAAAGCTTCTCTTGCCACAATTTAATCTTAACAAAATAAGATTTTGCATGAAAAGTTTCCTTAAAGACATAAATCACCAAATTTGTTAGTCCCCCTCCAAAATAAAGATAAAAGCAGTCTTCAACAACATCTACATCTTGACATGAATGTTCCCCATCCCTTGATTGACATCTTTCTGTCACGAAGCTACAAAAACTACAAAGATTGTGTTATAGTCAAGAATAATAAATGCATAGCATTTGCTATTAAGATGCCAACACCAGATCACTAGACTCTTGCGCAGCTTTTAGTAAAGTTCTTTCTGCATTTCTAAAAACAACTTTGTTGATCAGCTTAAAATACAGTGGTGTCAAATTTCAACAATAGATCATTTGAATAAATGCATATCCAACTTGTTATATCCATTCACTTGATAGCACAAGAATTCAAAGATGCTAATCTACAATCTTCAAATTTAGTGAATGGTGCGCTGGTGGGTAGAGTCAATAATAGCAGTTTCAAAGATAACAGTAAATTCAAAGATAAAAGCAATAAAATAACAGGTCAAAAGCTAACAACAATAAGATTCGCACAAAATGAATTTGTTGACTAGGCTTTAGAAAAATTTTCAAGCAAATGACATTGACAGGTGTAATGTGAAATGTAGATAAAGCATGTGAACTGTTTAAAAGTCTAGAAGCATAGACAAAGTGCGTCGACTATTTGACAGTTTATTGCAGAAGCATAGAGAAGGCGTGTGAAATGTCTGACAGTTTAGAAGCATGACAAAGCACATGAACTATTTGACAATCTAGCTCATGGAAATGTGGTCTCAGGGACAACATTCTCCCTTCTTACGCCTGCCCATTCTCCTCTGAATAAGAAGATAAGGAAAAAGCTTTTCATTTCAGGGGCCCACAACCATCCTATAAAAGGCAAAGCTAATCACAAATGTGGTTATTATCATCAATACTAGTAAGGCGCAGGCCGTCATTTAGTTTCAACCTAGTCATTAAATGAGAGGTCTCTGCAATGATGACAGCCATAAGACAAGGAGACCCACACACTATAATTGATTAATAACCTTCTAAAGATAAGCAACCATATATATCAAAAACAGGCCACTTTCCATTGTTCTTATAGAAATATTCAACGTACAATACATGGAAATGAATTAATATCATAAGACTAGATATCTGTGATGAAACAATACTCAGTATCATAGACACGAGGCTTAAAAACTTTGTATATTGGACCATAGAGATTAAGTACTGTAATACTTGATCATAAAAGTCTAGTTTACAAAAGTAGGTCATGAATACATTTTAGTACCTACAGATTTCAATTAGATAAAATTATGAGATTATTGAATTCCAAGATGAAGATAATAAGCATTCTGTGGTATACTAAATAGTTCATAATCCAAGGAGATCATATAAACCAGATGAGCATATGCGATATTTATTATCAGCTTATCCAAGTTTTGGTGTTCTCCATTGGCACTAATCTACCTTATCAACATATTATCAACCAAACAATTAGATATTCATCCAACAAGCCATCACCCGAAATAGTTAAAATGAACTTTGATATCAATGACTAACACCGTACTAGTGGATGGAGGTTTATGCAATGGAGATCTATGCTCTGTGGATATAGACACACAGCAAAATATGCATAATGCATTTATATCAGTCAAATGATGAATGTCGGAATTTAAAGGATACCACAGATTCTTATGTTATAGAAGCTTAAAAAGTCTCAGCATTAGATCAGGATCCCTAAAAAAAATAATGTGTGTGGGATAATGCGCAGGCCTAAATATCATATTCTATGTTTGGAAACATTGCATCGCTCATAAATACAAGACAAAGCATTGGGTAAGTTAAGTATACGGCTATTTAAGCATAGAGAAGATCTCAAAAACTCTAAAGCAATCAATTATAGTTGAAATACAAGACATTTGAAACAATAGATATTAATTTCAAGAATCAAGATGCAGCAATGTAAACCATAAGTAATGAAACAAAAACCAAAGGCGATTGGTTGATGATGCCCTCCTTCTAGCGCCATTTTTGTAGGACCCTAAATTTGCAATATTCCTCAAATAATAATCACCATTAACTTGGTTAATTGGTTCAGAACAAGCAAACCTAAAATCCTCATGAAATAATACATTAATGCTTCCCAAATGAAAATAAATGACAAAAAAGTAAACTAAATAAGCCCATAAAAAGCATGATGTATGTTTATCTCATGGTGGATTGGTGCTATTGTAGAAAATAGCCCTTTCCCAACCCCTTTAGATAAGCTAATGATAATGATGGACAAGATCATTTCTCAAATGAAGAGAGTGACCTTGCATGATATTGGAGATGAAAATGCTAAGATTGTGGAGTGGATGAACAAAATTTGTTCTCAAACCAAGAGAGTGATTTTGCATAAAAGTTGTGGAGGATTTGTTTGAGGATGAAGCCTCTATTTAAATATTTTCAAATGCTAAGAGTGCCAAACATGGAGGATGTGGGACTAAGATTGGACAAATGAGAGGAAGACACTTGTTAAGTGGTGAATGGTTGATGCATGTGCAAGATTTGGGAAATGTGCCCAAGAGGGGGAAATTTCAAATTCAAAAATGAGAGTAAATGCTTGGTTTGACCTTTGTAAGGGAACATGTAAGAGACATGTAAGACCTATTAAATGCCTTGTTGGATGTACCTTGCAACTTGCCTTTGAATTCAAATTTGAGGGAAGATGCCATGTTGAGTGAAAATTCTGATTTAATAAATCAATAAATGGATTTATTTGTGCAAGTGACATAATCTAGAGAATGCAAGTGGGTAACATTAGCATTTAATCATGGTTAGATTAAATTAATGATGATTAGGTTAGTTTGACTTTCATGACTTAAATATTTGATTTATTTAAATCAAGAAGGATGGAAGATGCATTTGGGATTTAATTAAATAAAAGGCTTGATTTATTTAATTAAAAGGAGGGTGATGGGATCAAGTTAATTTATTTGATTTAAGCTGATGACTTTAGGAGATTGATAAATAGACTTGATTTATTTTCCAAATGGATGAATATGACCTATTCAAATGCATGATGTCAATTTCGCATGTCTACACATACATACATACATACATACATACATACATACATACATACATACATACATACATACATACATATATATATATATATATATATATATATATATATATATATATATATATATATATATATATATATATTTGTTATTCAAATTTTAAAATGGAGGTTTTGGAAAACATTGAAAGAGAACATATTCTCATACATTATTTATGTGTCCATACTTATGCTATCTTCTTATCAACTTTGTTAGTTGGAAGGAAAGAGGTTAATATTCTCTTTTTCTTTTTCTTTTTTTGTATTTAGGTTGTTCATTTAGATAACTTTACAAATTTTATTTGTGCACTTAAATGAACACACTAATGGTTTATTTCATTACAAGGAGTTACAACTATGCATCTTAAAACTTCCTTACTGTTTTCAAACAAATTAAAGAGATCTCTTGCTACAAGTTTGAGCTTTATAACAATTACAATAGTTGGATTATTTCCTATCCTTCTTGTTCTTAGTAATAAAGAAGCTTATTTTCCGAAATAAACAAGTTAAGAAACAATTTATTCATCTTTGTAACTTTAAAGAAAACTTTTCTTCCACATAGTATGCTTTTTAGGTAACATATTTCTTCTCTTACATAAAAATATTTCTTCATTCCAAGCATAAAAAATTGCAACACTTTTTATTTAACTTTAGGCATCAAAGAATGATTTTTTTTCCCATAAAGGATTTGTTTAGACGAGAAAAGGAAGATACACTTAAATTTACACAATATTTCTTTCAATTACCAAATAGAAGTCCATCTTTATCCCAACCTTTCTTTTTCATATAAGTTCAAAGAATAAATTTCTCTTCTTCATTACAACAAAATATAATTTCTTTACTTAAACTCTCATCATTATAGCAATTAATAAAAATAAAACCAATACATACGGGCTTGTTTTTTCCATTCTTTCATTCTACAACAAAATACTAACCTTAAATATTACAATTATTACTTAGGAATAAAATGAATAATGTGCCAATGACCACATCTTACTCTCCGCCCAACCTTATTGGCATCATGAAGCCTCATGGGCTCTAGCCAAACCCCCAAGAAAACACATTTACATAGACCCAAGATAATGGGGTCTCCACATACACCTCAAGGAGATGTAAAATATCATACATCAAACACACCCCTATGAATATATGCATTCTACTTCAAGGAAATGAACTCCCATACCCTATTTTCTTACTCAAACACAAGTAAGAACATAAGCAACATCACACAATGAAATAAATCAAGATGTTAAAGGGGAATAATACTTATCTCTCCACATAGTTTGTATGGATGAGTCTCCTCTCATCCAACATGATACCAATTGATCATGAATTTTAAAACTTTAAATTTTACGAGCCTTTCTCTCCTTCCTCTTCAAAAATATCTCTCTTCTTTCCTTCTTTTTCAATACTCAATCACAAGAATTCTCCAAAAGGAGAAGTGAGTAAAAAAACCATTTTCCTTTCTCAACCAACTGTAAAGGGATTCAACTTGAATCCTCTTGAATGAGTGAGTGACACTTGCCAAATTATCATTCAATCCTCAAGCACAATCTCCCACAAGTGCTCACATGTATGACCAAACTTGGGGAGATGGGAAAGGAAGGAGTGTACTCCACTCCATCCCAAAAGTATTCATATTCATTAAGAGGTTGATTGAGTAATTCATCCCTTCCTCTCTCATGTCACATCTCATAATTTGAGTTTGGAGACTAAGAGATCTCCTCTTTCCCCAAATCCTCAAAATATGCCACTTTCAAAAAGGGTAATAAAAAAGGGTCAAATCTTAGATATGGTTCAATATATGGTCATAAATAGACACCCAACCCATAGGTACATATCTTAGGGTACTAAATAAGTGAAATTACATAAAATAAGTCTTTCTAAAACCATTTAAAAACTCATGAAAGGAAGAATTCGAATTTTAAATTAACTAAGGGTCATCAACCTAATTCCCCACTCACCCTTAACCACAAGTTAATAACACTTAATTTCCCCCATGAACACCTTAAAATATTTTCCTAGATTCTGAGGTCCTATTTAGATATTCAAAATAATTAAACCACAACCACATTACTCATTTGACCCTTTATTCTAACCTCACAATGACTAACTTAAATTCATTACACAAAGTCACATTTGAGAACTTCAACTGAGTGAAATATTGACAAGGGTTCGATTTGGTTCTCTTTCTTTTATTACCACACTTACTTTCTTGCACGACACAATTAAGTATAATTAGACCATTATAATAACCCACGTTAATTATTAGTTGTATCCCCATAAATTTATTCATGAATAATTTACATAATTAATTACTCATCCAATGCAATATAACACAACAATTAATCTTATACTTTCAATTCATATCAATAATTTACATGTGCATACATCTTCATCAAATAAAATAATGATGATAAAACAAAATGTATAAATGAAATACAAAATGGTTATGAGACAATCGCCTTATTTATCACCCACAATATATCTAACCATCTATTTGGGAAAATATATAACAATTTAAGGTTATACTATTCACATGCGAGGTGAGGCCTTACATAATGTTTGAGACGGATTTGTGGAGCATACGTAGTATGATTATGGAAAAAATATAGGAATGTATTTTATGTGTCTACACATCCTTCTCGTGCTTTTTATTCTATCAATTGTACATTCACATTGTTTATCACATTTCTAGTAATTGGATTATATAATTTTCCATCCCTTATAGTGTCATCACTATATAACCTACAAGGATACATTGTTCTCCCTTGGTATCTAAATTCTTTATCAGTTCATCTAAGACATGTTCATATGCCACACCTTTTAATATTATCATATGAGAAAATTTTTCTTCTTTCCTCTCCATGACTCTTATGAAATCATGTTTTAGATGATCATGGTTAGGAATTTATTTATTATTTATAATATAAATGTTATATTCTCTACCCAATATTCATTTAGAAAATGGTTGGCCTTCACCATACTCATGTCCATGCTCATGATTTCTCTATTATTTCTCTCTTTTACACCATTTTAAAATTCCCTAAAAAACATAATATTAAATTGCTTGTGAATTAATGATCTTTACAAATATTTTAAAATGTGTTATAAATATATTATTTCCCTATCTCTAGTCTTAGAATATTGATATAGTTATGACTTCATATCTCAACTAGGATATTGAATTAGTAAAAATAAATAAAAAATAATGGAATAATTCTTCCAGAAATACACCCATGTATTCCTAGTGTAGTAATCAATGAATATTAAAAATTAAAAGCAACCACCAATTGAATGTTTTTGGAATTTTTCATATAATTTAAAGTGAACAATTTCTAATAGTTCCTTTGATTTAAATGACTTGTTAGTTGGGAATGACTCTCTATATTGCTTTCCAAAAGTGTACCTTTCAAATACTTTATTTAAAACTCAAAAATTTAAATCCCCAAATCACAAATTTGAAAGATAATTCCCATTTGTTATATCTAATTATAGACATGAAAAATTAGCATTATGCATTCAATTAGGTCCATTCATCAAGTAAACCAAATTCACATCCATCCACTCATCAGGTAAATCAGGTTCATCATCCATTTAAATTAAATAAATTAACTTTATTTGATTTAAGCCTATCATTAAATCATTTGATTAAATAAATCAAACCATAACATTTCATCTCATGCAAATTAATCCACCTTTATCTTGCATCATCCCTTTAATTAACGAATATAGACTGTGAGTGGCTGCTTTGTCTAATTAACGAAGTCTTTTTGCATTTACTTCAGTTGGGTCACACTGTCCCTTCATGTACTCAATTATTAAATCCATTCCACATCCTTCAAGTACTGAATGGCCACTTATCGTATCATTCTACCTGTCTTCTACAAATACCACTCTTATAGGTGATATAAATCGCATTTGTTCCTAGTCTAATAGGTGAAGCTTTGTCTATCCGCATCATCTCTCTCTTTCACACTCTTTCCTTCACCATTATGCGTGATCCCATTATCTTCCACATGGTTTTCTTGATTTGCAGGATTCCATATTTATTCCATGAAGTGTTAGACATTAATCATATGTACTCATGCTTAGTGCTTTCCTTGGGTCAAAATCGAGCCTCCTTTCAACCTGTTTTCATTGATTGCTTCTTTGTGCTCAAAAACATAAATGCCATGCTTAAATGTAATACAAATAATATGCTATTCATTGGATCTGCAGTGAAGTAGACATGGAGCATATAAAGCAGGTTTCTGGCTCTCTCTAGTTTATAGCAATCATTGTAGACCTGCAAATGTGACCCCTTTTACGTGTGTACTTGGAACATCTCAAGTGTGGGCATTTAAGATTATAAACTCTTGCCAGTTACTGTCCAAGAGTAGCTACGAAGCGATGTATTCTGAAACATAGAGTGACAGGTTGGAATTAATCAACCACAATAAAAGCCCAATGCCTGGATGCATGTGGGACTAAACCGAAAGAAGAAAAGATGTCAGTCGAGCCACATTTTATTTGGGGGTTTGGTGAAGATGTTGCACCTTAGTACTAAGATTTAATGGTGTCAGTAAGCTTTTATTTCATGTCATTAGCTATTTATGTGTTTCAGATTCATTATCTTTAGTGTAAAGAGTTGGTTGCAATGTCGAATGCAATTAAATTGCTAAGAAAGGAGGTCAATATGTATATTATGATAATGATCAATATCATCATTGTTGGGCATGCTACACAAATATAGAACAACGCCAAGACCAAGATATATAACAGTGATTTCACAGAAATGATATAATAGCCTTGGTATATAAATATGTAATAATGTTCTTATACAAAATTATTTGTGTAGGTCTACAAATTAAATAGGTTCATATATATTTTATTATATTTTACCTCATTAAAAGAAGAAACTAGGAATCCAATTACTTGTGGAAGCCTACGTAATTTAATTTGGTAAGGACAAGTTATTAGTAGGGGGAACTCTACTCTTTGCAAATTACATACTTTTGAATAAGCTTTTCTTTAAAGCCATTGAAATTGGAATCATTACTAATTTTTTCATTTTGTGAAATCGTTTATGTCAATTGGGTAACTTGACCTCACATTATTGTCTTTTCCATCTTATAGGTACAAGGAAAAAAATGAAAGCAAAGAAGGATAATGAAGGAAAACAAAGGAAAGCGAGGAGGAAAATGACGAAGGAAAACAAAGGAAAGCGAGGAGGAAAACAACGAAGGAAAATAAAGGAAAGCGCAGAAGGAAAATGAAGCATGAGGATGATATTTTGAAAGATCAAAGTGTTTTTAAATACTTTAAGTGTTTGTTTAAACACTTCTTCAATAAATTGTTATCTTTTCTTTCTTAGAACACTAATGTCGTTTGGGTTTAAAAAGAAACTTTCAATTTCTTCTTGCAAAGGCTAAAATGAACATTAGAAATGCAACTTACTAGATTTTGTTTCTTTGATTAACAATTGAACAAATTATCTCTCACTCGTCTTTTGGTGCTTAAAAGTAACTCACATTTTGCTTTGTGGATTTAAAAAGAACAATTGCAACTTTTTTTTCATGAAGGCTTACTTAAACTAAAGGCATTGAAAAAGGACATATGCTCTTCTCTCACACTTTATAGCAATCTTGAGAATCAAAAGGCCCTTTTCATGACTTTAGGGTGAGATAAAGCAATCACCTCCACACTTTGATTTGGGTTTAAAATTGAACAAGATCTTGTGCGAGTGTTAGTGGGGGCATTATCGCGTATATTCTCTCTCTTTGTTGCCATCAAAGATTGATCGAGTTACGGATTTTGTCTTTACTCACTTTTGTTTATCCTATAGGGCTTGCCTTGGGAAGTACTCACCCAAGGGAACGACTGAACTGGTAACACTCTAAAGCCAAGAGTATTTCCAACCAGGATATAAATGTGGGTATTAGAGTAAATGCCAATATCACATAGTTGATTCTGACAAGATGGATTCGAAAGGGGACTCTTGCCGTATGGGTTAATCTCAATGAACAGAAAGTCCTTATTAAAACCCATGTGCTAGAATTTTCCAAAATCCTTTAATCTATTTGTTGGTGCAAGAACTATCATTCTGAAGCCGCCCCACACTTTTACTATCTTTTAGTAGAAATGGAAAACATACAATGGGAGTTTCATGGGTGTTGATGCTTGGCTACTCCGATTGACATTAATGAGCCGTGGAGGGGAGCTAGTGGGGTCAAGCATCTAACCATTCACTAAAGATAAGAGTAGCTAGATTTGTGGAAGTGGGAATCATACAAATATTGTCTTACACATCCATAGGGTTGTACTTATTCTTGGGTGACAAAATGCATTGCTTGATTGAAAACATCTTGAAAACAAACACTTAACATCATCATCCAAATTTCAAACCCTTTTGGAGACAAATACAATTGACTCAATCCATATGTTATTGCTTTCCCTTGGGATTCACATCCTTAGAGGTTTCTAAACATTGGATTACATCTCAATTTTTCTACTTAAGTAAACAATAGGTAAACCCTTGCCTAGAGTTCATCAAATTTTAACATAACATACTTTGTGGGGTTTGAAGAAATTAATACATTGGACATCTTAGTTTGAAAACTTAATCAAAGAAAGTGTTTTTGGTAAAATGAAGCCGTTAAGCAAAGCTAAGAAAAATTAACTTTCATGTGTGTTGAAGCCTCATGATTCTTGAAAAATTCCAAAGCGAAGGTCATTGGTTGGAAATCTGAAAATGTATGTCCAAATTGCATCATTCTTTGGCTATAAAGGTCTCTAGGAAGCATTTGCATGTTCTTCAATACCTAGGTCTAGGCAAACAAAATGTATTTTTTAGGTTCATCTTAGGATCAAAGAAAATCAAATTTTTTTCCATCCATCCTTCAAACATCAAAACAAACATCATCTCACAATCACCTTTTGGAAAATCTTGAAATCATCCTTAATGCTAGGCTTTTTGGAAAAATCAAAATCATCAAAATCCTTGAGACTAAATCTTTGAAAATATTATCAAAACCACCTTTGGCTAGGTATGTGTAGATGTATCCTTTTGCATATGCTTAGTCAAAAGTTATCAAATCATCTCATTTAGCTTAGTATATGTAGATGAATCCTTCTTCATATGCTTAGTGAAACTATCATCTTGTTTGGATAGGCATTGGTAGATGCATCCTTCTCCCCACACATATTCAAAATTATCATCATTTGAGAAAATCCATCCTTAGGTAATCATCCAAACATCTTAGGGTCTATTTGTTCAAAAACCCAAATCAAAATCAAAATCAATCAAGGACAAATCCCAAGGGAAAATCAAAATAAAAATCCAAAACATATCTGAAAGTCCCAACAACCTAGTATCTCCTTCAAGATTTACCAAAAGATCATAACATCCACATCATTCATCTTTTGCATCATCATCATATCACCTTTCGATCCTCAAGATATCCTAAAATTTTCCACTTTGAGGCATAAAATAAAGATCAATCCAAAGTATCAAGAGATTCATCTCCCATTCTTAAAAATTGATCCTTGCTTTATGGTTCAAACCAGATCTCAATACAAGAAGAGCATGGAAGCCAACAAAGAAACACCCACTTCAAGTTATTTAAGTCAAACCACTCCTGAAATGAATCCCATTGGGTCTGGAACTCTCACAGTTAACCTTCGAACATCATCACAAAACCCACAAGAAGAATCCCAAGGAGAAGACCTCACCTTTGGGATGTCTCACGATGAAATAACTGAAATGCTTCAAAATCCAGAAAACCATAAGATCGCCAATATCATGATGAGGCTTAACCCTTCATTATACATGCTTGAACTAGCAAAGGAAGGGGCCAAATTTCCTTCAGATTTTGACATGAGTACCATAGTGGAGACATCTTTTCCTCCAATCTCATCCACCATTCCCATCTCATTCACACCCCCATCCCAAAATATCACTCAAAACATTTTGTAAATCATGACATCTTTTTCTCCAACCCAACCTAACGTTAATAAAGGAAATGCGTTTCTCAATGCTATTCAAGCACACCCCCTTGTTAATAATCAAAACTTGGATGCAAATACCATCTTGGAACAAAACACACTCGAAAATCCGTACAGAAGAATGTTCCTCTCACATTCCATCATGATCCATCATCATCATTTTTCCATGCAACACCTCAAACTTCTCTCCTCACAAATTCGGAAGAGGAAGGAGACATGTTCAGACTAGGGGGCATTTTCGACACCACAACATTTTTGCAAGGACTCGCACCCCTTATATTTCCACCACTTTCACTTTTTCCATCATCATCCACACCACTCCTTGGATTAGGGCTTCCCCCTTTACCATGTATCAACCAAACCAACATCCCAAATATCAATCAAAGTATTATGCCAAATGCTCAAAATTTGTCATCGACATCGCAACAATAGACAACAAATGCACAAGCAATTGCAACATCATCAAACACCCCCATAACATCACAAAAGATGGTCTCTCAAGGGCCAATCACATCAATAGAACCACTTATCACTCAAACCACCACATCAACAATACCATCTACCACTCAAATCATTAACACGGCATCACCCTTCACCACCACCACAAATGCCATTCTGAATCCACCACCACCAACTTCCACCATAGTAAGTCAATACAATGCGGCATTGCAAGCTGCTTTTCAAAGGGGATTCCAACAAGTGCAGAAACAAAAATCCGTACAACTAGCTACTCAACAAGCCACTCAAATTGCACAAGTTTCCCAAGTAGCCCAAGCCACCTTACAAGCACAACAAGCCCAAGCTTTATTGCAACAACAACAACAAGCCACCCAAGCCGCTCAAGCATTGCAAGCATTACAAGCACAAAAGACTACTCAAGCACAAGCTCTATTACAACAACAAGTGGCACAAGCACAAGCCCAAACAAAAGTAGCACAAGCACAAGCTGAAGCTCAAGAAAATGCCCAATACCAAGCAAAACAAGCACAAGCATAGGCAAAAATTCTTGCACAAAGACAAGAAACACAATTGCAAGCATATCAGCAAGGAATAAAGCAATATCAAGAGCAGTAAGAAGCAGCTGAATTGGCAGCCCAAAAACAAGCATTGTTGGAACAACAACAAGCACAACAACAAGTGTTGTTGGAACAAGAACAAGCACAACAACAACAAGATCAAAAACAAGCGTTGTTCATACAAAAGCAGGTGGAATCCTACCTAGCTCAAAAAAATATACAGATACCATCAAAAAATGCACCGACCAACCCACCCATCCAACCCACAATCAAAACACCACGAAACACTTTCATCCCACCCCCTGATCTACAAAGTGATGTGACAACACAAATCAGGTTGCTCTCGCAACAAGTGCTCAATCTTCAATCAGGCCCCACAAAGACACCAAGCAACTTGTTTCTATATCCATTTGATAGGAGCCTAGTGATGAAACCATTCCCCAAGGGATTCGAGATCCCAAAATTTGACAAATATTGAGGGACGGGAAACCCTACGGATCACATCAGGGAATTCTAGGTTCTTTGCATAGAAGTCACATATAAAGATACTTATCTTATGCGGCTATTCCCTAGGAGTTTGGCAGGCCACTTTATGGAATGGTTCTCTCGCTTACCTTTAGGCATTAGGACATTCCAATAAATTATAGATGCATTCATAAAAAAATATGCATGCAACATTGCAATGGATGTTAGTCTAGAAGAACTCTCAGCTCTGAAATAAAGAAAGGGTGAATTATTTGCTTCATTCCTACAATGATGGCAATGCAAGGCTAATCAGAGCAAGTGGACCATGCCAGAAGAACAAGAAGTGTGCACCATCATCGCCAACCTTGACGACCTCTTGGAATTTCATCTCAAGGTTCAAGGCATCACCACATATTATTAGTTGATCCCCAAGGTGCTCAGCATCGAAAGAGGCCTTATGACTCAACCAACAAGATCAACTTCATACCCCAACCAACAAAACAACCACCCACCATCTAATTAGAATGATAAGCCTTGCACATGGGCAAGGAACAAAAAAATTACTAATTATGGTGTCATTGATGCCAAGGTGGTCATTAGTGCTCCTCGCCAACATACACCTGCACCACAAATCCAAACACAACACCAAAACAATCATCACATAACACACCAACCAAACAATAATCCAACAATCAATAATCTCAATGAGCAAAGAGGACCACCCCAATGCAAGAGTTATCCCAAGCGAAAATACACCACTTTGGGGGAACCACTTGAGGACATAATGAAAAAGTTGATAGACAAAAAACTCATCAAAGCTCCTACATTTGAGGATTACCAAGAATCAGATGTGAAACCTCCTTGGTATAACAAGAATCAACTTTGCGAGTTCCATAAAATCAAAGGCCATACCATGAATAGTTGCATGAGATTGAAAAACATCATCCAAGATCTCATCGATAAAAGAATCATAAATGTGGAACAACCTATAAGAAATCAGGATCTTAAGATATACACGAATCTGATGCCGAATCATGGCAACAAAGGAAATAAAAATAACAAAGACAAAGGGAAAGGCACTCGCTCAAACATAAATCATGTGTATGAAACAGTCATTGCCTCCCTAGATGAAAACAACATGGTTATCACCATCAAGGGTGCCTATGCCGAAGATTGTGGAGTCACCAAAAGAGGTGGGAAAGTAACCATTGCAAGATCATCCCAACCAAACAGATTCCTTGCATCAAGATCCATTCCTAATGGCTACAATGTCCTAGATCAACTCAAGAGAATGCCAACACAAATCTCCATCATGGAGTGCTAAAAATCTCATCTTCACATTGGAAAATCCTTGAAGAAGCATTGGCCTCATCCATTTTCCCCATAGATCTTGATGCAAAACAATTCCAAGCTATGGTCAGAAACATCATTATGCCTAATCTCTTGACATTCTCTGACCAGGATTTCCCCGCTCAACCATCTCACAACCGTGCACTTCACTTGGAAGCCATTGTAGATAAAAGAAAATTCAAAAGGGTTTTGTGGATGGAGGTGCAGGCTTGAACATTTGTTCTCTCAATCTCATTAAGCAATTGAAAATATCAGAGGATTCCATTGACAAAGGAAAGGGTATCACAATAAGAGCATATGACGATCAAGAAAGAGTGTCTCAAGGCATGATCAAACTCGCTATTCAAGTAGGGCCAACTCTCAAGGAAACCACTTGTTAGGTCCTGGACCTTAACTTTCCATATAATATCTAACTAGAACGCCCATGGATTCATGCAATGAAGGCAGCAGCATCAACCTTCCACCAATGTGTGAAATTTACACATAATGGACAAGAAGTTACTATCCATGGAGATCTCGAACCTTTGTCGTATTGCAAAAATCTTGAAGCAAAGTATTACAAAATCCCCCAAGTACCCAAAAATGATGAGGGCCCATCCACACCATACATCGACCCTACCACTCTCGCATCCACTTCTACAATAAAGACACCCACCACTCCCACCATCCCCACCATCTCTGACATCAAGCTCATCATCCACAAATAAATGAGGCTTCCACATCTCAAACACCTCCTGAAAACTATCCCACCTTCACAAGTTGGGGAGATCTCGGATGAGAAGTTATTGAGGTAAACCCATCTCATATGCTCTGTCAAGATGAAAGACCAGTACCAGATTTACCAATGGATGACAAAAGCAAGGGTCTACAAATGATGCTCGCAATGGGCTATGATAGAAATCAAGGACTGGGACAAAACAACAACGAGCTTATAACACTTATCATTCCAGAGACGTGATCGATAACAAATTTTGGCCTTGGATGTACCCCTCTAAGTATAACCATATGTGGCCAAAGTCCTCCAGTTAGGATAGTTAATAATCCTCCTCAACCAACCCCAACAAAACTATGCCTACCAGTATCCACAGGTAGAGACATGCATAACTTTATAACTGACATTTGTAGTAGTAGCGATGACAAGGATACCATGACCAATCTACCTAGGCTATTTGAGGATACCACTCTTTGCATGATTAGCACCCTATCTTTTGAAATAGACCACCAAAATCATGAGATCCACCTAGTATATCTCCAACTCATCAACTGCGACCAACAAGGACCACCAGTTCTTGATACATTCAAAAATAATGAGGCACTCTCAGAATTCACAGGTTTGCGGGATAACATTCCAGATGGGGATCACAAATTAGGGTTTATAATAGAGTTGGACAAACATGCCTATTATGGGGAAACGATTGAATCCTTCAGTCGCAAAAGTGAGAAATTAAGAATAATATCCAAGTCCTTGAGTGAAAACCACACTGTGGCACTCTCTGACAAGAAAAAAGTGAAAAGAAAGGACACATCCAATGGTGAAAACCTCTCTGAGGCACCTGAGGATGGGGGATTCAATCTTCCTTTAAGAGCTATTCATTAATAAAAGTCAGCAGTCTTGGCAGAAAAATCCAATCATGTCAACCTAGGAATAGAGGCAACCCCACACATCACATTCTATGTGGAATCACTACTATCAGAAGAGCAAGAGCTCCTAGCAGAATTCCTAAGAGAAAGACAAATAAAATTCGCATGGAGTTATGTTGACATGCTGGGACTTGATCCAAAAACCGTGGTTCACCACTTAGCAGTGTATCCAGAAGCAAAGCCTATCAGACAAAAGCTTTGAAAAATCCACCCTCAAATCACCCTGCTAGTCAAAATGGAGTTAAAAAATCTATTAGACGCAGGATTTATCCGACCAATAGATTATTCAAAATGGGTGTCAAATTCGGTACCTATTTCAAAACCCGATGGAAATATCAGAATCTGCATAGATTTTAGAGATTTGAACAAGGCATGTCCAAAATATGACTTCCCGCTTGCCAACATCGACATGATAGTAGACATGACAGTGGGACATGAGATGTTGTCACTAATGGACAGTTTCTCAGGATACAATCAGATCATGATAGCTAAAGAGGACCAACATAAAACAAATTTCACTTGCCCATGGGAGACATACTGTTGGAAGATGATGCCATTCGGCTTAAATAACATAGGAGCAACATATCAAAGGGCTATGACATTGATATTTCATGACATGATCCATAAGACAGTCAAAGACTATGTTGATGACATTCTAGCTAAGTCCAGAAAAAGAAAGGACCACATAGCAACCCTAAGTGCCATCTTTGACAGGCTGGAGGAGTACAAGGTTAGATTAAACCCTAAGAAGTGGATATTCGATGTGCAATCAGGAAAGCTCCTAGGATATATAGTGTCAATGAGGGGTATTGAGGTAGATCCAGCAAAGGTAAAAGCAATCCTCGAGATGGAGGCACCAAAAACATTAAAGAAACTGAGAGGTCTCCAAGGCAGACTCCAATCCATTTGAAGATTCATAGCACAACTGGCGGACAAATAGAACTCGTATTCTCACCTACTCCACAAGGGAGTAGCGTATAAATGGGATACCAAGTGTGAAGAGACATTCAACAAGATCAATGAATACCTACTAACACCGCCAGTATTAATGCCACCAATCCCAAGTAAACCATTTATTCTATACGTGTCAACAACATCAGCAACCCTTGGAGCTCTTTAAGCTCAGCATGACAAAAATGGAACAGAAAGGGCCATTTATTACATTAGCAGAACAATGGTGGGGCATGAGCTAAACTATTCATTCATCGAGAAAGCATGCCTAGCAGTAGTGTTTGCATCTCAGAAATTCATATATTACATGTTGGCACATAAAATAAAGCTCATCGCAAAAATTGACCCTCTCAAGTATCTACTATCAAAGGCAATGCTCATTGGAAAAATGGCTAAATGGGTGATGATATTGTCAGAATATGACATCAAATATGTGGAGATGAAATCAATCAAGGGCCAAGTCATCGTAGACCAACTGGAAGAAGCACCTATCTATTCTGAGAATCCTCTTGTCTCAGAGTTTCCAGATGAATCTATTTCCAACCTCAATGTAGCTGACCCCTAGAAACTATACTTCGATGGCTCATACACACAACATGGATCATGAGCTGGTGTCTTCTTCATCACCCCACAAGGGGATTGCATACCAAGGTCCTACAAACTGGCATTTCCTTGCACTAATAATATTGTGAAATATGAGGCTTTGATTATAGGTCTCAGAATAGTAGTGCAATGGAACATTATAGCTCTCAAAGTATACGGAGACTCCCAATTGATCATAAATCAAGTGAACGATGAATACTAGACCAAGGATGACAAGCACACTCCATACAAGAAATTGGTGGAGACTCTCAAAGAATCCTTCATCGAAATTACATTTGAGAAGATACCTAGAGCTAACAATAGAGCAGCAGATGCCATGGCAACAATTGGGTCCCTACTGGACATCCCCAACAATGCTCCAAAATATGAATTCCTGATAGAGAAGCTTCTCGTGCCCGCATTCAAGGTACCAGAATCATAATTCATGTGCAAAATCGTTGGTCCTAGTGATCCTTGGTACCATGACATTTAAACATACCTTCAAATAGGAGTCATACCGGCTGACCTACCCTCAAATCTAAAATGAACCTTTGTAAAAAAGGCATCTAGATTCATCATCCTAGGAGATACCCTATATCGTAGGAGCATAGAAGGAACCCTACTACGTTGCTTAAACGTTGAGGAGGCATTAATCACTCTAATTGAAGTACACAATGATATCTGTGGTTTGCACTCAAGTGGAATGACCATAGCTAAGAAACTATTGAGCATGGGGTATTATTGGCCCACAATGGAAAGAGAAGCACATGATTATGTCAAAAAGTGTCTACAATGTTAGTAGCATGGGGACCTCATCCATGCTCCAACTTAAGAGCTTCATCCTATCATAACACCATGGCCCTTTTCATAGTGGGGACTCGATCTCATTAGGAAAATCACACCCACCTCATCTAACGACCACAAATTCATCATAACCGCAACTAAGTACTTTACTAAATGGGTGGAAGCCATACCCATGACGTATATAACTGGGAAGCATATTTCAAAGTTCATCCTAAACTATCTCATTTTCTGCTATGGTGTTCCACAAGCCATTATCTCAGATAATGGGACACCATTCAAAAATCAGGAAGTCTGTGACTTATGTGAGAAATTAAAAATCCAACATCACTTCTCCACCTCGTACCATCCCCAAGGCAATGGCCAAGCAGAAGCTACAAACAAAACCATTCTGAAAATCCTTAAGAAAATAGTCAATGATGCAAGTCGTGATTGGCATTTACAACTTAATCCCACCGTCTGGGCCTATCGAACCAATATCTGCACACCCATCGGCACCACCCCCTTCTCCCTAGTCTACAGATCAAAAGAAGTACTCCCCATTGAGATCAAGATCCCTTCACTCAGGATATCACTGCAGAACCTCATTAAAGACGAAGAGTATCGAGTATCAAGACTAAATGAGTTGGACCTACTGGATGAGCGATGTATAGATGCTTTGAATCATTTTCAAGCCTATCAAAATAGACTCAAAAGGAGCTACAATAAGAAAATCAAAATCAGGACGTTCCAAGTCAGAGAACTGGTCTTAAAAGAAAATCAGAAGAATGTCCCAAACCCAAGCAATAAAGGAAAATTTGAACCCAATTGTCTGGGACCATTTGTCATCACAACAAGTTACAAATCAGGGGCATATCAGTTATCAACACCTGAAGGGGAACCTGTACAAGAGCCCATGAATAACTCTCATCTCAGAAAGTTTTATGCCTAAATCTTTCAAGGTATAGAACCAAAAAATCCAAAAAATCAGAAAATGTCCTAAAAAATGGTTACTTCGGCGAAAACCTGGAAAACAGGGATCTTGGTGACAACAAAAAAATCAAAAAGGAAAAAAATCCAAAAAATAAAATTAGAAAAAGGATTTGAAAATAGTAAAGAGAAAAAATCATCCTTTAGTGAAAACCACTTCAGTGGCACTTTGGACAAGTACCTTGGTCAAAAACTAGCAAGCAAGCACCTTGCGTAAATAAGCACTTTCCATCCATCAAGATCCATCCATTCCGCTTCCATCAGCCATCGCATTCAGGTCTCCATCCATCACTCATCCACTCACATCTGCACCATAGCTTGGTCATGTGTTCATATCATGATCCCTCCTAGTACTACTCAGCCCATCCTCAAGGTCAGTTTGTCCCGCCTTTATCAGAGTAGTCTATTGCATCACGCTGGGGGAATGTTCTCATTGTATTGGATTCATGTATATTCTTAAAGTCCTAAATATCATAAAATCCAAAAACATCAAAAAATTAGAAAATTCAAAAACATCAAAACATTAGAAAAATTCAAAAACATTCAAAACATGTCAAAAAATCCAAAAATAGGTCAAAAATTCATTCAAAATGTCAAAAATAGAGTCGTCAGTCGAACTACGTTGTCTATGCGTGTATAACGTAGGAAAGGCTAATTTGTTGATCAGCCCCCGAGACCCCTAGGATAGGTCTTTAGGTTAGTCTCTTGGTCAAAATCTCAGAAACCGCCAAAAACATTGGAAATTTTGAAAATCAAAACATTTGAAATTTTTGAAAAATACCAAAAATAGCATCAAAACATTGCAAAAAGATCAAAAACATCCAAATATTTGAAAAATCCATCCACCTCATCTCGCTTGCACCCAAAATAACACCATCCATAATAAACTGATCGTCATCGTCAACCATTGGTGAAACAGTTAGAAGCAAGTCTAGCAGCTTAAAAGTAAAACTCAAAAACATCAAGTCTCAGGTTTAAGTTAGTATGTAAACAAGTTGGTCAATTCTTTGTGTTGATAGTCCATCATCCAAATAGTCCCATATCAATCACCTAATAACATCATGTCCTAGGATGAATCCTTCCTACAATGGGCATCATTTATTAGAAAGAACACTTTGGATAAATGAAATGATGTGCCGCCATCCACTAACATGTCCTAGGATGTATCCTTCCTACAATGGGCATTATCTTTTGGCAATAGTTTTAGTTCTTATCCTTAAAAACGCATTCCCTTTTGGTTAGCGGTATTGAAGAACATCAACTTGTTTGTGTGCTTTATCTTTGTCTCTTGACTTATCCTATTGTGCTCAGTCCAAGGACCTCTCGATGATATCCAAAAGGAGGATTTAGAGAGATAGGAATGGGGCAATGATCATTATTCTTTTATCTATTGTGCTTGTTGGATGTTTTCTTGACTTTGGCGAATACTTGCTCTGTTAGATATGTATGGAGGATGTTTTGGACAACTTGTTGACTATTGCATTGATTGGTTATACCTTTCCGTGTTTTGGTATGAGGTGTTTGAAACTTCTAAAGTGCATCCTAGCAAGGTTTCTGTATGTCAGGTGTGAACAAGAATACTCCTATCTATTTTTTGAGTCAAAGTCCATCACACTAAGTACAATGACATCCTGGTCCTTTATACCTTGATGCATCATACTTATGCGTGTTATCAAACATAAGGTAAGTGACCCTTTTAAAATCCCAATCCTTGATAAGAAAATCATCCGTCTATCATCATCATTTCTCATCATCATCTCTCATAAAGTTGGCTTGTTGGATCCTCTTGTCATCATCTAATGTCTTCTTTTCTGCACTAACATCACATCATGATCAGTTAATCATAATCACTAGTGCATTCGTCTTGCAACTACGAACCATCAATATTTTTCATATCATCCCACATGCATGTTCATCATCATAATATAGATTTGTTAGTCTAAGCATCTCATAAATCGAATATTTGCATAAAACATCCATTGCATAATCATAGCATATCACATCATCCATCTCATCCATCATCACATCATATCATCATTTAAGTTGTTTAAGATAATATAGATTTGTTATTCTAAGAATCTTAAAAACATCTCATTTGCATCATCATCCATAACCATCCATTTTGAACCTCTTTATCTCGAGATCGACCCTCAAATAGAATATTTTCATTCGATCTCTCCAGGGGGCAATGTACTAGTGTACTTCTCTCCGCTGGGGCATCCGAAAAAATCAATAGTTTTTTTCAATTTTGATCGTGGAAAGTTTATTCTTTGAACCAATGCAGCAAGTAGATTGCTTCAAAGAGGGGAAAAATGTAGACATGCAAAATTATCATTATGCATTCAATTAGGTCCATTCATCAAGTAAACAAAATTCACATCCATCCACTCATCAGGTAAATCAGGTTCATCATCCATTTAAATTAAATAAATTAACTTTATTTGATTTAAGCCTATCATTACCTCATTTGATTAAATAAATCAAACCATAACATTTCATCTTTCATAAACCATCTTCTAATTTCATTTCATGCAAATTAATCCACCTTTATCTTGCATCATCCCTTTAATTAATTAAATCAAACATTTATTTAATTAAATCCCAAATGCATTTTCCATCCCTTTTGATTCAAATAAATCAAATATTCAAGTCAAATGGGTCAAAATCAATTAATCATCACCTAAGCTAATCTAATTCTAATTTACCTAATCTAACCACCCATCACATCCTCTAGCTTTTCCCACTTGCACAAATAAATCAATTTATTGATTTATTAAAATCCTTATTTTCTTTCAACTTGGCATAAAAATAGAATATTCCCTCAAGTTTGAAAATGAAGACAAGTTGACTTTTCCCTTCCAACATTGCAATAACTTCTCTCTTTCATGTCCCCCTCTCAACATTTAATTCACAATTTGAAATTTGAATCTCCCCCTCTTTGGCACATTGGCCAAAACTTGCACATTCCTCAACCTATCATAATGTGACAAGTGGCCTCATCTCATTGGTCCAATCTTTATCTCACATTGCTATATTTTGAGCTCTATTCAAATTTGAAAATCTATAAATAAAGGGCTAATTCTTCATCAAAACATCTACACTCTCAGGCAAAGTTACTCTCTTAAATTGAGAACTAATTTTTCTCTTCATCATTGCATTTCATCATTTTAGTTTTAGCAAGGATTGGGAAAGGGTCATTTGCACATTTGACACCAATCCAGTATGGAATAGGTACTTGTCTTGATTTTTCAATGTCTTTTTTATTCTACTTGTTATTTATGACATTTCTTGAGCATTGACATTGTTATTCCATAGAAGTATTTGAAGAATTTGCATATGAATAACCCATGTTTGATGTTTTAGAGTTTTGCAGATTTTGAAAGGTGCTTCACTATCTATAATGTAGCCTAGAAATATCTTCTAGGGTTTAATGCAAATTTTCTAAAATATTTAAGTTTTTCTTGACCCACTCAAGGTATTGTTGAGGGGTGCACTTACAAAATTTTATCCTCAAATTAAGTATCAACTTCAAAGGAAACCTTTCTTTGTTCATTTACAATTCAAGTACAATTTCTTGGAAATTGGTCTCAAATTAAATATTAATTACTTTTTAAAAGAACTCTATATCCCTTCAAAAAAAAGTCCCCATGCTTATCAAGTGATGCTTAAAAATTTAAACATTGTAAGCATCTAAAATAAGATTTTTCTACCCCCATTTACATAGAATATGCCATTACCTTTTCTAATGACTTTAACTTTATTGTGAATACTTGAAGTAACAAATAATTTTACTCACTTATATAAACTAGTAAAAATAGTGAATGATCCTTCATGTGTTTACTACAACACATCTAGAAACAAAAAACTATTTTGGACTCACATGAGTAATATTAGAAGCTTAAATATATTACCCTAATTTCAATTTTATCTAGAAAAAAATAAACGTTTCTTACTAAAATCAAAATATATTTTTAGACACTCATATACATAATAGTAATATTTTAATAGAAATAACATTGAGCTTTTGATTTTTATACTTTGGTCATGAGACTAGTTCTCACTTGGATTTTATTGTTCTCCCATCTATTTGAATTTTTAAAATCGATTCTTTTATGTCTTGATGAATTTAATCATTTTCCTTTAAAGATAGACCTCCCCTACTGTACCATGATTATCAAAAACTTATTTATTTGAAAGTTCATGCTCCAAATAAGTGCTAAATGATTGAATCAACCTATTCTCATGATAAACTAGAAGTCCATGAAGTTCATCCATAAAAAATATGAATGATTTGTTGCCTCTTTTATAGCCACAACAATATACAAATTTTTCTTGTTTTCATGGATCTCACTATGAGACTTGATTTGATAATTTACTCTAATAAATTCAAACTAAAATTGATCTATAGATTTAGAATCCTTCATGAACATAGTGTGACATTCTCTTCCCAATATTTACAACTTTGTATATTTTACTTTACCAATACTTAAGTATGTAATTTGGAGAATATTCCATTCTTCATTTCATTTTATTGTGACCACAACCATTGGGAAGAAACTTTCATGCATTGCTTAAAAAATATAGAAGATATTCTTGGGATTTATTTTTTATTGTTCTTGAGAAAATGTTTCTTTAATTGAGATAATATATTGCATGCTACTATATCTAGGAAATCCATTTTATAGAATTTCCCATATGTTTAAAACTAAACAAAAACCTTCATTGTGATTGACCAATAACCATAATTATTTCTACTAAATTGATTTATTTGAGGATTGATAAGACTTTTGCTAGAGGAAGATGTCATTGCCAGCTTTGATACCTAATCAAGTAAACTAAGAAAAGAGAAGAATGATGGCAGATGCATAGCTATCACTCCTTTGTGTTGATAAAAAGTTTTTTTTTTGTAAAAATTAAAACAAGAGAAATTGAACTCTTAACAAACTAACTTTGTATGAATTAAGAAAACAAGAAATATAAATTTTCTAGAATATTGGAGGAGAAAAAATTGTATTTACTTCTAAATGAACCATTGTACCTATTATTTTATACTTAACTTACTTATATATACATTCAAATCTGTTAAAAATAAACCAAATATTAATTACACAAAATACTAAATAATGTTGGTTATGATTATATATTCCACATTTTAATTGTATAATTGCATCTTTCATCGAGAGATGAAATGATATATTAATGAACTTTACATTGTGTATAGCTTTCCTTAGAGTCTATAAATAATTCAAGAAAGCTTGGCAGCAAGTGTCTCTTGTTCTTGACTAGAAGGGATAAAATATTAGCCACGAGATGAGATTTTCTTCCTTATCTATTTGGTGGAATAGATTGATATACTTACATGAGTATGCTTTTCCTATCAATTCTCATTTACATAGAAAGATATTATTCAGAAAAGGAATCACATAATTTAAGGATATCTGGGAGTTTGCATAATTAACTTAGAAAAGTGACTTCAACCTATCCAATAATTTGATCAATGAAATTCACATGGTGCATGATGTTACTCCTATGACTCTTCAACGAAAAGAAATTACTCCTATTTAATGAATTTTTTTAAAGATTGGAGATGGCTTCCAAGCTATAATATAGAAAATTTCCCTCTCAAGCTAATCTATCACAAAATTCTTCCTCCAATCCAAATAAAACCAAACCTAAGTTTGAAATGGAGAGTGAATTGGTCTAACTCCAAGTGTTTCAACTTGAGCCTTACTATTTGGAAATCCAAATTTGAAGCTAAAGAGCAATTTCTAGCATGTAAGAGATCACCCATTATAAAATTACAGTGGTAGATCTCCCTACTCACTCCACCAAATCTCCTTTTTGTCACAAGATGGAAACCATTAAACATGCTTTCTTGATGTGCAAGCATGGTCAACAAGTTTGGCAAATAATTTCACCCTTTATTCCTATTATATTTAACAAAAAAATAAAATGGAAATCAACATTGTTAGGTTGCATTGTTCACAAAACGTGATATCAAAATATTTTCATCAATTTATCCTATTTTGTATGGTTTATTCTCTAATATTATTTTGAAGCAGTCAACTCTTGTTGAAGCCTTGCAAGGGAATCTCAACAACAATTTAGAGCTCATGACACAAATATCTCAAATTCAATCTCAATTGGTAGCTATTGCCAATGACAACAATGGATCTCTACTCACAACTATGAATACCATTGTGAAGGAGCACACGCTTTTTACTTTTGGAGAAAAGTTATATCTATTTTATTGTAATTTACAATCTATAATTGTACTATTTCATTTAGTTGTTTATGCTGATTTATTTCTCTGTGTAATGCTTTGTTCTTGTGGTAGTATTCATACTTACGTTGCTTCTTTTCAGATTCTTGTCATGAAAGATCTCTTCTAGCATTTTAAAAAAGAAAATACATTTTTTTTAATTAATAGTATATACATTTTCTAATAAAAAAGATGTCATAAAAAATAAACAAGCGTGTGATTAAACCTCAGGGTTACATAGATAGCGTACAATCGGAACCTCGATATTTCCAATTGTTACGAAGGCCGGTTATACCGAGTGACAATCAACGTAATGCCAAGTGTTTATGGGACTTTTTTGTTTGTCTTCACCGAAATGCGATTCGTACGATTAAGGTATAAGGAATATTGATGTGCCGTTCTGCCATTCCATGTATATGGCCGTCAAAGCACGCGTAATTAGCCCTTAAAAGGCCGTTGCAGGAAGAATTGTAGTCACTGAGGAATGAACTAACAGCCACCATTAAACATCATTTTTTATGCTATATTTCGTTCGCGATAGTTCATATAAGAAGATGACTTTCGAACAGAATGAAAATGAGCAAGCTCACCAGAATGCAGATCAGGATGACGAAGCCGCAGATCATGTGGAGCAAGCGGCATCTGCATCGTTGGGACAAAAATGGTACGAGTGCACCTATTGCAAAGGAGGATTCACCCGTGCGCAGGCGCTGGGCGGTCATATGAACATCCACCCACGGCAAAGGGCTATTGGGAGCTGATTTTCATCAGCAGCATGTGATCGGGGACCTCGCTCGTCCTCTCCGCCGCCTTCTTTATCTTTACCATCTCCATACAAACAGGCCGCTTGCTTCTCATCAGTCCCCCATTTGTGCGCGGAACCCAGTAGAGAAGAACATATTCGGGAGAAGACTTCTCAAAGAGTTCAATTGAATGCTTACAGTGAATTGTCTCGTGGAAAGCCGGAACCAATATTTAACGGTGAGGAGATGGGTCCCTTACTGGATGATGAGGAAGTCGACTTAGAACTTCGTCTCGGACAAAAGCCAGCTAAAAGATTGAGACTTAATTTATCATATTTCGACATTCTTCAATCTGTTTTCCATTACAGATCAACTGGAACGCTCGAGCGGGCAGCACCCAAGCTATCTCCAAATTGTTCTGGTATTTGAATAAAACTCCCATAACCTTAATCATTTTCCTTGGGCTTAATTTGTACATTAGGTTTGTAAGGTTTTTCTAACATTTATGTAATAAATGAAGTATTTACAATATAGGTGAGTGTAGTGTATTATGTTAATCAACTAGAGATCTTTTACCTTATTTTCTATCAAGATATTGGAATTTTTACATTTTCATTTGCTTTCCAATCAATAGATCACTATTACCAATTTATTTGATTTCTCTCAAAAAAATTATATTTGTCTGTTTTCTAATGAATGTTGTATAATAATCAATTTTTATTTTTTTTCATTTTTTAACACTTATGGTGTAGTGTGTTAGGAAAAATACTCACAAAACCCTTATCATATAAATCTAATCTTTATAATTATTAAGGATTGCAGATATTTCCAAATCAACTTGTCATAAAGATTCACATGTTAATCTGAATTATAGAAATTCGAGTGTCATTCTAATATGCAAACAACACTTATAAAAAAAAGAAAACAAGAGACATAAGATAAATCAACTACAAGAAAGAGAATGACCTAAATATAGCTTGAAAAACCTTTAGAAAAAAACCCAACCTTCAAAGTGCTTAACCAATGTATTATTCCACAATAGAAAACCAATTGCCATACAATATCAAGTTCTTTCATCAATGAAGATCAATATCCTCTTTCTTTTGTGGAAAAAAATGTTACAAAACCCTAAAAAAAAATTTGTAAAAATTCATTCCACTCAAACACTTAAATATAGGCATAAGGAAAGGAAAAAATAATTAATGGTTTATAAAGCCATGTGCCAAAAACCACTAGTTAGTTTAGAAAATATTATCTATACATAAATATCCAAACTCAAAACAAAAGGATTAAAATAGAAGCTTCCACATTCAACTAATGCTCTGCACTTGTGGTATTATCCTTTTTTTATGATCTTTTTATTTTCTTCAAATCTATAGTCTACTCCCTCTTTCCATGCTCTTTCTATTTCAACAACTCTTACATATTTTTCACATTATTATAGTTCCATTTAGTGAATCTCATGATAGCTAAGAAATAATTACAAATTACAAACTACACATGAAAATTAATCTCGCTTCAAGTTGGAATATACAATTAAATAAATATTTAAATAAGTAAATACTTGGACTTGCAATGTGTATGATACATCCAATCCAAACATTCTACCACTTGTCATATGTTTGTGTGAATGGGTTATATTACCTAACCAATTTACCTCTTAGATATTATTCACACTTGTTTGCTTAAATTAACTTAGTGCACCTTTTCCTTTTGGATTTTGTCCTCTCTTGAACAATCTTTTAAAAACATCTAGGGTAAAAGAAAGAATTTACCCATTCAGAAGGGCCTTATCTTTCATCTCTATTAGTACTAGGTTGCATTATTACCCCCCCTACCACTGTTAGAAAGAACACCTTTGTCATTTGTGACCCTACTACAGACCCCAATCCCTCCATTACCATGGAAAAAACCCCTCCCACATCTCATCATTTTACCCATGGTTGTGGTAAAACCCTACTATTGAGGAAACCCCTCTTGACCCCATTAAATTTTTTCCCCTATTCGAGACCATTCCTATTTCTACATCTAGGTCTGGCAAGTTGGACGATGATTCATTGAATCCCACCCATTCCAATTCCCCCATGCACTCCACTATTCATGTAGAGGTTTTGTATCTATCCAACACCCCCTGTTATTAACTTTATTCATCAAAATTTATCTAATTTTTACATCAATTTGGAGGGGACTCATGGTAAACCCAGGGTGGGTTTTGACATTTGTTCTCCTGAAGACCCCCGTTGCAACAAAATTAATGAAATTTCAAGGATAGTTAATGTCCAAAACAACATACTTAAGTGGTTCTTGGGTTAGTTGGTTAATGTAAAAGAGAGAATCTAGATTCTAGAAAATAAGATGTTGTAGTAGCAGGTTCCATGGCCCTGGGAGGTGGAGCACAAAGGCCACTGGAAAATGATAGCCTCTCTGGTTAAGTCATTTGAGCATTGGGCTAGATGGGATAAGGGGATGGAAGAGTTGAGAGCTATCATTGGCATATAGGAGGACAAAAATAATTTACAAATGGAGATTGATGCTATACACAAGAGCAAAGAAAAAACACATAGTGCCTCCAGGTCATAACTAATTAGAGTAAGATGATTGTGAAGAAAAACCATCTCAACATTCAAATCTTTCAGTAAGAGATTAGGAAGGGCTAGGGCAAACGGGTGGCTAAGGAAGGGTGTGATGATGGTCACAAGAAGAAGAAAGGTAAGGTGGTGGAGAACTCTACATTGGATGCAACGATGGATACTCAAGCTATCTAGAAGGGCCCTCTATCTTTTGAGGAGAAGCTCCACTTCCTAGCTCAGGAGTGGAAGGCAATCAATGGTCTCTATAGGTGTTCATGGTCCTGAGCTAGTCTTTCTTTTGTTGTCTCTATTTATTTTTGTTGGTCAAAATTGTTTAAGTTTAAGTTTATGCTTTAGTTTAATGGGTGTTTTACTTCTCGTGAGCCCCTTGTTTTCCTTAATGTTTGTTTTGTAATGGGTACTTTCCCTTCTAGTCTTAATCTAATAAAAAACTAGTGGACCTTAAGGAATTTTTTTTTTTTTTTTATTCTCATATCATATGATTAAGAAACTTATCATAATCTTAAGTTATCATGCATTTTCACTTTTCCTATATAAGTAACATTCCTCATATACTTTATTTGTATTATTTATTTGTTATATTATTGTGTTATTTTTATATTTATAATCAAGGAATGTATTTTTGGCTACTCTCTCATTGAAGATTATTTCTAGTTTTATAAGTGATAATGGTATTTTGACTCTATTATGTGACACTTACATTGTATCAAAACTTCAGATCTACAAGCTTCTTTTCATATCTAGGAATGATTTATCCAAGATTTTTTTAAAGTATATTTTTCGGTAAAATAAACTTCAATATTTAGTCCAAAAGGTCTAAAACATATATTTTTATATATTAAACTATAATATTTTGATATTTTTATTTACTACAATTTTTTTTGTTTTTAAAAATATGCCATGAGTGTATATTTTATAAGGTAATTCATCATTACTTATGGAATCTCACTTTTTTGGTTGTGAGGACACATTTGAGGATATTCATTTCTTCTTTAAATATGGTTATGTCATATCTACTATCTCATCATCTTTACCTCCGATGATTGTTTTGTTATCAATCTTCAAAAGATCTTATATTTGTTTCACCTCATTACATTTGGACATCCTTTGTTTTGACATGTAGACATTTAGATTAATGTTTTAGAGGTACACAAAATTATACTTCTTCTCTTATCTATATTCTTAGAGTTGAGTTTTATTTTCTATGTTTGACCATTCATTTTTGGCATGTTATAATTACTTTTGTGTGATGGTATCTAATTTTTCAAGCTTTCTCTTTTATGAAGGGCTATTGATTGTAAATTAGATTTTTGTGTATTCCTTTGGGGGTAATGTTGAGTCCTACTTTTATAAATTCTTTCATAATTTTTATCTTTTTGAGATACCCTCTTTCCTATGGGTTTTTCTTTTTTACTTCACTTGTGAGAGATATTTTATAAATGTGTACCTAAAAAGGCCTTATAGTTGGGACTCAAATTGTTAGGATATGTGACATCAACCTTGTAATCCTATGTGATTCATATGTCTCCATGTTCCATGGAATGTGTTCTAGAAGATATGAGAGAATTTAAATCAATATTGGAAAGTTGTAATTTCTATTTTAAGGAGACAATTTTGTTAGCACATACATTTTTTTTCATGCATTTTCTTAAGTCCAACTTGGCATTTATAACCGTAGGTGTGCATTTATTTTTCTTGGTCTAGAGCATTCACTTTGGGTGGTCACCTACTGTAGGCATGTTTCCTGTGATCTCTTCTCTAGTTTATCCACATGTTTCTTGCATCTTTCCCTGCTTATTTATACAGGGCCCTTTGTACATTTTAGATCATCTCATTCACATCAATGGTGAAATAGCTTCATTCTGGTCGCTTCTCATTGTTTGGTTGATTTGGCTTCCAGCACAGGCTCTTGGGTGCATCAACATGGTATCAGAGCTACTGTGACTGAAGCCCTTTCTGCCCATTGAGTTTTCACCGAGTCTGAGATCCATATTCCTTCCCGCATGGACATTTATTCAAGCGATTATTTTTCCATTTTTCATTTTGTCCTCCAAGGCAGCTCACCTATTGATCGAATGGGTTCTCTTCCATTTCCAGATCCATAACAATTTTGGAGTTCACTATTGGTGAATTGCCTTCTTGTTCCTATCTGGTTGTTCTTCACTGATAGGCTCTTTGCATTGCGAACCTAGCTGTTCATAATAGCCAAATTTTTCATCAACTCGTGTGGTGGAAAGGATACTTGGAGTCTCATTGGAGTCTTATTGGAGTCTCATTGCAACCAATCATCGACCTTCTCTTTTCACGACACCTTGCATCTTATTTTTCACTCTCAATGATTGGGGTTTCAGATCCAAGCAGCAACAACTCAGCTCTCATTGGCAAGGCGACTTGTCTGGACTTTATACTAATAAAGTATCAACAAAATATTTTGCATGATAGGGTTCAGTGTGCAAAGAGGAGAGGCGGGTGGGACCCGCTCAATGCAATTTTGGGCATGAGCAGGGACTTTAGTCCCACATTGGGTAGGTTGATGTTCTCCTAATGCTTTAAATAGCCCATTGTCCTATCACTCTATCATCGAGCTACCTAGCATGATTTGTTCTTGCTTTATTCCTGTGAGTCTTAGCACTTCCTCGAGTTGTGTGTGGCCCATTCTCTTTGGTGATGTGGAACTTCCATCTTTGGTGACTTGTCACTACCTCCAACTGTGTGTGGCTCATTCTCTTTGGTGACTTGGCACTTCCACTTCCATCTTTGGTGACTTGGCAGTACCTTGCCTATGTTTGGCCCGTTCTCCTTGGTACCTTGACACTTGCTTATTGGAGCTTGGCATAGCTTGTGAGGGTGCTGAAGCACTTTGCGATCATATGGTGTGATCAAGAGCTTCGAAAGTGCCTAAAATAGGCATATTTTTTTTCAAATTTGTGCAAATTTTGTAAATAGAGTCTGTTTTCAGCAAACGAGCTACCATCGGAAAGCTGCTTCAAAGATCTTCACTATGGATGAGGTGTTTTTCTAGAAATTCTATTATTTTATGCCTTTTTTACTAGCTTGAAGTTGCAAGTTGTTATTATTGTATCTCTTGGAAAATTTGGTGTTTGGGAATTGTAAAATCAGTTTGTATCTATTCTTTGGGGGGGGGGGCTGTATCTTGCTTTTTAGTCCTTTGTGTCCCCTTGTATATCATGTTAGAACCTAGGATTGATTTTCTCACTCCACACGACTATCACACATGCAAGCTCAAGATGTCACAATTGTTGCAATCTCGGGGTCTTTGGCAACTGTTGGATGCCAACCAACCCAAATTCACTAAAACATTTGATAAATTTGTTCATAGAAACAAAATGGATGAGGCTAAAGGCCTCATCGGTCTTGACGTGTCTGATAATTTGTTGTTTCATATTGCTGAGTGTAAAACACCTAAAGATGTGTGGGATAAGCTTGCGGAATTGTATGGTAAGTTCAATCAGTTTAGGATCTTGCAGCTTGAAGCCGATCTCACTTCTCTCTCTCCAGATGTTTTTCCTTCTATTCAACATTTCCTTGCATAGTTCAAATTGATTTTATCTCAATTAAAAGGATGTGGTCATGCAAAAGAAGATAAGGAGTGTATTTTCCTGATCATGTCTAAGCTTAGAGGTCCTTTTCAAGTGTTTTCCTCTACTTTCTATTCTACTATGGATGCTATGGTGGCAGATCATAAGATGCCTTCTTTTGAGGAATTTTGTGATCAATTGACTAGGGAGCAAGCCAAGTTGATTTAAATGGATGCTCTTCCTAAGAGTCATGCTTTAATGGCTCAATCTTCCAATGGCAAGGGTAAGAATAAGAAGAAGCCCAAGATAGATTCATCTTCAGGTGGTGAGTCTCTCTCCAAGCCTAAGGTGAAGACTGATCAGAAGCATAATCCTTCACCTCCTCCTCCTTCTAACTCCGTTGAGTCAACTTCCAAGTCTAAGGAGAAGGAGAACTGTTCGTTCTGTGGAAAATATGGGCATAATGATGCACATTGTTTTGCAAGGCTAGCAACATTAGAGGAAGCTATGAGGAAGCATAATCTTGCCATGCCAAAGTCTTCTTCTTCAGGAAAAGGGCAAGCCCTCTCAGCTACGACTTTGTCCTATACTAGTTCTAGTTGGATTCTTGATTCTGGTGCTTCTCATCACATGAATCATACTGTGGCTCTTCTTGATTCTCTTTCTGATAGTCTTACTTCACATATTGTTGTTGGGAACTCTTCTCAAATTCCAATTTTGGGAATAGGCTCAGTTCATATGCAGGATGGTAGCATTGATGATGTTCTTCTTGTTCCTAATATTTCACAGAATTTGCTTTATGTCTATCAAATTTGTAATCATGGTGATGGAAGGCTTGTTGAGTTCTCTCCTACTGATGTGACTATTCGAGAGATGCAGGATCCTGAGAAGGTCATTGCTACAGGAATAGTTGACCGTGCAGCCCGTTTGTATAGGTTTGATGGATTTGAGTCTTCATCAGTATCATCCCTTATTACTCTTGCAGATTCTACAAGCAAGCTTTGGCATGAACGGTTTGGGCACCTGAATTATAGATATCTTCAGTAGATGACCACCAAAAATTTGGTAATTGGTCTACCTCAAATATCTTGTTCCGATGGAATTTTTCAAGGTTGTGTGCTTGGCAAGCATCATAGGGATCCTTTTCCTAAGGGTATGGCTACACATGCTTCGGCACCCCTTGAATTTGTGCATAGTGACCTCATGTCATTCCCCACTCCTTTTTCAGGGGCCAAGTATGTGCTCACCTTCATTGATGATTTTTCTAAGTGCAGTTGGGTGTACTTTTTGAAGTACAAGGATGAGGTTCTTCGACATTTCATGACCTTCCTTGCATTTGTGGAGAAGCAGTCAAGACATTCCCTTCAGAAGATTTGCACAGATAATGGGGGGGAGTATGTCAATCAGGTGTTTCAAGAATTTTGTTGTACTAAGGGTATTCTTCATCAGCACATAGTTCCATACACTCCTCAACAGAATGGTGTAGTCAAGCGGAAGAATAGAACTTTACTTCACTTGTGAGAGATATTTTATAATGTGTACCTAAAAAGGCCTTATAGTTGGGACTCATAATTGTTAGGATATGTGACATCAACCTTGCAATCCTATGTGATTCATATGTCTCCATATTCCATGGAATGTGTTCTAGGAGATATGAGAGAATTTAAATCAATATTGGAAAGTTGTAATTTCTATTTTAAGGAGACAATTTAATGTCAGTGGAGGTTAGACATCAAAATGGAAAAAATTTCTCTGAGGAATTCAATTTAAAAATATTAAATATAATTGATTAGTTGCAAAATATTTGAAAATAAAAGATTGTCTATTATTGTTACATCAAAAAGTTAAAGAGTCACAAGAGTATCTAGAAATGAAGAAGTTTAAAATGCTATGGGCTAGGTGCCCATGTTGAAGCCCTGTGAATTTTATTCAATACTTTTTCATGACTTTATTTCTATGAAGAGGGCATGGTGTTTTTTTCAAGTGGTTTTCTATCTCTTATTTCAACTTAACATTAGTGGTTTTACCTCCCACAAGCTCTATAAATGGGTACCATTGGATGAAAATATTGAGTTAAGTTCTTGTAGGTAACAAGGTGTTTCTAGATTGATCTTAGGAGATGGTAAAATTTGATCTTAGTCTAACAATTAACCTAAATCACTCTTTCCACAATCAAATAATTAGGGGACATGAAGGTAACTACAAGAGACCATCTGTTTGTTTTCCTTGAGGAAGAGCCAATTCAACTAGTCAAGGTTTTGTTATCCTTTGTTCATTTTTGATGGATGCATGTGGATGTGATGATTTATGTTAAAAAATTAGGCAAAAAGGACTAAAGAGATAAAAAAAAATTAGAATCTCAAAAGTGCATAATAGAATTGTAGAAATAGAAAGTAGAGCTGAAAAATATAGACATAAGGGAACTTGGCATAAAAGTGTAATGCAAAATTAGCTAGAATAGGATGAGGACACCCTAGCCTAAAATTTATGATTTTTTATGGTTTTAGAAATTTTATTCAAGCATCACACTCTATAGTCCTTTTCACATTAAGATCATATTTTGAAGTCTAGAAATTTGTGAATAATCACCTTTCCCTAATTTGATGAGAGAAGGTACTTGAATCATTGTCTTAGGGTTTTGATGTTGTGAGATCTCCAATCAACTTGAATTTTCTTCAAACCTTTAACCTACAAGAAGGAAAAGGGGAGAAGGGTTGTACTGTATAGGGGATTTTCTCATTCAAACCCCATTATTTTGTTTCCACCTCCAAAAAATACTACAATAATAATAATATAAATGACATGCCCCATGGAGAGTAGAGGAAAATAGATAATTGAATGATAATGATAATATTATAACTTACCAATGATATTTGTATTCCTTGTTGGAATAATTTCAACTTTCTCATCACATATAAGAATTAAAAAAATGTTTCTTGAAGATCTTGCAAGTGTTGGTGCTCATAATAATAATAAACATTAAAAAAAAAACATCTTACAATGTATGAAGATGATTTTTTTAAAGTGTTGTAGACATGCAATTGGTTGAAAGTATGTTGTACATATTCTTCTTATTTTTATCATGAAATCACCTTTAGGATGCTAGAATGATATCTAAATTCAATAGATTTATTAAATGTTGAAATGGAGGGAAAGACTTATACTTATATGAGTTTCAACATATTTTGCATTAAACTTTAAGCCAACAAATTATTTTGAATTCATAAACATATTAAGGTCATTAATAAAAAATTTAAATTTGGGGCATGATTATGGGGGACAAGAGTGAGGTCACTAGTCCAACCTTATTTTTCATTTTAGATATTTGTAAAATAAATATTTAATTTAATTTCCCAACTTTAATTCAATTTCTCAAAAATGGAAACAAAATGGATGATTAATAAGAATAATTAGGCACATAAAATTAGGAGTGAAAAAGAGTCCAAATTTTGCAGGAGCTAATCATGACACAAGAATTCATGGTCCTCCCAATACCGAAAAAATTGTGACATAGATTTTGGGACCCTAAATGCTAGCTATCTTCCTACGATATTCCACCTAGAAACATGAAGATTTGGGCTCCTAAAATGCTTATGTAACATTCAAATTAGGATGTGTGCAATGTGATTTGATGAAAATGGAGTGATCTAAGTGATGCTAAATTATGAAATTGATCAACCATGCATGCCAAATCTAAGAATTATGACTTGTTTGAAAACACATTGTGAATTGCAACAATGAACTAGAAACATAGGCAAATGGAAACATAAGTTAATCAGACTGAACATAGTGCACCTGGAAGTAAAATGAAGTCACTAGAAGGATCTGGAATATCTATGAAACTTTTGTTAATGGTCATTGGGACTCATTTTCCAAGCATGGCGAATCAGTCCAGTTGTTGGTGAAATCTTCTGGAAACTCATTTCTGGCTGCCGAGAGTTGAAATATGACAAAACCTATTTTTAGAACTATAGGTGGGATTCATTCTCCATGGGTGGTGAATCAGTCCACCTACAAAAATCTAGAAAATCAGAGGAAGATTTTGTGGAGTTAGATCTGCACTTCTGCCTCGTATAGGTCTCCGCTTATGAAATTGTCAAATTCGGGTTTGAAAATGGTGTTTTGTTGATGATTTGGCTTGAATGATAGGAGGATGACTTGAATTGCTTTTAAATTTAATCTTCAATGATTCTTGAGTTTCCAAGAGTTGTAAATTTGCAAAAAAATAACACAAGAAAGAGAAATTGTTGATTGTTAGGGTATGGGGGTTGGCCTTGGTCAAACCTTGTTTAGGTAATTAAACCAAAATGATGAAATAAATGATTAAGACATGAAAAAATGGAGTAGATTACCTTTCAATGATGATTGATCTTATAAGTTTTCAGCAATACATGTAGAATCAACCATTAGATGCTTTAGGAAGCTAACTTGATGACTTCTAATGGAGAAACCTTAATTTGCTTGACTTGTAGTAATATATAGATGATAAAAAAATGATGAGAGATGTAATACTGAATGGTTAGTTTTAAAATGATGATAAAAAAGACTTATTTATAGTCAATTGTGGCTTAGTACTCGATTATACTACATCACAGGCTGACATGTAATGAAAATAAACTTTAAATTTCACCTTTTTCTTGCTCAAGGGTCAAAATGGGTACTAAATAGGGCTATTTCGCCAAGCATGGCGAATTAGTCCCACCTAGATGGGAGTCATTTTCCAAGCATGGTGAATGGGTCCCATAGGGGCCATTCCGACACCTATGAAGCTAAGGAGATAGGAAATAAGGTTTAGATTGCTATCTTGTCAGTTGTTTGATCAATTAAAGCCCCAAGATGTACAATATGGGTCAATTAGGGTCTATCATTGATTATGTAAATGTTGAATAGGGATTGGGACACATAAATCAATGTGAAAGTGTGATTAAATGCACTTTACAACACCAAAATAAGGTCCACATAGCCTAGAAATACACAAGAACCCATGTGAATGTGTAAGACACATTGCAACACTAGTTTATCATTAAGTTCACATTAAGAATCTTCTAGAGATTGATGTGATGATGTAATTAAATATTTTTTATAATGTTGAATTAGGAAGAAATAGGTTAATTAAGTCTAGAAAAGAATGAAATTCCTTTACAAGATTTTACAACACCTTTACAAGACATCATTAAAAGAATGTTGTTTAATTGGAAAGGGTCCAAGACCTAGTGTGGACACATAAAATGCCTCACAACACTAGATTAGGGCCTCATTAAGTTCATTTAATCTCATGTCAACCAGCGGATCCAATTTTTTGTGGCTCATTTAGCTGCCACTTTAGTGAGAGAAACTTGCTTCCTCACACTAAAGTAGCCATTCAAGAGAGATCCACATGTATTCCAAACCCACAAGATAAAAAAACATACAAAGGCAAGGAAGAAAAAAATTAAATGAGATGGAAAATATGTACTCACTCTGGGGCCATAGAACTTTGAGTCGTCCGTGGGGTGAGAAGGCCCAAACATAAAAAAAGGAAATGAGTAACATATGCTAGTTGGAATGTAATCATCAAAAACACAAAAGTGGCTATGGGGAAAAGTCATGCCGCTAGTTGGGATTCCTGCTCAACCATGCCAAAGCTATACCCGTTCCATGACTTTAGCAAGGTGCCACAAAGCAAAGGAAATGCCAATGTTGGTTTAAGTTTTATGAGACAAGAAAAATAGGATGGCACCATAGGCATGCAAGTTGTATTATGCAAGGTGGAAAAAAAAAAAGATAGCTCCGCAAGCATGCAAGTTGTGTTATGCAAGGTGGTCGAATGAGAATGCAATATGTAAAAATGTTATGTGCAATATGTTCAAAGGAGTCTTGTTTAGTTTATGCAAGGTCAGTCACTTAGGGAACATTATTTATAATGTCTCCACGAGAGGACCAATCAAAGAATATTATATTCTCAACTTAGGGGATGTAGTGTGTCGCATCAAACCACCAAGAGTAATTTGCAATATGCTTAGAAATATCACACTTATGAAGAACATTACACCCAATGTCATCCACAAAGTGACAAATGCATCAAAAAATTGGCAAGGCTACACTAAGAAACATGAATTCCCAATGAAATGATGGTAGTGTATGCCCCCCACTTTAAAGAAATTGCTACACATCGTTCTATGAGCAATTACTTGAAAGTAGAGAAGAGGAAGAAAGAAAGACATGAGAGCTAACTCAGAAAGCTCCATGCCAAGTCATATGTTTCAAAATTAAGCCACGTCATGTCAAGGAAAAAGAAAGGGAGTATGTCACATGTGAGTCAATCTTAAGACATGTCATTCACATCTCAAGCTTGCTCTTAAATGTTCATGAAAGGTTAACAACAAGTCAAAAGAGATAATGACAAGTGACATATGGGTATAAGGTTATCTAACCCTTTTCCCCCCACTTAATGCAGGACAAAGGTGAGCCTAAAGTGGATGACGATATGCTACCCCTTGCAATGGATGCAAGAAATGTAATAGTGAGAATATTATTATCCTACAACTATTACATGGCAAGGAGAAACAACTAAGGTTATTGAGGTGAATAATAAAGAGTTGAGAAAGATGCTTGTGTAATAGTATTGATGTTGAGTGAAGGCTTGTTGATCTCGGTGAAACAACAATAACCAAGACCATGAGTTGTGTGTTGTGTGTTAAGTTCAATATGGTTGGAGATACCTTGCTCTTGATCACCACAACCTTTTCCATTATACCCAACTTATTTCATAAAATGATAACCTTTTCCAGGGCTTTGGAATCAGGAGGTTGTTTGATGTTGTGTTCATCATGGGTGATTGAGGAGTTTGTGACATTGTCTAAAGTGGTTGAGGTGTATGCTTTTGAAAGGTTATCCAAATTCTACGTTAAAATAATAGTTTGTTGTTGTGGTTTCTTGTCTTTGAGTATGTGTTCACCCATAAACTAGGGTGTGAAGTCTAAGGATCCTCAATTGTCACCAAATAAGTTATGTGGAAATTCCTCATTGTTGTGTGCAAATGTAAGAGGATCTATGTTGGATGTTGGAATCAATGTTGTGAGAGGACTTGTAGCTCCGTTTTCAAGCTGCAAGCAACTTTCAGGGTCAGGATCAATGTCAAGTTGATAACTTTTATTGTTATAAACCTATTTCATTAAATGGTAAAAGTTTGAAGGAACTGCATTCATCTCATGAATCCATTGTTTTCCTAAAAGAAGATTTTATGAGAGTTCATAAGGCATGACATGAATAGGAGTTCACAAAGTAACCACCCCAACCATAATAGGTAAAGTGATTATCCCAAGTGGTTGCTTTGTTGTATTATCAAATCCTTGAATATAGACAGAATTAGGTTTTATTTGTGATCTATCTACTTCTAATCGATCAAGAAGGCTCACATTGCACACATTAAGGGCAAAACCATTATCTATGAGACTGTATTTGATACCTATGTGATGAAATTGAGTAATTATCATAAATGAATCATGTTTTTTTTGTAATTCCAAAGGAGGGAGCTCATGTTGATAAAAATTAATATCAAGACTATGTTTTTGAACAAGAGCTACCACATCAATCAGAGTGGTTCCAGAAGGGATTGCTATTTGTTGTAAAGTATTTTGAAGGGTGGTGTTGTAACTTGGGGATGTTTGAAGTAAATCTCAAAGGGAAATTTTTGCAAGAGTATTCTTTAATTGTTCAACAAGATCATACTCCTTTGTGGGTGGGAGATAGCGAGGAGCACTAGGTGGATTAGGTAAAGGTAATGATGGTGGAATTATTTGTGGAGGTTGTGGGTTATTTAATGTGTTATATGTATGAGCAATAGTATCATCACTAGATTGCTACAACACATTACAGGGATGAAGGGGATGCGACGACAGCTATTTAAAGAGTAAGTTTAGTTTTATTGGAAGGATGAAGTAGATGTGAAGGTGGGTAAAGGGTAAGTTTAGGTTTAGTGTATTGAGGTTGAATATTGTTAACATCCCATAACAAGGGAGATTATTCATTGTCCTTAGAGGTGATATTATGTTTGTTTTGAACTAGGATATCCTCCCTAGAGGGAGAGTTCCTAGGAGAACAACAAACCACATGTTCATGACAATTAAGGTTTTGTTTATCTAAAAGAACTTCATGACCACTAAGGGAGGTAGTAATGGTTGAATGTGTTTGATTATTGATAGTGGGGAGATTAGGGGAAGGTTGTAGTTGATTGTTGGTTGTTGTGAAGGTCACATTCTCATCTACCATACTACGAGAGCTTGTAATCTATTCATCGAAGGTTGGAAAAGTAACTTCATCACAATTATGATGAGAATCAAGGATTGAATTGATTTGCTCAAGAAAGTTGTCTGTAAGTGAAAGGAGGCAACTAAAATTCTCATGACACTCATTGGTTATGTTTTCTAACAACATAATATCTTCTTCATGACTAAGAGGGATACTAGGAGAAGAATAAATGGGAGTATCATAATCATGTATGACTTCATTACCTTGTACCCTAATAGCTTCCACAATAGGAGAGCTAGGGGAAGGATCATAAAGAGGATTGTCATATGTTTTAAATATTTTCTCTATAAATTTTTCTATAAGTGAAAGGAGATAACCAAAATTCTCATGACTCTCATTGGTTTTGTTGTCTAACAAAGTATCTTCATTACAACTAGGAGAGATACTAGGAGATGAAAAAATGTGAGTATCATGATCATCAATGATTTCATTGTTTTTTTCCCTAATAACATGCAAAAGAGGAGGTGTAGGGGAAGGATCATAAAGAGGGTTTTTATAGACTTTAAAGTTTTGATTATTCAAAACCACTCTATCATCCTCGATATTTGCAATCTCATGTTCCTCAAAGTTATCCTCACAATGAAAATTAGGTAAGGTGATTTCTAAGGATGTGTCTATGATTGCATTTTCTTGTACTAAAATATCTTCCCAAAGGGGATGACAAGAAGGACAAAAAAGAGCATGATTCTCAATGATTGTATCTCCTTTCACCAAGATACCTTTGTCACTAAAAGGAGAGGTATTGGGAGAAGAAAAAATATGATCATCATGGTTATCTATGTTTGTAGGAACTTCTATCACATCATCCACATAAAGAGGAAACATAGGAATAAGACATGCAGTGAAGAAATGATAATCATGCTTATTGACTAACATTTTGAAATAACAATCTATGATAACTCAAAATGCAATGTAAAACGTTGGAATGAAATGCAATTTTCAAAGAGAAATTGACTGATTAAGTTAGATAACAATATGAGAATGCAATGTGCAATTTAAACTATGCATGAAATGGAGCAATTTATGCTAGTTTTGATGAAATGCATGCTAAAAAAATGTAACTAACTATTATAGGTATGAAATGGCACCAAACAGAAGCCCATAAACACTATTCTAAATTTTGTAAAGTGTTGTTTCAGGGATTAGAAGGGACTGATACGCCCAAGGTGGCGAATGAGTCCCGGTATGGACTCTTTTCAAGATTTTTGTGAATTTTAGATTGGTTTTAGGAATTCTAAGAGCCAATATGCAGAGTTGAATGAAAAATGTAGAATTTCAATAAATATAAATGAATGTAGATACAAAAAATGCAATCTAAATGCACTTTTATGAATGCAAATTTTAAAGTCTAGCATGAAAACTAATGAAAATCCTAATGCAAGATGAATGTAAGGCTAGATCTATGATGAAAGACACAAAATCAGAAGAGATAAGTATTCTTCATGTCAGGTTCACCAAAATGTGACATAGATTTTGGGACCCTAAATGCTAGCTCTCTAGAAAGAGAGACATTTGGGCTCCTAAAATGCTTATGTAACATTAAAATTAGGATGTGTGCAATTTGATGTGATGAAAATAGAGTGATCAAAGTGTTTCTAAATTATGAAATTGATCAAACATGCATGCAAAATCTAAGAACTATGACTTGTTTGAAAACACATTGTGAATTGCAACAATGAACTAGAAACTTAGGTAAATGGAAACATAATTTAATGAGATTGAACACAGTGCACCTGGAGGAAGAATGAAGTCACTGGAAGGATCTAGAATGTGTCTGAAAATTATGTTAATGGCCTATAGATCTGATTCACTGAGCATGGCGAATCAGTCCTGCTACTGGTGAAATCTTCTAGAAACCTATTTCTGGCTGCTGGGAGTTGAAATCTAACAAAACCTATTTTCAAGCCTATAAGTGGGACTCATTCATCATGGGTAGAAAATCAATCCACCTACAAAAATTTAGAAAATCAAAGGAAATTTTTTTGGAGTTAGATCTGTACTTCTGCCTCCTACAGGTCTGCGCTTATGAAATTGTTAGATTCGGCTCTGAAAATGGCTTTTTGTTGGTGATTTGACTTGAATGACTTTGAAATGTAATTTTCAATGATTCTTGAGCTTCCAAGAGTCCTAAATGTGCAAACAAACAAGACAAGAAAGATAAATTGTTGATTGTTACGGTATGGGGGTTTGCCTTGGTCAAACCCCGTTTAGGTAATTGAACCAAAATGATGAGATAAATGAATAAGACATTCAAAAATGGATTATAATAGCTTTCAATGATGATTTATCTTATAATTCTATAGCAATACATGTAGAATCATCCCTTGAATGCTTTAGGAAGCTAGCTTGATGACTTCTAATGGAGAAACCTTAACTTGCTTGACTTGTAGTGAAAGATAGATGATAAAACAATGATGAGAGATGTAATAATGAATGGTTAGTTTTAAAATGAGGATAAAAACACTTATTTATAGTTAATTATGCCTTAGTACCAATTATACTACATCACAGGCCGACATGTAGTGAAAATAAACATTAAATTTCACCTTTTTCCTACTCAAGGGTCAAAATTGGGGCTAGATAGGACTGATTCAGCAAACATGGTGAATGAGTCCCACCTAGAAGGGACTCATTCACCATGCATGGAAAATGGGTCCCACAGGTGCCATTCTGACGCCTATGAAGCTAAGGAGATAGGAAATAAGATTTAGATTGCTATCTTGTCGAGTGTTTGATCAATTAAAGCCTTAGGATGCACAATATGGGTCAATTAGGGTCTATCATTGATGATGTAAATATTGAATAGGGCTTGGGACACATAAATCAATGTGAAAGTTTGATTAAATGCACTTTACAACAGTAAAATAAGGTCCACATAGCCTAGAAATGCACAAGAACCCATGTGAGTGTGTAAGACACATTGCAACACTAATTTATCATTAATTTCACATTAAGAAACTTCTAGATTGATGTGATGATGTAATTAAGTATGTTTTATACTATTGAATTAGGAAGAAATAGGTTAATTATGTCTAGAAAAGTGTGAAATTCCTTTACAAGACTTTACAACATGTTTACAAGATGTCATTAAAAGCATGTTGTTTAATTTGCAAGGATCTAATACCTAGTGTGGAGACATAAAATGCCTCACAACACTAGATTAGGGACTCATTAAGTCCATTTAATCTCATGTCAAGTAGTGGCTCCAATTTTTGATGGCACAAAAGATAATATCTACTCATTATGAGAGATTCATAGTTACAGTTGCAACTTTGAGAGAAGCCTTGTAGTCTCTAAAAGACGCTCAAGAATTAATGATAATGGTTTCCTATTAGTCAACCAAATTCTCCACACATTCACCCCCCAAGCTGAAGAATAGAAGATTTGGACCTCACAAAATTATGTAAAGCAATTGAGGAAACCCTAAGGGATGCTAGAATTCCTAATCAATGAGGAGCTACAAGGAAATAAAATGAATTCATCCTCTCCCACAATGTTGCATCAAATGGTAAAAACTTCTAGGCAGCATTGAATAATAAGGTCAGCAAGATCATTGAAGAGTTTAATGTTCTGCTCTAGATAGGATAACCCACCATTTTCTGATCAGATGGAGGAGTGTTACCAAATCAAGCAGATCACGAAAGCAATTAGGCTCAAAACATAGGCCTCTAAAGCTCTAGAGGGTTTAAGCTCATCACCCGCTATCGGGGAGATCAAGAAGGAAATTCTTCCCCTTTCTCAACTATGCTACTACATTGACTTGTCTCATCACGGTTTGGAGGAGTTTCTTTTAAGGAAGTCCTTGAGTTGGATCAAGCCTATGAGATTTTACACACCCTCATCTGACCCACTAATGTAGATTAAGAGACCCAACACACCACCTTCCTCAAACTCTAGGTTCATGCATCCACAAGTGAAGGCCTCCTGTGAGTCACCAAAATTGTAAAGAAATTTTTTCCTTTGGACATTTTTTTTGGTTTTTATCCCTTGCTTCCTTTATGCTTCTGGATGGATCCTCATCCAAATGACGGAGACTACTTTCGCATAAAGGCACGCAATGCACCACGTGGTGGCTATCTGAATTTATATATATCGTTTTGTTTTCGGGAATCAACTATATTACATGTCAGCTTAGTGGCCATTTTCTTCAAAACCACTCTCACAAGGTCTGAAATTTCCCACTCGCTTGACACATCATCTATTTTTGTTAGATAGTCTGTACCTTCCATGAAAAGATATTTTTGGTTGGATTTCATCAGGAAGTGTGGTAGATATCTTACTTTTGGGGTGGAACCTTCGAGTCGGCATCATCAATCTTCGAGGTTGATGAATCAAATTTTTCCAAGCTATCTTAAAATCCAATTTTATTCTGATAGTATATCTGCACAAAATATCAAGAGACATTAATGAAGCAGTTGAGACTTTATGAGTGAAGATTATTGTGATCTATTCAAGGATCTAAGATCAGATTGTGAGGTATTAGATCTAAGCACCTAGCAGTTTCTTCTTCTTCTCGATTGTTTGTGGTGGTGTCCTCTTCTTCTAGTCATAAATGAGGGATGGCAGCAGTGAATAAAGAGTTTGCAAGTTTTCTTTGAAAAACCTTTTCGAAGAATATATAAATTGTTTTAGGGAGTTTTATTTTCTCGAAAGTAGGGAGGTCTTTACATAATACTACTTATTCTCTTTGTCATGTTATATTTAATTCAGACTATCATCAGATTAGCATCCAATATTTTCTTTTAGTTTAAATATATCATAAAAGTTTTATTTTTTTGGCAGAAATCTTTGAAATTGTGCATTCCATGGCCTTTTTCAACTTTTTTTTTCATATTTCGTTCATATTGAAAACATTGTGTTAATTTTTTTTTCATTGATAGTTCAAATAACTAATTTACATGTTGTTAGCTTCTATGTTTATTGCTATCTTTCAAAAATTGGATCATGTATATTACACTCTTCCATTTTCTGTAAGGGGTATTCCATTTTCCATATTATGTTGTAAAGGAGGAAGGATTCTATACATTTTTGAGTATTCCTATTAATCTTTAGGGTTTTCTTATTTATGACCGAACCTTAGTGGATGCTTCCCATGGGGAGATTTGAAAGACTACATAGTCATTTTTTTAGCTTTTTGTTGCTTGTTCTCTTCCCAACAATGAAGAATCTGTGGCATTCAGTGTCTATCTTATTAGTTATAAGAAATTGTTAAGGTTTTAAATGTAGTAAATTTTTTGGCGCATCACCATCTTTATGTTTTCTTTGCATTTCTATTCACCTCCTTTCCCCTAAACACAAAGAAGAGTGCAATTTCTTTAAAAATCCCAGAGGTCATTCAGTGAGGAAAAAATTGGTACTACACTCTTTGAATTCTCTATAAGGTTGTTCAGAGAGGTGCAAGCTTTAATGATCAACACCTTACATCTGATGAAGTTTGTTTTAGAACTATCCTCAGTTATGTTAACAATCATGGGATTCCACAGGATCATCAAAATTCTAAAGCTTCCAATCACCTTAGCATAGAACCCCTTCCATCTTTTGCATCATGATAGGAAATACTTCACATCCTTAGCACTCAATTTTTTCTCTTGCAACATTAAAATATCCGCTCTTAGTATCTCTAGGTGACATTGTAACCAATGTCATTTGTCAAGGGAATTTCAGAACCTAACATTCCATATGATTATTTTTGTTACTCCTTGAGAGAGGAAACACCTCCATTTTACCTAAGAAGATGCGTAGTTGATCTGAGACATCAACATCAGTACCCCTCAACACTCCATTCAGAAAGCTACATAAATAATTTTCTACATCAAGATCAACTTCATTTTGGCATGAGGCACTATGCTCCACTGCAACTATACTTTTCTTGTTCGACACACAATTATAGTCCACCTTCTCCTTCCTAGTGCAATGACATTTATCCAGCCCACACATATCTTTGTTTATAGGCCAAATTCTTAGATCTAGAGTTAATGGAGTCAAAGTATTTTCCTATGTTGGCTTCACAACATCATTCTTATCACATTCCCACTCAAAATTTTCTTGACTACCATTGGAAAAACATAAGTATTTTCATTCCTCTAACTCCACCTTGTACTCCCATACTCTCCCAAGATTTGAGGAGGATGGATTATGGTAGTGGCCAGATGGAGATAAGTCTCAAAATATATTGTCACGACCACTGAATTGATCTCCAGGATAATACCTTGTTTAGAACCAACCTTTCTAATAAAATTAACTAACCAATACTCTAAAGGAAGATTATATAGTCATACGAAGTATTCATCCTTGGAGGGGGCCGTTCTCCTTGGACCAAAGTTTCTAGACCATTTTTTCATATACACCATATGGGATCCCACCCTCAAAATGATCTTAGGTAGAACTTCATCACATTGTTTCCCATTATCAAATTCAACTATAAAAAATCCTTTGGGGGAGGAAGGTGACTTTTGATATGGTGTGTCAATTCTCCATTATCCATGATGGCATCCCATTCTTTCTTTGATTGTACCCTATAACTTTCCCAATTAGGGAAAGCTGCCCCCCGATGTTCGCCTCAAGATCAACCACCTTTGATACATCTATTATTGGTGCTTTATTAGTATGTTCCAATATATGCCAAGCACCTATGCCTTCCCATACCTCCTTCCTCTTTTTCCACCAACAAAGTTTTTTCTAGTGATTTAGAGGAGCAGTTGTACTAGAATTTCTTGCAAGATCCATCTATCGTGTGGGTCATAGACCATCCTTTTACGGACCTATACAAATCACATTCACCCCAATTGGTAATGGTGGAAATTCATTATCACTTTCATACTAACACCCACCATTCCAAGTTGTTGAGCTGTCACTTGACATTATGTCTGCACTTGTTGGTTTTCTGCATAACCACCATCAAAACACTCCATCCATACCTCACTAGTCATGCACTGGTAGATAGAGTGCATGGGGACATCACACTCTGCAATAGTCACCCACGTGCCCCTGCCTCTACCATCTGCTCCGTTGAGGGGATTGTACAATCCTTCTATTTACCATAACCTTGAAAATTCTTAACCACATGGTACCAAATCAATAATTCCAACACACGTGTAGGAAGGCTTCTGTTAATAGTGGCATTTTAGTGTCAAAAAAATCCTAATCATTTCAAAATACATTACAACTACAAAGTTTCTCAATAACTCTAATAAGTGGTAAACTTTTGCATGGCTACTCTCTATATCATGGAATTAAAGAATATCTCATTTCAACCTATTGGTGGATGATCATTCCACACAAACTCAAAATAATACATGGCATAACCTTGTACCTACATATATCATTAAAGATAATAAGAACATGGAGAAATAAAATGAACCCTATTTGATTATTTGAATGAATGATTAATGAAAATATTTGCATGAATAATTAATTACAATATTTGCATCATTTACATAGTAAAATTAAGCCATATTCAATTATTCAATTAATCACTTATAATGAAAATATGGATAAAATTGATAGAAATAATTATATTAACCAAAAACCTATATTCCTTTATATGTTGATAAAGTATAATATTAAAAATAAATCCATATGGATATATAATGTCACATATCTATAATACAAAATATATGTTCAAAAATACCATGTATAGGAATACAACAAAGAACCAAAATTTAGTTATTTTACATTATGAGAAGGAAAGAGATGACAAGCTATGTCTAACAATTGAGTGGATGGAGAGGCATATGTTATTGGTTTCTTTTGAAATTTTTCACTTGTCCTATCTAAGAAATCGTAGACCTCCACCTAAACAATACAAATTATAGAAATAAATATATAGGTGTAGCACCGTAAATTGTCACCCTTAACAATTTTACACTAGGTTTTGATACCCCTAAATTATTGAGCATAATTGGGTCCCTAATTTCCAAGTTATGCATTCTATATCCCATTTAAACAACTTTTCAATATATTATAAGAATTCAAAAAATGCAAGAAATTAATGATTTTCCCATGTTACATTGTGTCCTTGAAAATAGGGCCAAGACCCATACGCCCATGGGCATATGGGTCCCCTTATTTTGTTGTGGACTATTTTTTAATATGTCAGAGTGGCCATTTTAACATTCAAATTTCAAATTTCAAATATCAGTTATCAAGATTTAATTCTTTGGAAATTAGAGAAATGACTATAAATACCTATTTATTACATCATTTGAAATCCATCTAGCATTAAATGAAAATATATTGAAAAAATTATGATCAAGAGCACTATCAAGAAAGTGAATAGAAACATTTCAGCACATTATTGCAATAATTCAAGATCCTAATATCATGTCAAATTTTATGCTTGTTCATGTTGTCATTGTTTTGTGAAGGCTAACACTTTTCTATGTCTCCAAAGCATTCAAGAAAACAAAGTAAAGAAAGATAAAAACCTTGACGTGATGTGCATGACTTCAATCCTTCAAAGAAGCCATTGAAGGGTGGTGAGTTGTAACATTTTGTTATTCCATCATTCCTTCCTTTCAATTATATATTTATCATTGGCATTTTCCATTGTGGAAGTGCAAACACTTGAACATGGGGTTTCATTGAGGCAAACCCTTAAATTTCCCATGTTCCATCTCTTTGAATGTGTAGGTTATAGGTTTAAATAGGATTGAATAAAGATTGAAGACAAGTTGATCATTGTTGTGTTCAAATCCCTAGACTTTTTCAAGCCACAAAAACTCACCTATAAAATTATCTAACAATATTTTGATAATGTTGCAGACAAAAATAAGTAGTTTAGATTTGTCATTAGAGGACCCCAAAAGAATAACAAGACACCCTATCAAAGACCCATACACCCCTAGACATCCCAATCCTCCTATTTATCTCATAAATAAATTTTTAGGAAAGGTACACAATCTCCTGTACTTTCACGATCTGGATGCAAATTATTATTTTAGTATGTTATTTTCCAAGATCTTGCATTTTATGTATTAGGCCATATATTTTGATTAGGTTAGTCATATTCAATCTATATACACCTAAAATCAGTCATGACATCTAATTAATTAAATACCAGTTACTTAATTAATATTTGACTACATATAAATAAATTCTCAATTTATTTATATTGTTCATATTTTCTAATTCTTCAAATCTAAAATCATATTCTTCTAATTTAATTAAATAAAAAAAATTCATAAGATTGTTTTAATTAATTAAGTTTCACTAATCCTTAATTAGGAATTCAAGCATATGTCTAAAACTTTTTATGCCACCTCACCAAGGTCACATGAAATTAAATAATTCTAATTTTTAAATTAGAATTATCTTGAAAAACATGGTTTATTCCTCACACACTTTGGTCTTCCATCCATTTGACATGTTGCCTTTGGTCAAGAGATTCCTCCATCCATTTTTCATGTTGTCTTTGGTCAAGGGGACACCTTCTTGATTCTCTCCATCTGCACCGTTCATTTCTCTTGTTTGAATCTAGACCGTTGATCATTGCCACATCACAAGTTGCTTGGAAAAGCCTATAAATATAACCCTTTTCCATTATATTTTGCATCCCACATTTGAGTAGAGTTATCATGCAGGAATATTGTTTGAGCATTGGAGAATTTTGGAGTCTTATAGTTACATTTCATATCATGTTTTGTTTTGTAGTTACATCTTAGAATCACACTTTGCTTCATAGTTGCATTTTATGTCATCCTTTGCATCATAGTTGCATTTTAGATTAGCATATTGATAGATAGCATTTGAGAATATCTAGAATCATCTTAGCTTCATATCATATCATTTACATTGTATAATCTAACACCATTATCATTTTATTGTATAGTTTCATGTAGGAACTTAATTGAATTGCATGTTGAATATTATCTCATTTCTCAAGTTGTCATTTTAACAACCATAGTGCACATAGAAATTTGAGGGACAAATGGTTTAATAAATCCTTGAGAAGAGCGGACAATGAGACGTTCTTAAAAGATTTGTTTAGCTGCAAAATAGAGTAGTTTCTTTGATTCAAATCTTTGATATAATTTGTTTCATTAAGGTTTGTGTTGATTTACTAATAATTTTCATATTTCACACACACATAAAATGGTGCCCACCGTGGGGCCAGTCCCCATTTCTAACAATTTTTTGGAAAAGTTTTTGTAAACAGGTTGGACATGATGTTTTAGCTCAATCATGAGTTCTTTTGGCGAATATGATAAATCTTTCACTGCATACGACTTCTGTTTCAGCACATTTGAGGAATCTTCCAATGCATTTGATATCTTTTTTAGTGCACCTGATACTTCTTTTAGTGCATCCATCACATATTTTAGTCCATACAGGGAGTGTTTTAGCCCATTCAATCTTTTCTTTAGCGCATTAAGTATTTGGTTTAGCACATTGAACAGTTCTTATAGTGCATCAATGTTTTAGTGCATGTGATGATTGTTCTAGCGCATTGGGTTACAATTACAAAATATGAGAACTGATTTGTGTTTTCTGCTTGCAGGTACTTTTATATGTTGTTGAAAGACTAATTTATCAAACTGTTGATGATTTATGCATGGGCTAGAGCTATTTAAATACTTTCTTTTACTTAAGATAGGCATCTAGCTTAATTAGGAAGGATAAAGAACACCATTTTTTTGTTCTTGATGAATGGTAGGCATATGCTCTCCCCTTAATTGGGTGACCAAAAAGTTAGACCCATTCACTTTTGTTTCATTCTTAGAGGTCCTGCCTTGTGGGAAAAATTAATCACCAAAGGGAACGACCCAACCGGTAACACGCTAAAGCCAGGCGACTTCCAACTAGGATATAAATGTGGGTACTTGGGGAAAGTTCAAGTATCATGAGGATTGTTCCGACAAGAAGGGAAACAATGGTCTCTTTTCACATGGATGATCCCCCATGAATGAAATTCCTATACTACAACCCTTTGTTATAGCAAGGCCAAAATCCTTAATCTATTTGTTGGTGCAAGAATGGTCATTTTGAAACCGTCCCACATTCTTGCGGCTTTTAATAGATATGAGAAATATGCCATGGAGATTCATGGGTATTGGTGCTTTCCTACCCCATAGAAGTGAGTGTCATGGAGGGGAGCTAGTGGGGTCAAGTATCCAATCATCCTCTAAAAGTAGGTGCAGCTGGAGTAAAATCCAAGTGGGAATCCAATAAATATTACCCTACACAACCTTAGGATTATACATGTTTGATGTGTATTACCAATGTTTTTTTAAACAAATTTCAAATAAAACATCACAGACTGGAAGTGAAAACCTTGATTCAGAGAACATCCTTTGAAAAAACCATTTACCTGACTAGAAAATTGAAAAAATCAAACAAACTTGTAAGAAATTGTGACATTTTCCCAATTCAGCACATCCACTACTTGTTCTGGCACATTTACACCATTCTCTGGCATATCCATATGTTTTTCTAACACATCCACTATATCTTCCAGAACATCACTTGCATTTTGTAGTGCATTCACCCATTACTATAGTGCATCCACCCAATACTTTATCACATTCAAGCTATTATGTAGCGCATCCAACCAATCTTGTAGTGCATTCAAGCCTTTTTGTGGCACATTCAAGCCATTATATAGCACATCCAGACTATCTTACAGTGCATCTATGCAATATTTCAGTGTATCCAGACTTTTTTTTAGCACATCCAAAAAATCCTAAACCAAAGAGAAAGTTTCGCCTTCTGTCAGACAATTAAAAAAATTAGAATTTGGGATCTTTTTCAAAATAGAACCATCATGGCATAATTTGAAGGAAATTATTTTCACATATTTCATCAACCTAAAATAGATGAGAATCAATTGAATGACTTAACTCAACAAATGAAAAAACTTCAACAAAAAATTTGAGATATGCAAAGGGAAACAACCACAAAAATATATTTGTTTTTAGACATCTATTCTTATCCATTTGACAAAAATATAGACATGATACCTTCTCCACCAACAAATACATCATCCAAGTTCAATTTCTTTGAATTCTTGAAAAAGTTAATTGAGAAACCCATATCAAAGTCTTCTAACAAAAATGATATTGAACAATCTTACCATGTCATGCATCTATCTTCAATTCCCACAAGCCAAAATAAATCTCAGGATTCTTTCACCCAAGTTAATGATTCCATCCAACCACCTTCATCTATCATAACTTCTGCATCTAATGATTCATGTCAATATCTCAATCCAAAACATGATAACATAAACTTCTCTACACCTCAAGATCAAAGCATTCTTTCCACTCCATCCAATGATACCAAAACTCAACAAGTTATTCCAATCTTTGACCAAGACTCCATCTCTCAAGAATTTTATGATGATCCCCTCCTTTCACTTTTCATCCACAAGGATTCCCTTCCATCTCAAGATAAAAGTATCCTTCCAAGTCCTCCTCCCACTCCATTTGATGAATCCATACCATCTCAAGATTCCATTGCATCCCAGGAGCATGATAATTCCTCCCTCCTATCTAATGATTTCCTACCATCTGATGATCAAGATATTCTTTCTACAAAATCTCATGATTCCCTTCCTAATCAAGATCAAGATAACCTTCCATGCAAGGATACCCTTTCATTCCATGAGGATGTTCATCCTTCTCAAGATCAAGATATGCCTTTCATACCACTTCATGATGATTTCATACCTAGTAAAGAACAAGCTACTCCATCTTCTACACCTCATACTCCTTTTCCAAGTCAAGATCAAAGCACCCCATCATCCCCATGCCAAGATCCTATCACACCTAGTGAAGCTATCCACAAGCCACACACCTACAAACTGGGATCCTCCACCTTTATCCACTTCAGTTTAATTCCAAAACCTATCCTTTCATCCATATCATATCCTCTGAAAAATGGACTTGCATCTTGTTTCAAAAACAATACATATCCCATTGGTAAACGAATGTGTCAAATTATGAACTACAAAGGAAAAGGATTAGTCCTTCATGAACAAGGTATCATAGAACCTATTTTTTATCAAAGAAACCCATATTACCATGGCCTTGGTTATACACCTAAGTGTCCTATTCCATAAAACCTACCATCTATCTTAGATCCTCATCCTAATCCATGAAACCTTCCATCTATCCTAGGTCATCATCCTAGTCCATCAAACCTTCCATCTATCCTAGGTCCTCATCCTAGTCTATAAAACCTTCCATCTATCCTAGGTCATCATCCTAGTCCATCAAGCCTTCCCTCTATCCTAGGTCCATATCCTTTTCCTCAAGAATAACAAAGGCACACATCCTTGATGCCCTTTCAAAATTCTACCAACACTCACTCATCCATAATACCTCCATACCATTCATCTCAATCAACCCCTCCCATTGCTCTTGGAATAAATTTTGGTGCCAAATGTCAAAATCTTCCATATCAAAATCCACATGTGTCAAGGGATCAATATGTCTCCTCGAACAAGCATGCAAAAAAAAAAAAAATGATTCAAAATGAAAGGAAAATAAAAAAGGCCACAAAGGCCCATCAAAGCAAAATGAAGATTTTCAAAGACCACAAAAGTCCATAAATCAAAAGAAATTTTCAAAAGGCCACAAAGGCCCATCAAAGCAAAAAGAAAATTTCCCAAGGCCACAAAGCCCCATAAAACAAAATTCTCAAAGGCCACAAAGGCTCACAAAGAAAAAATCAAAGTCAAAAGTCTTGTGTATTCCAAAAAGTCTCATAGAAGCAGTAAAATCTAAATTCACATCCAAATTTGCTAATCCAAAAGCTTCCTCCAATTTTCCATCTAAAAGCCTATCACCTTCCAAATCCATTTTTCCTCCATCACTCCACCACCCTTCAAGGTGTGTGCCAATATTGATCTTGCCATCCTTTCCATCTATACATCCACAAACCATTCAACCTCCTATCCATTATCCCATCATACCCTAAATCTTCCAACATTTACGAGTCTAACCCTCATTACCATGTTTTATTAGAGGGATATTTGGTCATGAAACTTGATGCTTAAGTTATTCTTCCATCTTCCTATCATGCATATATTATCCTCCACATTTCCACCTTTGATCTTCACAAGGTTAAGGATCTTCTTGAACATCATATATCTTATCTTGTATGCTTTATCCATATTCCATCATTCTTACTAGATACATCCTTTCTTCTCATCCTTGGTCTTGATGAGAAATAGGGGATAAATACTTAGTCCTTGTTTTTGTATCTTACCTAGTTGATCTTGATCATCCCATTCATTATCTTTATCCTTGCTTTCTTTCATTCCATATCTCCTAGCTTATCAAAATCCATGTCATCATGCCCCTTTGTAACCTTGAATCTTATCAAGTAAATCATATTTGATCCGAGTTGTAAAGCATTATCCAATCCTCATATCTTTTGTCAATCAATCATCAACAATCATCAATCTTATCGTACTTAGAGGAAATCAGTGATCTTAGGTACTTATCATCATCATGCCTTATGGAATAAATCATTCTTGGAATTTTACTCAATCAACCATTATCATCTTTTGATGAGAGATATGTTGCTTATGTGACATATTTTGTAGTGAATGGGTATGTACAGGATCATCATGGAAAAAATAGGCCCTTAAGTGGCAAAAAATTTAGAAAAATCAGAGTTAGGCAGCTTGATGTAAAAATTCGAATAAGTTATCTACATTATTTTAAAAATATGTAAGAATAGAATCTATAGAAAATAGAGTGTAGTTTATAAAATACTAGGTTTATTTTAAAAAATAAAAAATCTATTTGGTGAAAATTTGAAATTTCAATGCAATAGTACGTAAATTTCAGGGAAAAAATAAGAAGTAGGTGTCTGTCTGACCACCCTAACCACAATAAAATGATAATATTTTTTAGATATAAGTAGATGACTTATGTCATGATGTGATGCATATTTTTTGTAATTTTTTTCCAAGTAAATAATTAATTATGAATTTTTTATTACAACTTTTAAAAAATATAAAAACTTGTATGTCTGACCACCTTAACTTGGTCAAAACTTCATGAAATTCATTTTTTCTTTTTTTAATCCTATAGTATGTGAAGCATAGAATGTGACACATATTTTATATTCAAAAAATGTGATACGTTTTGAAAGCTATAGATTTTTTTCAATCATCCTATCAATCAGGACATTTGTCGTAATTCAAATAGAAAATGAATAATAATTATTTATTAAATTCAAAGTAAAGAATAATTTATATTGATGAAAAGCTAAGAATATCCTTTGAAAACCCTTTTTGTTTCATCAATTTTGGGTAAAAAAAAGTCGTCAGCCACATACCCTACACATACCCATCATATCGCCACTTTTTGGCCCATCATGATCCTGCACATACCCAAATCTTTCATTTTCATCTATCATTTATCCATGGTTGTATTACCTCTATTTTGGGGCATCTTGTTCCTTCAAATAATCATATCATATCATTCCATCTTAAATATCCTTCATAAATCCATAAAAATAAAAGAAAATCAAAAATCCAAAAAAATTAAAAAAATATATCAAAAAATTAAAAAAAAAACAGAAAAAAGAGAAAAAAAAGTGAAAAATCATAAAAATTAAAAAAATCATAAAAATATGAAAAAGTCCAATAAAAGTTAGTGAAAACCAGGTAACGAGTGCTATTTGTGATAGACTAGATTTTCCATCTATTTGAGCATGTTGGCCATTCACTTTCTCCATCCATATGCCTATCATCAGAAAGCTTCATTACAGTCATTGCAGTCATGTCTCACCCTAGACTAGGGGAAAAATCCTAAACTCACTGGGGGCAATAAACTTTGAGCTTGAACCAACCGACAAACAGTTCTAGGAAAAACACAACAAACACAATGATCATAGTGCAACCCAACATTGAACATCAATCACCATCAGAAAAACATCAAACATCCAAATCAAACCAAAAGAAAACTTTAAAATGGATGATGTTCCTTCTGAATAATGGGTTTATCACATCTAACATAAATTTTCAATTGTTGTACTTTGATTTTTGTTATCATATCTCTGTAGCACCTCGATGATGTATCGAACTAGAGGAGCCAGGACTGGAGTATGATTTTTCTTTTTTGTTGTCTGTGAGTTGATCATTATTATTGTGAAAATTATCATGGGATGTGCTCTACATAGTATCACTAATGACATTCTAAATTTGCATAGGAAAATGGTTAACTCTTGTTTCTTTATGAAAGTAATACTCAGGTCATCTCGGTTTAATTAAATTTAGATGCTTGTGTTAACTTTCACTATCAAACATCATGGAAGTAGTACTCAGGTCATCATGGTCTAAATGTGCCATCAATGCTTGTACTCATTTTCAACATTTTAAAGGCTCAATGATGATAAGAAGAACAAAAAATTGGCTGTTATGAATGACAAATTTTGAATATGAGATCTGCATGGTTAGAGTATATTGCATTCATGTTAGCTTGCATCTATAGCTATAGGGTTTCCAAGGCTGAAACAATTTCACAATGGTGATTATCTCTATTATTAATGGGTTGAGTACATTTGACATTACCAAAAGCACATCATTTGCATACATTAGAAAACATTATCACATCATTCATCCATCCATACATCATATCATAATATTTTCATCAAAAAACACAAAAAAAGGAATCCATCACATCTAATTTACATAATCAAAATAATTTCATATAGTTGAATTAAGAAGGTGGTCCACTAAGCTTAAATGAGTGAGTCTCTTCAGATTTCCAAGAATGTTGAGAAATATGTTAGGTTTTGTGAAGGTTAACTTAACAAAGAATAAACTGACAGAAATCTTCCCACAACTCTTGGAAGTTGGATAGATTCACTCATTTAAGCTTAAGATGCTAGAAATTTTGAAGCATTACAAACTTAGTTAAGAATAATCATTTGCATCACATAACCATAAAATCATTACAAAACATCATACATCATTTATATAATTGTTACATCCCATTATCATTACATCCACACATAATCAATATGAACATCACATAATCATCACATAGCATAAAACATCATTTGCATAAATCCATAAAGCATATATGATCATCCATTATCATCATATAGAACATCACATAGCATAAATAATAGAAATTAAAGGCATCCATGATAATCATCAGGATCATCATCATATAAACATCATAAACACATAGAACTATACACCCTCATGCGATCATTCCATACATACATTCATTGCATTATCTATTTGCATTGGAAAAGTACAAAAACATAAAATGCATCACATTTCATTGGCATAATAGGATCCATCACATACATCATATTGACATCATTCATAAAGCATCATAGAATCATAACACATCAGTTGCATCATCATTTGCATCCATAACATATCATAATTATCATCATATAGAACATCAATCATCATCAAATCAATCGGTTGAATGTGATCATCACACATCAAACACAAGGAGGCAACATAAGGAATCAATTAATCATTTCATCACCTGGTGGCTTAAACATCATTTTTTAGGAGATAAATCATTTCTGCATCGTAAAATTTTGAAATCATCATCAAATCATCAAAAAATCAACAAAATTTCAAAAATTTCAAAAAATCCTAAAAATTCCAAAATTCATCGATTTATCTCCTAAGGGGACATATATCCATCAATATCTGAAAATCAATGTTTGGGGCATCAATTTTTTTTTCTTGGCATCAGTATCATAAATTTTCTTTGAAGCAATGTGTAAACACATTACTTCAAAGAGGGGCAAAATGTATACACCTAAAATCGGTCATGATATCTAATTAATTAAATACTAGTTATTTAATTAATATTGGACTACGTATAAATAAATTCTCAATTTATTTATACTGTTCATATTATATAATTCTTCAAATTTAAAATCATATTCTTTTAATTTAATTAAATAAACAAATTTCATAAGCTTGTTTTATTTAATTAAGTTTCACTAATACCAGATTAGGAATTCAAGCACATGTCTACAAATTTTTATGCCACCTCACCAAGGTCACATGAAATTAAATAATTCTAATTTTTAAATTAGAATTGTCTTCAAACACATGGCTTATTCCTCACACACTTTGGTCTTCCATCCATTTGGCATGTTTCCTTTGGTCAAGAGATTCCTCAATCCGTTTGGCATGTTGTCTTTGGTCAAAGGGACACCTTCTTGATTCTCTCCAACTCCATCGTTCATTCCTCTTGTTCGAATCTAGACCATTGATCATTGCCACATCACAAGTTGCTTGGAGAAGCCTATAAATACAACCCTAAATTCCATTATATTTTTCATCCCACATTTGAGTAGAGTTATCATGCAAGAGTATCATTTGAGAATTGGAGCATTTTGGAGTCTTATAGTTACATTTCATATCATGTTTTGTTTTGTAGTTCCATCTTAGAATCACACTTTGCTTCATAGTTTCATTTTATGTCATCCTTTGCATCATAGTTGCATTTTAGATTAGCATATTCATAGTTATCATTTGATCATATGTAGAATCATCTTAGCTTCATATCATATCATATCATTTACATTGTATAATCTAACACCATTATCCATTCATCATAGTATCCATTATCATTTTCATCATATAGTTTAATGTAGGAACTTAATTGGCTTGCATGTTAAATATTATCTCATTTCTCAAGTGGTCATTTTAACAACCATAGTGCACATAGAAATCTGAGGGATAAATGGTTTAATAAATCCTTGAGAATAGAGGACAATGAGACATTCTTAAAAGATTTGTTTAGCTGCAAAATAGAGTAGTTTATTTGATTCAAATATTTGATATAATTTGTTTCATTAAGTTTTGTGTTGATTTAGTAATAATTCCCATATTTAAAGTCATATTCATTCATGTTTAAGCCATGTTATATCATAAAATCATAGCAAAATAGATCAAACACCATGAAACAAGACCTAAAAGGCCATGGAAATTATAAGGGGCCATTTTTCTATGACACATTTAGCCCCCACTTTAGTGAGAAGATAAAATTGCTTCAAACTCACACAAAAGTAGCCATGAACATCGAGAGGAGGGTTCAAATGCACCTACATTAGGGTGATCCACAAAGTTGGTTTACAATTTCTAGGAGATTCTGATTTTTGCTGAAATCACATATTTTTAGAAAATATAATGATTTAAGCCTTAAAAATTTCTATTTAAATCATTCCAATTGAAGAGGGTTTGATCAAACTACCTTAGATCAAACCCCCTTGGATAGAACCCTGCTAGTTTTAAACCATACCTATAACGAAGTCTCCTTTACACCTATCAAAATGCTGATAAAATACCATTTTTGATCTACCTTTTGGGGGATCAAATTAATTAATTTAAAATTTATTTTTTGTAAGTATGTATTCCTTATTATAAGCTTCCCAGAAAGCATAATTTTAAATAAATTTAATTTAATTATTATATTTATCTTTAATTTCTTGTGAATGTAGGATTTTCACCAAAAAGAGGCTCTTTGTTTTGCACATGTCGAAAAATAGAAGATTATCAATTTTTTTTTTGAAAAATATGAGTGCACCAGATATTGAAGTCCTTGATCCAACAAAAATAAATAAAATTGAATTTTGATACATACAAAAAAAGTTGTGTTATATGGTTTTCCTATGTCTGAATTGTAATTGGTTTGACTTCGAAACTTGATTAAGGAAAAAATATTAAATAAAAAACAATGAAACCAATTGGAAGAACTACATATCATAGTTATAAATCTAAATTTGAAAAAAATAGAATTTTATCCTTCATGGAAAAAAAGTTGTGTTATATAGTGAGTGTCACTCCTTAAAAATGTTTTTTACTAAAAAAGACCTAGTTTTCAAAGGAGATGGAAAAAGAAGTGAAATATAATTCCAAAATTTTTGAAAAATTATATTGAGAATCTATAGAAAAAATTTCACAAATCACTAGTTTGCATCATCTTCAAATTCCTCACGGTTTAGCTGCTATAGGTGCTCGAAAGTGAAGATTTAGTTAGAAAAAATTAGTTCAGTGTTCAGTTTGAACAAAAATTGTAAACCAGTATTGTGGCATCACCCGTTAGCAAGATGAAATGATAATGATCAAGAGGGATGACCAAGCCCCCAGGATGAAGATCCCATGGAAAACTAAACATAAGAACAAAGGAACACACAAGTGTTGAAATGAATTAGATGAATCTTTGATCTCCAATCCAACTAGTTGTGGATTAGATCTAAGTTGATTGTTTGAAAAAGAGAATGCATACTCACAATGGGGAAACAAAACACATAATGGTCCACTAGGTGAGAAGTCCCAAATGTACTCACTCTAGGGCCATGGAACTTCTGATTGTCCGCGGGGCGAGAAAGCCCAAAAAGGTAAGATACATACTCTAGTTGGTATGCACTCACAAACATAAAGGTGGCTATGGGGAAAAGTCATTCCACTAGGTGGGTTTCTTGCTCAACCATATTAAGGTTATGCCTCATGATAACTTTAACAAGACGCCACAAAGAAAAAATTCATAAATAGAAAGAAGGTACCACAATCATGCAATTTGCGTTATAAAAGGTGGCAAAAGATGCAAAATGCAAAAATGTAAAATGTGAAGTGTAAAATGTGAAAGATGTTCAAAGGAGTCTTGTTAAGTTCATGCAAGGTCATTCACTGAGGGAAAATTGTGTCTAATGTCTCCAAAAGAGGAACAATCAAAGAATAGTATATTCACAACTTAGGGGATTCAGTGTGTTGCATTAGGCCACCAAGAGGAATGTAATATGTTGAGATAGATCACAATTAAGAAGGACATCACACCCAATGTCATCCACAAAGTGACAAACACATCACATAAATGACAAGGCTGCACTAGGAACCAAGAATGCAAATGAATTAATGGCAATGTATGCCCCCCACTTTAAAGGAATTGTGACACACTATTCTGTGAGTAATTACTTTAAAGTAACAAAGGGAAGAAAATGAAAATAAGAAAACAAGACATGAGAGACAACTTGGAAATCCCTATGCAAAGTCATATGTTTCAAAGTTAGGCTACGTCATGTCAAAGAGAATGAAAAAAAAAAGGGAGTTGCCCCCAAGAAAATAGCACACCAAACACATAAGGGATCTATGGATTTTAGGATAGTGTGCTTGTTGTTGCAATGTGTTTATGAAAGAGCTCAAAACTATCATCATTCCCCAAATCACATAGAACTAGAAGAATGACACAAAGAGAGCAAAAAAAAAGGAAAAAATAAATTCCATTCTAGGTTAACATGGAAGGGAAATTTCGGTCTCAATGCTTTGCATCGTCCCCAAAAGGAAATTACAAGCAAAAAGAAAGGAAAATGAAAATATGAAAGAAAAGTGAAATTTTTTTTGGGTCAAGATGAAGGAGACATTGTCGTCTTGATGCCTTGCATCATCACCCAAAGGAAAAAACAATACAAAAGTGAAAAATACAAGGACCTTTTGGGTCAAAATGGAAGAGACATAGGGCATCTATATGCTTTGTGTCATCCCCAAAAGGAGAACACAAAACAAAAGGAAAAAATACAAGGACCTTTTGCATTAATGTGGAAGAGACTTAGGGCATCTCTATGCTTTGTGCCATCCCGAAAAGGAGAACACAAATAAAAAGAGAGAAAGACAAGGACCTTTTGGGTTAAAATGGAAGAGACATAGGGTGTCTCTACACTTTGCATCATCCCCAAAAAGAGAACACAAAGAAAAAGTGAAAAAGGAAATGCACGACGATTAGAGGAATAAAGGTATAAATAGAAGTAGTGTCCAAAGAGAGGGAACATCAAACACACAATAAGGGCCAGGGGGAAGATTATACACACATGGAAAAGTAAAATGAAAAGGAACAAGTAATGAAAATGTAAGTCAACCATTAATGAAGTTATTGGTTTTTCAATCTTAAATGGTTAAACGGAAAGGGAATAACATATTTAAGAGACAAAGGCAAATGAATTACAAGGACAAGGCTAAAAAATTCTTGTCCCCCATAAACTGTAAAGGAAAGAATGAGCCAAGGTGGGTGATCATGGGAAAGGATCATGCAATAGTGAGAATAGGAAATTCTACAACTATGGCATGACGAAAGGGTTTTGATTGTTTTAAGGTATGACAGGGAAACAATCAGTATCAGTGAAGTGATACTTATCTAGTATGTCCTTCAATATACATGAAGTTCGCCAAAATGAACCATCATTTTTTTGGTTTCCTATGGAATTCTCTTGCTCTTCTATGGTTTCTCACCTAAAAGGAGAGAGATAGGGCCCAAAAATGCTAAGGTTTCATTCAAATTATGTTATGTGGAATGTTGTATAAGCTAAAAAAGTAAAATAAATGTAATTAACTGATTTAAATGAATGAATATGAATGCCAAACTAAGATTTAAACTATGTTTGAAAACATGCTATGATATGAAAACAATGAGCTAAATGAAGAAATAATGTAGAACAAAAAGAAATGAGATGAAACAGAGTGCACCTGGACAATGTTTGATGAATATGGAATGTTGTGAATGCTGATTGGAATTACTGAAATTTCACAGTTGGACTCATTTGCCCAGGGTGGTGAATTAGTCCACCTACTAGTGAAAAAGTGTCAGAAATTGGTTTTTGATTGTCGCGATCTGAATCTGACAAAATTTTGATTTTTAGTCCTAAGGTGGGACTCATTCATCCCTGGTGGTGAATTAGTCCTCTCCCAAAATTTTGAAAAATCAGGAGACAACTCTACAACACCAGATCTAGAAATCTCTGATTGTCAGGTTGTTGAAGTCAATTTTGTAGGAAATAGACAAAAAACCTTCTCCAAGCTTGAAATATAAATGAGTTGACTTGAAGCACCTAGTTGACTTGTTTACCAATCTTTAACACTAGAAAGCTTGTTAAATCTACACACAAAATTCTGCAAAGACACATGTAATAGGGGGGAAATGGTTGAGTGTTAGCAAATAGAGGTTTTCCTTGGTCAAACCCCACTTTTGGTAATCAAACCCTTAATGAAACAATGAAATAAAAGAGGATGATAAACTAATGACATGCAATTTCTATCAACTTACCAAACCCTTGATGATGCAAATCTAAAGTAATGTCAATGGATGCTCCAAAGTGCTTGAATATTGCTTGATAATATGTTTTAAGATGCTTGAATGCTTGAGATTTCTTGAATATGATATGTGAAAGTTGGAGAGATGTAGAAGATGTAAAATGAGGTGAAATTCACTTATTTATACAATCTTGTGCCTTAGTTACCCATTCATACCTCATCACAGGCGGACATCAAATGTTTTTGAATAAAAACCCAAAAGGATTTTTTTTTTTGAATTTGGAGCCAAGGGGGATTCATTTGCTACCCATGGCGAATGGGTCCTACCTAGGACTTGAAAATGGGTGTCGGGAATTATGTTGTATTTAATATTTTTTTATTAAATTTACATTCAAAAATACACTTAATTGTGACATATGAGGGCAGAAAAGGGAAAAATAAAACATAGGAAAGGGATAAATAGTGAAGCCATTCCTAGAAAAGCATGAAATCTTGTTACAAGACTTTACAACACTTCAAAATAGGACTTGATGAATGATGAAAATGTGATTTCTAGGTGAGTTGCAATAAATAGAGTCTAGAAGATTGTAGAAATGTCTTACAACACTTCACAACACCTTCACAAGATGTCATTATTTGAATTTTAGTACGTAAATATGCATGTTCAAGCCATGTTACACCATCAAATCAAAGCAAAATAGATCAAACACCATGAAACAAGACCTGAAAGGCCATGAAAATGACAAGGGGCCATTTTTCTATGACACAATTTTCTATTCCCTTATTGGGTGGTTGCATACCCATACCCATCAGCATTTTCATGGCTTTATAAGCCTATACAGTGTGTAATATATTCATCTCATTTTTCATTCTCTTTTCTGATGAACTAGCATGTGCTTCTCTCTATTTTGTGAAGGTATTTTCTATAGATGGATTTCCTAGGTTGATTGATCTATCAAAATATGTCTAGCTTATTTAATCAATATGGAAACCTTAGGGAAACATGCTAAATTGAATAAAATAGTCATGATTTTTTAGATTGGTGCAAGAAGAATGGTTAAATTGGTTAGTTAAATAATTGAACATATTTAACTAATGTTAAAAGAATCATTGAATTGATGTTTTAAGTAAAATAAAACACTTTAGTTCATGTTGATATTTGAATAAAATTATTGATTAAATAGTTGAAGTGTATTTAATTAAAATTAAAAATTAGATCAAATTGTTTTTAATTTAATAGCTAAAACACATTTAATTGATGTTAGAAGAGATATCAAATTAGATAATTAACTAAATGGTGTTCAGTTAATTAATGTTTGAGATGGGTTTGTGGAGTGTACCTATTCTGATTATGGAATAAATGTAGGAATTTATTTTAGTTTTCTACACATCCTTATCATGCTTCTTATTCTATGAATTATACATTTCAATTATTTATCACCTTTCTAATAATTGGATTATATAATTTGCAATCACTTATAATGTCATCACTATACTATACAAGGATACATTTTTCTACCTTTCTATCTAAAATTTATTTATCAATTCATCTAGGACATGTGCATATCCCACACATTTTAACACTCTTGTATGAAAAAAAAAATCCTTCCACTCAATGTCTCTCATGAAATCATGATTTAGACAATCATGGTTTGGAATTTATTCATTATGTAGATACTCTACCCTGATACTCATTTATCAAATGGTTTTCCTTCACTATACTCATGGCCATGTTCATGATTTCTCTATTATTTCTCTCTATTACACCATTTAAAAGTTCCTTAGTAAACATACTTTTAAATTCGTTATAAATTAATTATCTCTTTAGAAATTTTAAAAGGTGTTATAAATATATTCTTTACCTCTCTCTAGTGTTAGAGTATTGATATAGTTATCACTCCACTTCTCAACTAGAATATAGAATTGGTAAAAATAAATAAAAAATAATGGAATTACACTTCAAGAAACACACCCATGTATTCCTTGTATAACTATCAATGAATGTTAAAAATTAAAAGTAATCACCAATTGAAGGTTTTTAGAATTATTCACAAAATATAGAGTGAACAATTTCTAATGGTTCCTTTGGTTTAAATGACTTGTTAGTTGGGAATGACTCTCTCTATTGCTTTCCAAAAAATGCATCTTTCAAATACATTATTGAAACCTCAAAAATTTAAATCCTCAAATCAGAAATTCTAAAGATAATTCTCATCTATTATATCTAACTAAAATTTAGCCTACAAATATTTTCTAGGAGTGAATGTGCATTTTCTGAAATATTTTAAGTTTTACTTGATCCACTTGAGGTATTGTTGAGGGGTGAACTTAACAAAATTTTATCCCCAAATAAAGTCTCAACTTCAAAGGAAACATTTTTTATTAGTCATTTAGAATTCAAGTATGGATTCATGCAAATTAGTCAAATTAAATATTTATTATTTGTTAAAAGAACTTTATATCCCTTCCAAACAAGTTTCCCAATTCTTATCAATTTATGCTAAAAAATTTGAACATCGTAAGCCTCTAAAATAATATTTTTCTACCCCCATTTAGTTAGAATATGACATTACCTTTTCTAAGGACTCAAAGTCCATTATCAATACTTGAAGTAACATATAGTTTAACTCATCTAGAATAGTAAAAATAATTGAATTTTCTATCATGTGTTTACTAAAACTCAACTATAAAAAAACATATTTTAGACTCACATGAGTAATATTAGAAGCTAAAAAATAATACCCTATTTTTAATTTTCTCTAGAAGAAAATACACATTGCTTACTAAAATCAAAAAATATTTTTCTACACTCATATACATAATAAATTCATACTTTTTATAGAAATAACATTGAACTTGTGATTTTTTATATTTTTCCATGAGACTAGTTCTCACATGGATTTGATTTTAATTCCATCCATTTGAATTTTTTGAATCAATTCATTAGGTCTTGAGAAATTTCATCATTAATATCAACCTCGCCTACTTCTACCTTGACTATAGAAAGCTTGAGGAATTTGAAAACATGCTCTAAATAATATATAAATGATTGACTCAAACCATTCTCATGAGAAACTAGATATGCATGAAGATGATATGAATTATTTTTTTTCCTTTTTAATAGTTGTAACTATATACAAACTTTGTGGGTATTCTCATTAGAGTATTTCCTACTATACTCTTATCTTCATGGATCTCACTATGATATTTTATTTGATAGTTTTGCCTAATAACATCAAACTAAAATCAATGTATAAATTTACAATCCTTCATGAACATAGTATCAAATTCTCTTCCCATCATTTATAACTTTATAGAATTTACATTACCAATACTTAAGTATGTAATTTGGAGAATGTTCCATTCTTCATTTCATTTTATTGTGACCGTGCAACCCTTGGGAAAACACTTTCATACATTTCTTAAAAACATATAAGAGAGTATTGAGATTTACCTTTGTATTGTCCTTGAGAAAATGCTTCTCTAAGTGAGATAATATAGTGTATGCTACCATATCTAGGAAATCTATTTTATAAAATCTCTCATATATGTTTAAAACTAAGAAAAACGTTCATTGTGATTGACCAATAACCATAATAATTTCTATAAAATTGAATTATTTGAGGATTGATAAGACTTGTGATAGAGAAAGATGTCATTACTAACCTTGATACGTAATCAAGGAAACTAATAAAAGAAAATAAATATGGCAGATGCATAAATATCACTCCTTTGTGTTGATAGAAAGTTTTTTTTATAAAAATTAAAACATAAGAACTTGAACTCTTTACATACTAACCTTTTATGAATTAAGAAAAAAAGAAATAAAACCTTCCTAGAACATTGGAGTAGAAAAACTTATATTTACTTCTAAATGAATCATTACACCATAAGATTACTCTCCTATTATTTTCTTCTTAACTTGTATATATATACACACACATATACATATATATATACACATATACATATCTACAAATATCATGAAAATAAACAAAATTTTAATTACATAAAATACTAAACAATGTTGGTTGGGATTATATATTCCACATTTTAATTGTATAATTACATATCCTTCATAAAGAGATGAAAAATGATACATTAATGAATTTTAGATTGTGTATAGCTTTCCTTAAAGTCAGGAAATATTAGTAGCAAGTGTCTCCTCTTCTTGAGTGGAAGGGACAAGGTCTTAGTCATGAGATAATATTTTCTTCTCCATATATTTGGTAGAATGGATTGATATACTTACATGAGTAGCCTTTTGCTATTAATTCCCATTTGAATAGCAAGATATTATTCAAAAAAGGCCTCATATAATTTAGGGAAATCTGGGAGTTTGTATCATTAACATGGAAAAGTGACTTGCAACTTCAAATGTGACTCAAACCTATCCAATACTTTGATCAATGAAATTCACAATGTGCATGGTGTTGTTCATCTATCTCTTCAATTAAAAATTTTCATTCTCATTTGATGCAATTTTTTAAAGATTGGAGATGAATTCCAAGCTATAATATATAATTTCACTCTCAAGCTAATCTACCATAAAATTATTTCTCCAATCCAAATACAACTAAAGTTTAGTTTGAAATGGAGAGTGAACTAGTCTAACTCCAAGTGATTTAGCTTGAGCCTTGTTGTTTGGAAATTGAAAATTGAATCTAAAGTGTAATTTCTAGCATGTAAGATCATTCACTATAAAATTATGCTGGGAGAAATCCTCACCTTTCTCCCTAATCACTTGAAAAAATCCTTTTTGTGAAAATTTGGGAACCATTAAACATGCTTTCTTGATGTGCAAGAATGATCAAAAAGTTTGGAAAATAATATTGACCTTTATTCCTACTATATTTAACAAAAAATTAAGATATAAATCAACATTATTAGGGTTGCATTGTTAACAAAATGATATTAAAATCTTTTGATCAATGTATCATACTATGCATGTTTTATTCTCTAATGTTTTTTTTGAGTGGTCAACTCTTGATAAAGCCTTGCAAGGTGGCACAGTCAAGATTGAAGAGCCTTATTAGGCTGTCAATCAAGCAACAAAAATTACACTACAATGCAACAAATTTCAATAAAAAAACAACCCTCCTATCAATTCAACTAGTTGTAGAATAGATTCAGAAGTTCAATTACGGAGCCCTCTTTTTGCTAAGGCCAATTGACATTACCCTATCATAACAATTTCTCACAGATTCTTCATACAAGACCATCCATTTCATCTCCCCAACACCATCATTCTACATTCCAAAAATTACACCAGGAACAATCATTACAACTTCCGCCCATTCCATGTCGCAGTGTCACCAAATCATTCAGTCTTCAACCGTTGAACCAACTTATTTCCTTGTCAAGGAGACAACATAAATCTCCCACCAATAAAGGAAAATATCTTCAATGCAGTTCAATATGATCCTTGTGGTCCTCTGCCATATCAACACTGCTACACTAATCACCACTTCCCAGTGTTAAACTATCTGGGTCCTACCACAGACACCACAAGATGGCGAGTGACATAACCAAAAGTCCACTGGCCTATAAAAAAGATGACATTCCTGTTTCATCAAAAATTGGACCCTCTTGAGAAAAGAGACAATTTCATGCATACTTAGATCCACTTTTGAGTCCCTTCATACCATTTTGTCTTTAAAACAACATTTATAGGCCCCTTAGACTTATTAATTTTGATCTAGAGGCCCATTTCACATGAGAAATAATATAAAACCTAAAAAAAACACTTGATGACATCATACCCCAACAACCCACCTTCAAACAACAGTAGTGGGACCCATTCACCACCCTTGGCGAATGAGTCCCCATTGAGGGAAAATTCAAAATCAAGTAGGAATTTAATGAATTTAATTCCTATTTTTGGTGAATGTCGGCCTCTTAGGTCTAATTAATGGGAAAATAACATTTTTTTCCTATAAATACACATTTTAAGTCATTTTACACAACTAGAGATCACTTTTTATCTACACATTATCATTATATAAGAGTGAAAAGCATACAACAACAAGTTGCATCATAAAAAGTTGAAGTTTTAAGACAACAAACTAGGGTTTTTGTAGGTCTTGGAGCTCACTTATATTGTCAAGATCCAACATTGCAAAGGGTTGATGATAGATTCCTATGGTGAATCATGAAGAAATCTAGGGTGAAGAGGTGCAACAAGCCACCAAAATCATGCCTAAGGACTTGGTTTCCTATTGATTCAATCTTCCATTATTACTCTATCTTTAGATCAAGTTTTTTATTGTGTTTATCTAGCATTTGCATTCCATTTCTTATCCATGTTTCATGTGTTGTAATGTTTATAGAGTAGAGATCTTGCATCTTTTCAATCATTCTTACATAACTTATTCTAGAGCAATAGAATAAGGTTTTTGTCATGATTCGACCTTTCCCAGTCTTTAACACATCTAAGGCTAGGGTTTATGCATAATTTTCTCTATTCAAGGTTTGATTACCAATCTAGGGGTTTGACCAAGGAAAACCCCCCATTAGCCCAACACTTTTAAGCTATTTTGCAGGGATTTTTCGAGATCTAGAATTAGGACTCCCTCATAATTTGTTGTATAGGTGTCAAGGTGCAAATTTGAACTTTGAATTTGTAGGAATCTATAACACCTGTCATGAAAAACCCAAAGGAAAAAACAATACACACATTTTTTTTATTAAATAATACAAAGTAAACAAATAACAAAATAGTAAAACATATTTACATTGCACACTAACAACATAACGTCAAGTCCTCTGGGGCACGTGAGGTCACATAGCATAACAACACATAACGAAAGATTGCAAATAAGGATGATAACTTAACTAATCTAACATCCATCACCACCATTAAAATATCCATTTTCAAAAGATAACATACATATATCCATAAGCATGAGTATAATTACATTACGTGGTACAACCATAATAAATCCCATAAAATGAATGGTTACAAAGTGCATAATAATACATCATCGTTTAATACATCACATGTTCCCAATAAATGAATTAATATAAAATCTCCCATATATGTGGGATAAATACATAGTATAATTAATATCTAAAATTCAAGATAAATGACTAGTACAAGCTCCATCTGAAGAATGTTGTGAAGACGAACATTGACAGGGAACCCAACGGGTGTGGAGCACGTTCCACCCAACCATGTGGGTTATAAATAACCCACCCCCCATGCTCAGAGGTGGCAAGGAAGTAATCACGACCATGAAACCCATAAGACTAATGTTGATGTGTTTTTTATGCACTTTTCAACATAGGCAGTGCGTAGGTGCACTACCTCTCTTGAAAGACAATCTTCCACAATCAGATTGCAAAACACTATCCCAAGGTCTCTAATGTCAGGTCTTGACAGTGCTTGGAATATCTCAGTTGTTTTATGTGATTTGCTAGAATCACAAGGCGGTCTTACGGATGAGTTACAAAGCATGGAAGTTGGGTTTGCAAATGTAGTTTCAAAGTGCTGAAAGTGAATGAACAGTGGCTATCCACTCAAAATAGCAAGTTGAAACTCATCAAGTTCATTTGATTTAGCTTCATGGTGATGCTTTGGGTCCTACTCTAACCAAGGATTAAAATAAATAGCAAAAGGAGAAGGGTTAAGAAAGTTATTCTAATCCTAAGCTATGAATGAACAATAACAATGGTGGCTGCTAAAGTAGACAAACTTCCTAAACTGAGTTTTGGTTGACCAAGAGAAACCTACAGCTACACAAAACCAGTGCAATCTTCTAAGGACTGCAGATTTTTACATCACATACACACATCATGTACATGCAATCGAACTAAGTTGCAGCAATAAAAGAAAGAGGCTCAGACTAGCTTTGCAAAGTGATTCATCATCAATGAACCACAAAAAATATGAGCTAGAAGTTCATCAAATACTAAAATAGAAAACACCATCACCACTCCCATTCAAGAAACTAACACTGAAACTAACATGGAAGGTGAACCATGCATACATAAAGAGCAAACTCAAAAGGAACACCCATAAATCATGCAATGTTGCTTTCTATTACTGCAGAATGTTTTTACATCAATTCTCCAACCCTTACAAATGAGGGGAAAGCTCCCATTTATAGTTTTCTAAAACCCAAATGAATGGCTAGGATAAATTTGCATTGAGTGGATCATATTTGTTTACAATAGGGCTTCACCTACCCCCAATATCCAACAATTTAAAATATATTCCTTGTCTTTTCTTTGTTTTGTCATCTAGTGCCAGTTACTGTAGCAAATTTGTCTTGTAGCTAATTTCTCTTTCTACTTTAGTAGAGACTGTTTGAAGGCTGCCCTCCATCTGGTGGACTTGCGACATTTTTTATTGGATCAAACAAGTCGGTCGATGACTTGCATCAATGGATTGGTGGCCCCTAATTTGGGTGGAAAGCTCCTTAGAAATCATCATCATCTAGAAAAAGGTAGGACAACTCCCTCAATGGGCCTCTTCGATAAAACTACGAAAGGCTTCTTGACTCCTGCAAACACGAAGTGTCGTAAGTGCATTTATACATGAGTTAACGAAAATGTCAGATAAACCTACAAATTCCCTGCTAGATCTATCCATGCATCATCAAAAGATCTTGATATTCATATTTGGAGCTCATTTGGGCCATAAACATTAATGCGTGCTTCAAGGGTGCAAGCACTAGAGGGCAGAAAAATAGCGGAAGAAAGCCAAAAGGCAGACAACGGACATAAGTCAAAACAACCGAGAAGGAGGCAGGCTCCCGGATGTTCAAAACAACCAGGAAGAAGGGAGGCTCCCAGATGTTCAAAACAGCAGGGAAAGAGGCAGGCTCCTAGATGTTAAAAATAGCCAGGAAGAAGGGAGGCTCCCGAATGTTAAAAATAGCCAGGAAGAAGGGAGGCTCCCAGATGTTCAAAACAGATGGGAAGGAGGCAAGCTCCCGGATGTTTAAAACAGCCGGGAAGGAGGCAGGCTCCTGGATGTTCAAAATAGCCAGGAAGAAGGGAGGCTCCCAGATGTTAAAAACAGCAAAGAAGAAGGGAGGCTCCCGGATGTTCAAAACAGCCAGGAAGAAGGCAGGCTCTCCGATGTTCAAAACAAGCAAGGGGGGACGGACTCTCAGAAATGGCCACGGAGGGTCCGGGTTCTGGAGGCTGGGAAGGAGATGGCCACTAGATGTTCCAAACGGCCAAAGGGGGATGGACTTCTAGAAACAGCCACATAGGACCCGGGCTCTAGAGGTTGGAAGGGAGGTGGTAGCTAGATGTTCCAAATGGCCAAAGGGGGACGGACCTCCGAAAACGGCCATGGAGGACCCGGGCTCCGGAGGCTAGAAGGGAGGTGGCCCCCGGATGTTCAAAATGGCCACGAAGAGGCAAAGTCCCGGAAATGGCCACAGAGGGGTTGAGATCTGGAGGCTGGGTCACCGGGGGCTCCACGGATCTTCCAAAACAGCAAAAGGGGGATGAAGCTCCGAAACCACCGAAACTTAACCAAACTTTGACGAAACCTTGGCAGTTCATTTATGCACTTCAAACACATCCCAGATCCAAAAAAGGTTGCTCCTAAAGTCAAAAATGTGGAAACACGAGTGACGGGGGTCCATGAATGTTTCCAAACAGCCAAGGAGGAAGGGAATTCTGGAGGGAAAGTTCTGAAACCATCAAAACTTAATGGAACGTTGAAGAAACCTTGGCAATTCATTTACGCACTTCAAACACATCCTAGATCTAAAAAAGGTTGCCCCCAAAGTCAAAAATGTGGAAACGGGAGTGACGGGGGTCCACGGATGTTTCCAAATAGCAGGAACAAGACAAAAGGAAGAAAGGGGACGGGTGACTTTATTTCTCCACAGATTTGAATACCCCAAGTAGGTGAATTTTAGTAAGGGGAATTTGATCATTTGAAGACACATGAACAATTTGGTCTTGGAAATGGGGCATGCAAAACAAGACAGGAGCAAAGCAGCCTATCAAGAGAAAAAAAGGGGGTCCCTGCCTACGGCGGGGCGTGTGTGCAAAACATTTACAACAACTAACTCAACTAAAAAATAACATAGTACAATAATTCCAATACAACACCAAGGATTACAAAGGACATAAACGAGAAAATCCATGAGTCAACATAATAAATATAAAGCCATAAAATTCATCACAAAAAAACCAAGGCAATAACCATTAACCAAGTAATCAAAGAAACAATCATAAAAAATTTCCAAATGAATATGAAACAACACTCATAACACAATTCCAGAGGCAAACAAGAAACAAGGTATAAGGGCATCTAGTGGAGAGTGTCATTGCATAGCCTACATGGGTTATCCTAGCCCTTCCTCCAACATGATGCGTCGACCCCCATCTATGGTTATCCCGGCCCTTCCTCCTACTTGAGGCATCGACCCCATAGGGTGACTCATGTAGAGCCCTTAACCTCTCATGACGACGAGGCTACAACTTTTCCAACCATGACCTTCTCAGTCTACCATTAGTCTGTGCTAGCCCTAATGCATAGACGAGGTATCCAAGATTATCTAATGTATTTTTACTACCCATCCCCCTAGGTTCTATTATTAGGTTTTCGCTTGTTAATCTACTCTTACATGGGTTATCCTGAGCCCTTCCTCCTTTTGAGGCGCCAGCCCCCATGAAGAGCCACTCTCCTTGAGACCCCAAACATAACAAAATTAAGCAAGGGTTGTACCATAAGAACAAAACATTAATACTCGATCAATGACATGCGAGGAATTACCCATCTCACTAAACCACATAATCAAAGTCTCAACAAGACTCGTACAACCCTTCCAAAATAATAAAACTAAAATCATGCAACAACAAGGGCACATTAATCAAGGATAAACATCCAATGATAAAATCATGCCTCTGGAATACTAAGGATCACAACATCCAAAATTCAGTTTCTAAACCAACTGGGTTCCCACATCGATAACACTAAAACAATAACAATAAAGGGAAATAATCAAATCAATTTACTAGCTTGCACAATTTAAATTTAATTCATTCACAATTAACCAATGAGATTAATTTTCCAAGTTAATAACCATCACAGCCATAAAATCAAATTTCCATAATATAAAATAATATAACTTTGTGCTTATTTATTTTCTATCTATATATATTTTTAAATATATATATTTATATATAAATATAACATCCAATATAAATATTCTTTTATATTTTAAAAAAACATATATATATAAATAAATAAATAAATATATATATATATATATATATATATATATATATATATATATATATAAATATATTTAAAAATTAATAAACAACTAATAAATAAAAACAATGGCCACAGTCTTGTCGTACGCGGACTGTGGACGACAGTCCTGTGGCTACTGTACACAGTCATCCATATGGACTGTTCCGCACAGCAGTCCATATGGATTGTTGTGTACAGCCCGCATGGCCCACAGGGGAAGGCATGGGTACAACCCAGCCATCCCCACCTGCCCCAATAAACTTTTAAAAAAATATATTTTTTTTAAACAAAACCTCCACAATAATAAAAATGCCGACATTAGTACGATTCGGCTCAGAAGTCAAAAATATTGACACCATTTCATTTAACTATAAAAAAGTTATAAATATAAATATATATATATATATATATATATATATATATATATATATATATATGTATTTATTTAATGTATATATATATACATATTTCTCAAATCCAACTTCTATAGGAAAACTGATTATCAAACAGATGTATGTATATTATATATATAAATATATATATACTCTAAAGGTATATATATAAGAGTGTATAATCAAAATTTATTTGTTTTAGAGGAAATACAATGTTTTCTTTCATATAAAATCATAGACAAATTGGGCATCTTCATAAAATGAATATTGTTCTCAATTATTTCCTAAAAGAGTTTTCTAAAACCTCATATAGTTTTTTTTCTCACGGAAATCATATTTATCTATTTTTATTTTTCTTTGAATCAGAAAATTGAAGAAACAAGAAAATGGAACCTGGAGTCCTATGCTATTGAAAATTTGATGAAGCTTTGCTTGATCCCAATTGCCTTTTCGAAGAGCTCTTGTTCCTTCTTCAAAATTTCTCCACCCAATTCCCTTGTTCAAATTTATAATCTAATACTTAATCCAGAATAACCTCTTTTTCGGAACAATGAAAGCTAAATAACTTTCTATAGAAAAGAACCAGAGGGAGTCCAATTCTCAAACTCAGTAATTTGTGTAACTTCAGTAAATTTTCCCATGAATCCCAAAAAATCTCACAAATTTTCTATTAAATAAAAAATACATCTCTTCTTTTCCAAAAGCTCTAAAAATCCAACTGAAAAGAAGTTTTCTAATTTTAATCTCAGCTTTTCAGCCAACACTCAACACTCATTGGTCCTTGTTACCTTTTCTTTATTTTCTTGATTTCTTTCTTTTCTTTCTTTTCTTTATCCTCAACATGCTAATATGATTAAATTATCAAAATACTAAATTTTAAATAATTTAATTTTCACTTTTAAATAAATCCCAAGACTTTTAAAATAAAACTTTTATATTTTAATACAAATTATTCCAATACTATTAGAAAAATTTATCAACATCATTTGATTAAATAAATAACATCATACAAAACATTAACGTAAAGTAAATACCAAAAGTACACTCACACAAACCACTATAGTAAATTGCAAAAATAACAAAAGTCCAAGACACACAATACCATTCAATCAAGATGGTTTGACAAAACATGGGATGGGGTGACTTCCTTGTAATCTTTGTTTTCAACATCATTCCTGTTGGGTTAAATTTATGCTCGCCCTATCCTGTCGAAGCAAGTGGAATCAAGACTCTGTACCTGCAATTCCTGCATACAAACAAGATCGTGTACATATATATATATATATATATATATATATATATATATATATATATATATATAATCAAAACATCACATTGTGAGAAGGAATTGTAGCGTAGCAGGGCACTTGTGCACGAGTGGTGCTACACTATCCTCTCACCAAAACTATTCTATCAATTACAACATTAAATATATAAAGTAACAATTCTAACTAACTAATCACATCATAAACTAATTACTAAACCATTGCATCCCAATGTATTACTGAAATCAAATTAACATCACCAAACCATAATGTCATATCAAAGTCCATGTCCTCAAATGAAGTAGCATAATCACCAAACCAAACAATAAATATTACTATCCTAGTCTCTAAGTATCAAACAAAAGCATAGAGAAATAACAAGTCCAAACAGTAACAGGAGGGGTATTACATCCTCCCCCCATAAATTCAGCTTATTCCTGGAAGCCAGTAAACAAAAGAAAATAAGATTCCCTAATATGGGAGGCATCCTCCCATGCCGCCAAGATCTCAACACTAGGTCATCGTCGAACCCTCTCGAGCTCACCTGTTATCTCCTAAGTTAGTTCCTTGTCCTTTACCGGAAACCTCTACACCCACACCCTGGTGCCTGGCCTAATGGTCGACAACCACAAAAAAAGTTGAATGAGACCTACCCGTATCACCCACTATCAGCTCAGAAGTGGCTGGTCTCTAATTAAATCTAGTGGTGCTCTTTTGTGGACACTGTTACCTCTCAAAAATGTAGGTGGAATGCCTCAAGAGGCTGCCAATCTCTTGATATGCTTTAGGGTAACAGACAAGGTCAAGAGAACTCAACCTTCTACTCTTCAGGTGCTGCTAAACCTAGGCGGGTGTACCTTTCTGAATGAAGCAGACTTGACTTATGGCTATCCTTCTTGCAATGATTTGTCCACAATGGCAGATGCAAGTGAACAAATGAATTCAAGCACAATAGCAATCTTCTTAATCTAAATCCTAAAATACTCAATTAATAGATATAAAGTGAATTAATGAATCTTAATGATGGAACTACAGAGACCAGTGCCTTATTGGGTATGCAGAGTTAAATGAAGTCAAGATGAGCAACATTCTCTAGAGAAAACTCAAATTATTTGGCATTCATTATGTTTACAACTTGTATAAACATGCAATACTGTAACTACTAAGCTCTACTTTAATAATACAGATGAATCTCTCTGATTACTATGATCAAATAAAAGGATTTAATCTTTGCTTGAAAGAACCAATTGATTAATCACACAAATACAACAAATGTGCATTGATAAACTGAACATAAACTTGTTATGTCAATTTAAACAACTAGAAAGCATCAATGTTGGAGACAACTTAGCAGTATTTTCATTGAATTCAACAGACAATTGACACCAAAAAAATGGAGCAACATCAACTAATTTTCATAAATACCTCCATTTTGAAAACATGCATCATAGTCTTTGATCTGAGAAGTTTATTCTACTGTATCTACTTGTTGTGTCTCGAATATCTAATAACTCCTTGTTTTACAATTAGAAAATGCCTATTTATACACCAGCATCAGAAAAACATATCATATTGAGATCCCATGTTAGCCTACCACTAAAATCGGGCTCATATCATGTCAGCCAACAACATATGAATTTTATTAATCAATACTGGAACAATCGCCAAAACATATTGCAGTCATGCTGAAGGCAATTAAATCATCAATCGTCTTGTGGTTTATTCGCTTTCGCCATGAGTTATCTGAGTCAGGGAGATATCCTGTAGATCACTTTATGTTTCCCTGAGAGTTCTTTTACCTTTCGTGTGTTGCTATGACCTTATGATATTAGGGAGACGTCTAACAAAGCATATTATGTTTCACCGAAAGTCTCCCTCCATCTTGTGTGTCGCTGTAACATAATGGTTCTCGCCGATGTATCCTTCTATCTTATGTGAGTTGCTATAACATACCGGCATCGGGGAGACCTCTCGTAGAATGCTTGAGTCATACGGAAAGCCATCAACCATCTTGTGTGTCTCTGAGACATATTAGTTCTCTCACCAAAAACCACCAATGAAATGTTGGCAAGACCGAAGGTCACTCACCGAGACCACACACCGATATTGCTTAGTCCAGCCGAAGTGAACCCCCACATGCATTAGTCGGTGAGACACACTTGAATTCTCTATGAAATTACTCTGAAGACCTTAACTCGTGCTGATGTGCTCCTTCTACCTCCAGTCAGTGAGACAAAATGTAATTGATAAGACCTCATTATGACGGTATAACTCATACCAATAGGAACCTTTTCTATCATCAAAACAATGTGAATGTCTTACCGATAGCTGCCATTAGATGAAATCCAATCGCCATGACACCAGAAACATTTTTCCGATAGGCAACACAAATGTTTATTAGAAAAAATGGATCGGGGAGACCCTGGCCATCTCATGCTGATATATACCCATATGTAGGTAAATGTCGATTGTCGTGACAATGAAGAAGTCATGCCGATGAACCTGCAACAAACATATGTTAACACAAAAGCATCATGGGTTGGGGAGACCAAGATAGACATATGCTGATATGGACCACAACGTGAAAATGCATGACCTGATGGAAACTATGGGACCATATGGCAAAATATGGGTGAAATATGCACACGATAGAACCAATATGGAAATTTATGAGTGAAATCAACATGTAAAATCATCAAATTTTTACTGTTCCAACAGTGGCTCTGTCTGGGGATAAATGATAGTGAGATCATTGCAAGGATCCAAATCTTTGGGTGAGCAGACCAAACACAGAGTGATGAAGCAGAGAGTAGAATGGAAATGGACATGCAGCATGATGGAATGAAAGGAAAGTGAATACAAAATGGAGATGAACAAAACCCTAAACTACTGTGCATGGAAAATAATTTTAAAGAGGATTATCAAGAGTTTTCCATGCACTGGCAACCCTTAATCCTTTGTGTTGGTCAAGAGAAAAAATGCTTTAGAAATTTCCCATGAACAGGCAATTCCTTATCTTCACCAGCCATTTTATGTAGATAGTATGAATCTTCACCCTTCTTCCCAACAAAAACAAGAGGTCCCAGCCACAAAGCTTCAAATTTACCATGCTTGCCCTTCTCCTGACATCTTGCATTCCACATCAACACCAAGTCATTTTATTCAAATTTTCTATCCTTTGCTTTCTTGTCAAATAGATACTTCATCTATGTCCGTAACTTCATGTTTTTATTTTGGGCAACTCTCCTTATTTCATCAAGTTCAGCTAGTTGCTCCAATCTTTCCTCCATAGGTTTAGGAACATCCAAATCCTCCAAAAGGACAAACCTATAGACTGGCAACAAATTCTGCAAAGGCATCCTAGCTTGTGCTCCAAACACAAATTCAAATGGGGATTTTCCAATTTCTCTCTTAACAGTAATCCTGTCAGCCCACACAACCAGTTTTAATTTTGAATCCCAAGCTTTCTTGTTATATCCTAACATCCTCCTTATAATCTTCAAAAGAATCTTATTGCTAGACTCTGCTTGACCATTAGATTATGGATGGTAAGGAGCTGCATAAGAAATAGTAATGTCATATGTGTCACAGAAGCTTTTAAATTCATCTGACCTGAAACACATCCCATTATCTGTGATTAACCTCAATGGTGTACCAAATCTAGTAATAATGTTGTGCATCAAGAAATTTGTCACCACTTTGCTTGTATCCTGTTTAGTTGGGATTTCCTCCACCCGCTTGGTAAAATAATCAGTGGCAACTAGTATCCACTTGTATCCCACACTTGATTTTTCATGTATCTCTCCAATGAAATCAATTCCCCATTGATGAAAAGGTGCATCAGCCTGTAAGGGTTGAAGTGGCAAGGCTCCTTGATATTTCAGCTTTCCAGAGAACTTTTGGCAGGCTTCACACTTTCTTACATGTGTGAAAGAATCATCAAAAACCTTAGGCCAGTAGTAACCTTCCCTGAGAATTTTGTGTGCTTTTTTTTTTGCTGAATAATGTCCTCCACAAACTCCTTCATGCATTTCACTTAGAACATGCTTGGCCTGAGACTCGTCCAAACACAATAACAGTATACCATCCCTATTCTTCCAAAATAGATCTCCATCCATGAAAACATATTTAGAGGCTTGCAACTTCAAAGTTCTTTTATGGTTGTCACTCAATCCTTCTAGACACTTTGTGTACTTAAGGTAATGCATGATATTAGTATACCAAGGAGTGTGCTCAATGCTTGCAATCGCAGTCCCTTCTTCTACATTACAAACTTGATTAGCTTCAATATTTGATTCTGCCATCAGCCTAGCCAAGCCTTGACCTCTTACTAATTTGGTAATCTATATCTCCATGTCAAATTCTTGGATCTTGTTAATCCATTTGCATCTTTTTCCTATTACTTTAGACTGTGTCAAAATATCTTTGACAATAGCATGAGGGACATAAGCAATCACCTTTGCTCCAACAAGATATGGCCTGAAAGCTTTTGTAGCCTTTACTAATGAAAACGCCTATTTTTCCATTATGTCATATTTCAATTCAAACCCTTGTAATGAATTACTGAAGAAAGACACAGTCTGTTCATGGCTATCCTCATTCTTTTGTAACATAACAACATCAATTGTGTGCATTGAAGCAAATGAAAATATCTGAAAAAGGCTTTGCAAAATCTGGAGATTTAAGGACAGGAGCCTCCTTGATGGCCCTTTTGATAGATATGAAAGCTTCCAAGGCTTATGCAGTCCATTCCATTTTATGTCCTTTCTTCAACATTTTTGATATGGGCTTAATGATCTCAAAAAAGTTAGAAACAAATATTCTAACAAAATTAGTCTGTCCAAAGAATGATTGTATAGCCTTAACAGTTTTGGGAACAAGAATTTTGTCAATAGCTTCAACCCTCTCAGGATCTATTCTAATCACTTCCCTTGAAACAATATGTCCTAAGAGCTTACCTTCTATGGCTGCAAAATGACACTTCTTTGGGTTTAAGCTAATACTATACTCTAGGGCTTTAATAAATACCTTCTCCAAATGTTGTACATGATCTTCAACCTTCTTTGAATAAGCAGTCAAGTCATCCTGGTACACCACCATGATAGCATTGATCAAATCTACAAATGCCACGTCCATAGCTCTTTGGAAGGTCGATCCTGCATTAGTGAGGCCAAATGGCATTCTTATATATACATATGTTCCCCAAGGAGTTTTGAATGTTGTCTTATATTGCTCAGATTCTTTGACCTTGACTTGGTTGTACAACGAAAACCCATCGATCATAGACAATAGCTCACACCCCGTCACCTTATGCAATATAGCCTCCATATTGGGTAGAGGATAATTGTCCTTGAGAGATGCCATATTCAAATTCCTGAAGTCCACACATAATCTGATGTCTCCATTTTTTCTTCCTCATAGGGACCAAATTTGAGACCCACGTTGAGTGCCTGATTGGTTTGATGATTCCTCCATCTCTGAGTTTTGCCAACTCTTCTTGCATTTTAGGCTCCAGTGTTGGATTTATGGGTCTTTGCTTTTGTCTGAATGGCTTAGTATCTGGATTCAATGGTATTTCATGCTGAAAAAATCTTCCTTGTATGCTTTTAGGTCCTCATAAGACCAAGCAAAGACGTGTTTATACATTCTCAGCAACTTTATCAACATTCTTCTAATTGTAGGGCTTATCTTCTTTCCTATGTACACCTTTATTGGTGTTATCTCAGTCCCCAAGTTAATTTCTTCAATATCTTCTCTTCTGACTGGTGTTTTCTTTATGAGGGACTGATCATTTCCATCATACAGCCTCTCTAATGCCACCAAGCCCTTAGGAAGCTTATTTGTTTTGAGTTGTAAGATCTCCTTACCAAACACAGTTTTCTTCCCATCCACTTCTTCAACAAAAGCATTGAAGTCAATTTCCTAGGCTTCATATTGATCTATATAATTGAGGAATTTCAAAAGGTCAGTATCATCATTGAAGACTTGCCAACTATAAATGTTATAAGGAACAACATGCCTTGTTTTGAACTCAATCTGTGATACCCCAGCCAATGTGATATCATCTCTTTTCAGTGCCACATTTGCTAAAAAATCGGCCATTATGTTCTTTGATCTATCAATCCACTCAATTGAGAAGGCATCAAACAACTCAATTGTGTCCCATACAACATTCCTATATTGCTTCAATCTTTTATGTTTTGCTACATATTTTGACTTAACTTGTGAAACAACCAACTCAGAATCACCCAAAATAGCCAGCAACTTGATTTTATATTTCACAGCTATGTTCAAGCCTGTCAATAAAGCTTCATATTCCACCACATTTTTTTGGCATTCAAATGTCAACATGAATGAATATTTAAATGTAATACCTTTAGGTGAAACAAATAAAATCCTAGCTCCATTACCTTCCTAGCTGCATGCTCCATCAAAAAAAAATTCCACACTTCATTGCAATTTTGTGCCACATGTTTTTCAATTGGATCATTATTGGTTAATTCTGGCTAGGCTAATTCTACCTTAAAACTTCCAAGATCAACATCACAAAAATAGTTGATCTGATCTTGTGGTACATAATCAACTAGCTGGTTCATTCTTGGCTCCCTATACAATTTGACCTCCTGACCATTCACTAGAATTGTAGCATAAGACAGATCAAATTGAACATTTCCTCCAACTATTGTTGTCCATTGTCTTGATAGAAGCATCCCAAACTATGGAGGAGTATCAATTACTGTTATATCTATATTATATGCCACCTGTGGATAAGTAGCTAGTTTGACTTCAACACCTCTTATAATGCCTACCATAGGTACAGGTCTGTTATCCATTGCATGGCACTTTCATTCACATGTATGAACCCACATGCCAAGCTGCTTCATAACTCCTACTGGCATGATATTTATAGCAGCACCAAAGTCTATCATGCAATTTCTTAGCAGTTTGTTATTTATAAGCAATGTAGTGAAAAAATGATCCACTTGTGGGGGAGTTGCTAACACATCACTCAAGTAGACCTCTGGGATATTTAATTTCTCCTGCCTATTAACTGCTTTAATAGCTACTCTATTTTTAGAATTCACATGTTTTTCATTTCCATTTGTTATCAATTGAATAGCACTATCTCTGTACTACTTAATTTTCATCATTTCAAGCAGTGGAACAGATATTTTTACTTGAGATAATGCCTGAGTGAAGTCAAAAGAAGAGCCCTCCACCTTAACAATCTTCTTCTGCTCCAATATTTCTCCTTTGTTTTCTTCCTTCTCTCTTTTACTAGGCTGATTAGGATTTTGTATCACTTTGTGTAATTCCTTCACTTCCTCTTTTTGGACAGGCTTCTGTTCATTTTTATCATACTATTTATTTTTTGATTTCTTCACAGTTCCTTGTGTTGCCTTTTGATCCTTCATAAAGATTCCCCCAAGAATGCCTTCCTTCTTATTTACTGTTTTGTTTCTCAACCAGTATTTACTCCTTGCTTCCTCAACTGCAGCAACAGTTAGTCTCTCTATTTCATCTTTGGTGAGTCTCCTCATACTGCATTGAGTAGGCACTTCAACTGAATGTGGCTCTATATAATCTTCTTCAGAATCAGAAAGAACCTGTTGTTTAGCCATATGGACATTGTATCTCTGATTTGAAACATCATACTCATAACCTTCATCTTTTGAAGATGAGTACCTCTCCTGAACATGATAAAAGGTATTTGAAGTCAAATACACTGTGTGATCTTCTCCATAATTTTCCATCAACATTCCCTCCTCTTGCATCCTTTGAGCTACAACACAATAGTCTAGGGAATGTGGCTTATCACAAGCTTCATAAAAATAAGTGTTACTCACCATATAGGTTCCCTTCTTGCTCAATGGATTAGGAGTCTTTTTGTTTCTTGGCCTAGCTGTTATAGGTTTTCCATCCTTCTAGTCTGTATTATATGGCATGTCATGTAAACTCGGCCTTTCATTTCTGTATGTGCTTTCCTGTCTTTACTAATAATTGTTGCTTTGCTGAGCAGCCCTAGGGTTATCTCTTTTATTGATTATACCTGCATCCTTCCTGTTGTTTTGAATTGTTAGTGCTATCTTCTGAGCTTCAGCCAGATCTCTTGGGACCCTATTTCTTAGTTCATACCCTATTTTAGGATCAAATGCATTTAAATAAACACTCAATGCTACAGAATCTGACACCCTTGATCCAGGAGGTACTTTAGTTTGCAACTTGTTGAATTTTTGATTGAAATCATAACTTGAATCATTCTATTTTTTCTTAATTCACATTAATTCATGAAGAGTTGCATCTGGTGCATTTAGATTCCCATATTGCTCTAGGAATCTATCCTGGAATATTTGGAGAGAATTAATTGAGAGTGCTGGCAAGCTGTTGAACCAATCCCTAGCATCTTCAAGAAGTGACATCATAAATAGCCTCATATGTAAATCTTCATATGGCACACCTATGTCTTGGATGAACACATTGAAATTCCTTAAATGTTCTTCAACAGTAATTGCATTACTCCCTATAAACTTAGGTAGCAGACTTCTCCAGCTGCCATCCATAGTGTAAGGGTATAGATGAAACCCTATCAAATCAAATTGTCTGATCATTGTTGTATACTAGTCAGGGGTAGGAAAAGGTGGGTACTGATATTGGTTCATAGGATTGTTATATTGTGCATTATGTTGCAGGACAAAAGGCTGACCATGAGGTGGCTGCATATTTGTATGCTGTGTGGAAATATGAGGTGAATTATTTGGCTAATTATAGTGATTTCCTATTTGATGGTGAGGAGACACAAGTGGATTAGAAGGCCCTGCATTATGATTACCCTACTTATTAGGTGGTACATACTTTCAGGGGCAATCGGCTATCTGAGAAGTAATTTGGGCTTTCAGCAATCCAGGCCTTAGTTCCTCTATCTCTTTCCTCTGTGATTCAAACTATGCTTTTACTTCCTCAGGAAGCTTATGATAAATAAAGTTATTTTGGTTACCTTCCATCTTCTGATCGTATTCATGCTGAATTCTAATTCGTTCAGCCTCCAGTTCAACTCTAAACTCAGCCTGTTTCTGAGGATCAAGAAAAGAGAAAGGTTTTCTTTGATCTTCTAGAGTACAAGGCTCTGAACTCGAATTGTTTCTCCATGTATCATAGCGATCATATGTTTCACAATGTGCTCTTGATACTTTGTATTTATTTGTTAGGCACATATCCTCACTTATCCCTTTTCCCTTATCAACCTTGTCATCTTTATGTGTCCACTTACTGCTGCTAGCAAGAGCTCTAGTATGACCTCCCCTGTATTGAGATATTCTCCCATTCATGTTTGAATAGCTGCAAATTTTTTGTCAGAATCGCCACTCACTTTTGTCAAAAATAAGAAAAAACTTGATGTTTCTTATTCCCAGCGGAGTGTGTATAAATTTCCTGACTCTATGATTAAGGCCTTGATTCTGAATGTATCCCCAGTAGAGTTGCCAATTTGTTAGCTATCAAAAATGCAGGCAGAATGCCTCAAGAGGCTGCCAATCTCTTGATACGCTTTAGGGTAATAGACAAGGTCAAGAGATTTCAACCTTCTACTCTTCAGGTGCTGTTGAACCTAGGCGAGTGTACCTTTCTGAATGAAGCAGACTTGACTTATGGTTATCCTTCTTGCAATGATTTGTCCACATTTTTAGATGCAAGTGAACAAATGAATTCAAGCGCAATAGCAATCTTCTTAATCTAAATCCAAAAATACTCAATTAACAGATATAAAGTGAATAAATGAATCTTAATGATGGAACTGCAAAAACTAGTGCCTTATTTGGTATGCAGAGTGAAATGAAGTCAAGATGAGCAACATTCTCTGGAGAAAACTCAAATTATCTGGCATTCATTCTGTTTACAACTTGTATAGACATGCAATACTGTAACTACTAAGCCCTACTTTAATAATCCTGATGAATCTATCTGATTACTATGATCAACTTATAGGATTTAATCTTTGCTTGAAAGAACCGATTGATTAATCACACAAATACAATAAATTTGCATTGATAAGCTGAACATAAACTTGTTATGTCAATTTAAACAACCAAAAAGCATCAACCTTGGAGACAACTTAGCAGTATTTTCACTAAATTCAACAGACAATTGACACCAAAAAAATATAGCAACATCAACTGATTTTCATAAATACCTCCATTTTGAAAACATGCATCATAGTCTCTGATCTGAGAACTTTATTCTACTGTATCTACTTGCTATGTCTCAAATATCTAATAACTCCTCCTTGTTTTACAATTACAAAATTCCTATTTATACACCAACATCAGAAAAATATATCATATTGAGATCCCATGTCAGCCTACCACTGAATTCCGGCTCATATCATGTCGGCAAGCAACATATGAATTTTATTAATCAACACTGGAACAGTCGCCAAGACATATCGCAGTCATGCCAAAGGCAATTAAATCATCAATCGTATCATGGTTTATTCACTTTCGCCATGACTTATCTGAGTCGGGGAGATATCCTGTAGATCACTTTATGTTTCCCCGAGAGTTCTTTTACCTTTTGCACGTCGCTATGACCTTATGATATTAGGGAGACGTCCCACAGAGCATATTATGTTTCACCGAAAGTCTCGCTCCATCCTGTGTGTTGCTGTAAGATAATGGTTCTCTCGACGATGTATCCTTCTATCTTATGTGAGTCGCTATAACATACTGACATCGAGGAGACCTCTCGTAGAATGCTTGAGTCATACCAAAAGCCATCAATCATCTTGTGTGTCACTAAGACATATTAGTTCTCTCACCGAAAACTACCAATGAAATGTCAGTGAGACCGAAGGTCACTTGTCGAGACCACACACCGATATCTCTTAGTCTAGCCCAAGTGAACCCCCACATGCATTAGTCGGTGAGACACACTTGAATTCGCTATGACATTACTCTGAAGACCTTAACTATTGCTGATGTGCTCCTTCTACCTCCAGTTGGTGAGACAAAATGTAATCGATAAAAACTCATTCCGACGGTATAACTCATGCCAATAGGAACCTTTTCTATCGCTGAAACAATGTGAATGTCCTACTGATAGCCACGAGTAGATGAAATCCAATCGCCATGACACCAGAAATGTCTTGCTGATAGGCAACACAGACGTTTATCAGAATAAATGGATCGGGGAGACCCTGGCCATCTCATGCCAATATATACCCATAGGTAAATGTCGATCGCCGTGACAATGAAGAAGTCATGCCAATGAACCTGCATCAAACATATATTAACACAAAAGCATCATGGCATATGCCAGTATGGACCACAACATGAAAATGCATGACCCGATGGAAACTATGGGACCATATGGCAAAATATGGGTGAAATATGCACACGGTGGGACCAATATGGAAATTTATGAGTGAAATCAACATGTAAAATCATCAAATTTTTACAGTTCCAAAAGACACAATCTAGCGATATGTCCTTGCTACCCACATGAGTAGCAACCAATACCTCAGCCAAATCCTCTACCCTCAGATGGAGCATTTTACTATTGAAAGCTTCCTTAACTTGGTGCTGACTGAAAACTAGGTGCAGGCTGCACAAAATGTTCCTAACGAGCTCGGTTCATGTTCTAATCCCTACAAAACTGAGAATTGCCACCCTATTGAGAATGAGAGTTCTCGGTTTCGACTAGGGGTGTTGTTGTTGCTCACCCTTAATGGGTGTTTGATGGCCTTTAGAGGACCCCATAACTTGAGGTTGTCCACCTCTGGAACCAAAACCTGATGTTTGGGCACTACTGATCTGAACTCCAATGTGTCCTCCAAATGCCATGGCCAAATTTTCCTCTACCAAATGAGCCTTTTCAACTGCAATTTCCATCATCTTTGGTTCGAAGACTTGCACGTCACCGGTAATGCAATAATTTAAGCCTAAAAAAAATGTTGCACTAACATCCCTTCATCATGGAAAATCCCTACATACTGCTTCAATTCATAGAAGCGTCGTTCATACTGTTCCACAGACATCGACATCTGCCTGAGGTCATGAAACTCATCAGCCCTGCGTTGCCTCCAATGATTTGATAGGAAGTGAGCCCTAAACCTATCCAAAAATAATTCCCATGTGACCATGCTGATATCTAGATGTAACTTTTGTTCTTCCAGCTGCCACCAAGTGGATGCAAAACCTCACAGATGCATGACTGCAAATCGAGCTTTGGTATTGCTACCATAAGGGTGCATCGCGAAGCAATGATTCAAATCAATTAACCATGTTTCCGCTTCTAGTCCTCCTCCAGAACCATCAAATGTAGGCGGGTTATCTCTCATCAAATCTCTCATATGACCAACTATCACTACATCCTAATCCACAGTTATTTCCCTCCTTTGTGACCTTTCCCTTTCTCTCTCGACCCGCTACTCCTCCTCTGGCCTAGCTCCCAACCGATCAAGAATCTCTCCAAGAATGTGCTACAACTGACTGTCTACACCAGGCTATTCTGGGTTCGGACCACCACCTGATGGATTGCTTTGAAGACTTTGTTGTTCCTCATGCTTAGAACCATGGGAACTAGGAACTGAGGGTCTTTGCTCGTTTTCTCTATGACTAGCACCAACGCCTCTTCCGCGGCCATGCCCTCTACCTTGAGGCATATTTTTGTGCAACAAGATAAAGGTACAAGTGAGATCAAGAGTCAAACGCAAGGTTGCCTAATGAAAATAACTACCCAGAGACTCCAGCGTTCGTAAACCTTGGCTCTGATACCAAGTTGTAACACCCGTCATGCAAACCCTAAAGGAGAAAACAATACACACATTTTTTTAAAAATAATACAAAGTAAACAAATAATGAAACAGTAAAACATATTTACATTGCACACTAACAACATAATGTCAAGTCCTCTGGGGCATGCGATATATGTAAAATTCGATGTTCGTCAGGTGCTTGTAAAATTTGATGTGTAATTTTCAATTTTTGAAAGTTTATCGCCGATGTTGGTTGAAATTTCGATGAACCTGGGGCTCATCGAAATGTTGGCTATCATTTTTGTCAAATTTTTGAAAAAGATGAGAAATAGAAAAAAAAAAAATTGTGGCCGACATAAAGAAAAGTGAGTTCGCTTTGATTTATACGATAGTGTTTTGCTCTACTTGAGATAGTTTTGGAGACTAAGGCGATTTTCTTGGGAAAAATAAGAGAAAAATTCAAGAAGATATCATTAGGTTGAGGGTAGTCATTGTCTTTTTGCAAATTTATTGTGAAGTCAGATTTATAGTTCCAGGCTTGAAAATCATATTTTAAAGCAACATCTCATTTCATTTTTAGAGGTTAAGGGTTTTGAGAATTTCATGTCCAGATTTTGTTGTGTGGAATCACCATAAGATTGCCACCAAGGAACAAATTCTTGTGACTATAATTATGTGATCCATAACTCTATTGGTCATGTGGCATAGTTGTGCTATAAAAAATACAGGATGCATTCATGTGTGACCCAAGTTTGATGTTTCTATGTTGTGATAGAAATGGAGGCACTCATATAATGTAGTTAATTCAGGTTGTATAATGTAGGTGTCAATCATCATTGGGTGCATTTAGGTTGTCTCAAGTTTAACAAGTTAGGATGTAATTATATCATGATTAGAGAGTGATTACCTCTTACTACAATAAAGAGCCTATAACTCTAGTTGATATGCAGAGTGGTTGTGTTATATCAATTATGTAGTGCATTCAAGCACAACCTATGTTTAATGGGTCTATTCTAGAGAGTGATCAAGATTTTCTAAACCTTATGAATGTTACTTGACATATATTTGCATAATCTCAAATTCCTTCAGAGGCTTTTGAAGTATCAATGTATCCTATATAGGGTTTAGAATGATTTCTTTTAATTTAAAAAATAAATAAATGATGTATTTCCCTATAATTAGATAATGTGGAGATCTCCTAAATCTGCCTTGAAGCACACCATCCTCTTTGGCATTGTATTCATTACTCTAGCTACTAGGTTTTGCATGTGACATCTTTAATATCTTCATGACCGTGGCTTTTAAATAGATCTTACTCTTTTATTTAATCCTTTTCATGATAACCCTTGAGTTCCATAATACACCTTCAATCTCTTCTAAGAATGTTGTCTTAAGCTAGACTGCATAGTATGCATATAAAGCAAGTCCTTCATACCTGCCATTGTTCCAAACCACCACCGCCTTGCTTAAAAATGTTGCCTCCATAAGCACAATAGCATGTTTTAAATTATGTTGCCTGTGATTGACCATTAAGGTCACCACTTTCATCAAGATACAATGAGATTTTTGTCTTCAAACTCAAGGCATTATGCAAGATAACATTGTGAATTGTTTGTTGTGTACGATTTGATTTTCTTGCACATTTACTGCTTTGCTAACTTCCTTTAAGACTAGGTATTGCACCCTCAGCTGCAATCTCAAACAGCTCACTCACTATCACTTGAAGATTCCTTTCATGAGCATCCTTCTATAAAATCAAACTATGCCCTATAGACTGCCTACTTACTACAGGGGACTCATTGTATCATGGTATTGTAGTTCTTAAGATCCTTCAACCTTATTGACACTACTTCACAGTCCACAAGGTATTATTCACTATTCTCCCATCTTTGATGAGTCTCAAAACACTGCTCAAACATGCAATCCACTACCTCCATTATACATTAATGGCTAAGAAGAAACATTGAACCTATGATTACCATTGTTACTTCATTTGGATAGTCATTCCCTGAATGCATTTTCCTTGTCTAACACTACCAAAAGCATTTGAAAAACCCTTAAGGTCATAAGTGAAACTCACTGTTAAAATCTCCACTTTACTATGCAAGGTTTGAGCTTTATTATCTTGTCACTGCTCAACCTCTTTTTGACTATCACATATCAAGTGACTGTCATTCTTCTTACCATAGATTGCATTTACAAATGTCACTAAGTTACATAGTGTGCTTGTTATTGACTACAATCTGTAGATTGCAAGATTTTTTATTACTTACAATGTCTCAATCTTTCTGGTATTGCAACCTCACTAATCCGCTATAGTTATTGTTTATGTTTCTACGGAGGCCTGGGGTTTGTACCCTAATCATGCTCTTACCAATGCTTCTGTTGTTTTTTATTAGGGATCTCTCAATGTTGAGGGCCCTTGGGATAATCTTGTCATAAGAAGTGACACATTGCATCTTTAACTAAAAGGATAAATCCGTATTGACATTAGCAATGATGATTCTGACTTGTTGCTCCTTAGGAATGGGTCACTTGCTCTTACTAGCTCGCTACCTCCATTGTTGAAGGAAGTTTTTGATCAAGTTCAATATTCTAATTTTAGGAGTCTTAACAGTTGGAAATCATATTAAAATTAGAATTTAATAAGTTTTGGAATTAGCATTTGAAAGTGTTTTTTAGGGTCATTAACTTCAGACTATCTTCTCTTTTGCAGGGGTGGTTGCATGCCAAATTTTTTTGGTGTAAAATATCAGAATTATTATATTATGTTACTTGTATATGAATACAAATTATTGGAGTGTGATTTTGATATTTTTTGAAGATCTAAATAGTCAATCTTGGTAAAGAAAAATCATGTTATATAATATTAGTCCAGAAGAAAATGAAGAGACACTTGATAGATTGTGGGCTAGATTGAAAAGAAAGGGTGATGGGAAATGTTATTTTCCTTGCAATAATTGCAAGGGCTTAAATACGAGATGACTTTTGATCACAACAGCTGATAAACATTGTAGGCAGCATGGTCACATTGAAGGGGGGCATGATTATTGTCCATTGGTAAGTTCATTATATGTGTTTATATTGATTGAATTTGTAAATTTTTATATCATTTTAACATTTTATATATATATATATATATATATATAATCACTTGATCATGATCATGGTTTATTTGTGTCAATCATTATTATAAAGGTTGGGCACCCTAGGGTAGATGATATGGATTATCACGGCCCATAGAATGTGGTTTTGCAAGCAGACGAACATGGAGTTGTGAATATCGAAGATGAACTTAATGATCTTATGGAAGAAGATGATAATGCACCAGAAAACACAATTGAAGATGATGGTACAAATAGATTGATCCATGACACATTTAGTGGCAGATTTGATCATGATGATCAAGATGAGTTTGATGATGTTCATGATTTACCTATACTTGAGAAGGCATATGAGCCCCTTTATGAAAGCTCCAAAACAACTCTTCTCTCTGCTGTATTGTTGTTGTTGAATTTGAAGGTTATGAATGGTTTATCAAACATAGCAATCTCACAGATGTTAAGGTATGTCATATATGTCATCTTTTTTCATCTATTTTAATTGTTGTTAGTTCATCATTAGTAAATAAAGGATGAAATATGTACCATAAATATTCTTTATATGAACAAATTATTTTTTGTTGTAGATTGATGGGTGAATTTTTGTTACCACCATCAAATATATTACCTCGCTCATACAAAGATTTATGTGCCATTATGAAAGATATCAGAATGGAGTATCAAGCAATAGATGCATGTCCCAATGATCATATTATATATCATAAACAATAGAAATTTGCAATAGAATGCCTGAAATGTCATATCAGTAGATATCAAACAAATCAACTAACAAAAAAGGTGCCTTGCAAGGGTCTTCGTTATATTCCCATTATTCCATGTATGCAACGATTATTTAGGTGAGAAAGCTTAGCACAATTTATGGATTACCATGCACAAAATAGAAGTGGAGATGACATTCTTCAAATGCCCGTGGATTGTTCTGCATTTAGGGACATGGAGGAAAAATGGCCACACTTTAAAGAAGAACCTCGTAATCTCAGGCTTTCATTGGGAGTGGATGGTGTCAATCCATTTGGAGAGCTACGATCTATTTACTCAGTGTGGCATTTTTTTGTTATCAACAATAACATTCCTCCATGGATGTCAATAAAGAGGGAGCACATAATGTTGTCAATGATTGTTCTAGGTATTTGTTTACATCAATTATCTTTAACGTAGTAGCATCTAATTTTGTCTTATTTGTTGCATAATGACTTATATTTTTTTCATTCAATAGTCATGTACATTAATTTATATATATTGCAGTAAAATGGTTATAATAATTATGTAATGTTTATGTTGATTCAACTAGGTAAGTACCAAGTTAAAGATATGAGTGTATATATCAAGCCTCTTATCGATGAGTTACTAAAGTTATGGAATGGCCTCACTATGTATGATGTCTCCAGACCAATAGGACAAAGACAATTTCAATTCCATGCAATGCTTGTATGGACAATTCATGATGCCCTAGGGCTAACACATTTTTGTGTTATATTATAATGTTCGACTGCACTTTAACAATATTTAATTTGATGAAGTAGATATCATGCATGTTTTTAAAATAATATATTCCTTAAATATATAATGAAAAAAATTGACATATTTAATCCAATTATATATCATCTTGCAGGTCTTCAAACAAAGGGAAAATTTGCATGTCCAATTTGTGGTCCAAAGATGAAATCTTTAATATTCAAAAAAGTTTAGAAAAGGTGTAGTTTGATGAGTATAGTATAATTTCCTCCATAGAAATCATAAGTATCGAACTATTGAAAAATATCTTTTCAGTGGGAAAGAGGAGACTGCATCAAAACCACGAAGAATGTCACCTCGCCTATGGAAGTTGGAATATAATAGAATTAATCATCAAGGTTAGACATCAGATCAAATTGTTTATCTATCATATATGATATGTTTTGAAATTATATTTTTATATTGTGTTGTGTTTACTCATGTTGTAATTCGAGCCAATGATTAATGCACTTGTTTAACTTATATGCTTCATGAAGCTCATCAAGGCATTAATGGTCGGCTTCCACAGGGACTAAAAAGTTATCCCAGACAATTTAGTAGGTTTCCCTACTATGAGCAGTTACAAATTGTGCATTTGTTTGATACAATGCATAATGTGAAGAACACATGAAACAAGTTACGGCATCACTGGACGGAAGCCACCTGACAAAGAAAACTGTCAAAACTCCAGACCCATGAGTCAACTACGCACGGAAAAAACTCATCCAATTAAATAAATACGGAGACCAAAATCATATGTCATCTTGGTCATTACAGACAAACAGCCAAACGCCATAAAACAGTCACACAAAAACCTGACTCACGATCTACCCGAACACAAACAACATAACAACGTTACAAGAATCTAAATAGACGAAAACGCACGATCACAATGTCCTCCACTACGCACCGACCCGCACACATACGCAACCAAGATAAACGCACGCACCTTTTTTTTAGTGTATTGTGTTTACTACTTTTGGAAAAATAATGAAAAAATCATTTTATAATTGTTGTAGTACGTTCTACCTCTATCTCTCCTAGAAAACTTTGACAACAATGTCAAGAAATTTATATATGATCTTGGAAAATACATGAGGTAAGTAGCGAGATTTGTTCAATTTGCTGTATACATCTTATAATTGCTATTTGTTTTACTTGTTATGTAATATACTATATATTTTTGTTAAATATCGTTAATATATTTGCACCTTGAATCACTTGTAGATGGATGTCATCTAAAGAAATCCATAAAGAAGATATAAATTATTGCAAGAGAAAAATTCCTCGTCTAATGTGTGAAATGAAAAAGTGTCTACCTTCAACATTTTTCAATGCACAAGAATACTACCTTATACACCAAGTTGAGGAGATTGAATTGTGTGGACCTATACACACAAGGTCAATGTGGATGGTTGAGAGTTACTTGAAATTTTTGAAGGCTTTGGTTAGAGAAAGAGCACATCTTGAGGGTTCTATGGTGGAGGGATATATGGTATACCAGACCATGGTGTACATTAGTGATTATCTTCCTAAGTTTGCAACAAAGATCCATGTAGATCACATTTGGGACCCAACTCTATTAACAAATTCGAAGGGGAGTACCTGTTGGAGAAAGGTAGATTGACGAAAGTGAGAGGTAATTATAAGATGGTCATGAAGATTAATTGGAATATATTTTACATATGGTTTTTATGTATATTGTACTTATTTAATTCTTAATCTTCAATATACATCAATTCTAAATTAAGGTCGTATATTGTGGTATTTAACTAATTATACGTCATTTGTGAATTTTTATTTTTTTTGGTACAGTTCATCGAGAGTGGGATGCACTACATTTGTACGTCGCCAATAATCTTGATTGGATGATGGTATGGATTGAACGATGTCAACAATCTGGTCATGCATTAACGTGGGAAGGTGTGGATTCATTGGTTAAAGAAGCTCATCGTAATGGAGATTCCAATGTTACACAAAGGGAAATTGATTTACCATATGGTTTAAGAGATAAACAAGTACGTATAAATATATTAATCACCCATATTATTTAATTATTTTCAAGTATATTGATGTATATGTATCTTGAGATTGTTTTATTTGCATACATTCGGCCAAGAATAAATATGTTTATGAACTAATCATATTGCAATAATTTTTACATGTTTGACATATTGCAGGTGAAACACCACAAGGCTATGTGGTGCAATAGTCATAAATTTCAAATCAAAATATTGGATGACATGAAGAAAACTTGTGATTTTGGTATAACTACAGTCTTTTAGGTGACTAATGTTTCATCTAGAAGCGACATACATCCAAAAGTCTCAGAAAATCGATATTATGGGATTTTGGATGATATACTTGAGTGTGACTTTAAGTCCTTCAGATTAATTTTGTTTTTCGTCCTATGGTACAGGCTACGATTGAATGAAAATGATCCTGAGAGAACTATTATTGAACATGATAATGGATTTACCATGGTTAATACAAGGTTGATCAAGCGAGCTGGAAATGAGCCCTATGTTCTTCCAAGCCAATGTGAGCAGGTATTTTACTCGAAGGTTCCAGGTAAACCGGGTTGGTCATTTGTTGTTAAACATGATCCAAGAGGAAGGTTGGTAAAGTATAATATGGTGGAAGAAGAAGATACCGAAGAACTAGAAGATGATGTAGATGATGATCAAGATCAATAGTTAGCGATTGATGTCCCCTGACGTAAGATGGTCGAAGAGGAGGAACTAGACTGCATCCATGTAGGAGTTATTAATTCAAGAAGTTGATATCCGCGGTGGATGATGACATTATCGAAAACTAATGGTCAATGCATACGATGATGTAGTGACCAACTTACAATGTTTTAATCTCGATCTGATGATAAATGCACAAACAAATTGGATGAAGAAGAAGATCAATGACATTGGAAATGTATGTTATGAATATATTAGCTATTTGATATTAATTTCTTTATAGAATTATATTTGACTTATGTGGTTACATAATTAATTCATGATGTTTTACCTCTTATGCCATTACATAATTAATTTAATGATGTACTTTTAATGTTTGAAAGCTCAAAAAATTAAAACATTTCAATAGTGATGTTAACAACCTTGAAATTAGTGTGTTTTATGTTTCATGTGATCATAAAAGATTAAAAAGTCAGTTGTAGAGGTGGTTGTTCAGTGGTTGACATGTATGTTGGTTATTTTTACAATGTAACCAGGTTTGTCTTCTAATCTATGTATGGAATTACCAGTTCCAATCGAAGGCAGCTCGAAGGACCTGGACCAACTGATGAGGACTTTAAAAGCCTCCTACACTTCGGGCTCTGCAAGACCCTCGAGGGTGATCCCTTAATGTGTTTACAACCTATGTACCATTATTATAAACAACATTAACAATAGCAGATGATCTCACTTAATAGCTCAACATGATAAGATAATATCAACTAGAATTGGTTGTTCATAGACAATACCAACTATCTGGAGCGTGAGATAACTAAACACAACCCATTGTATAAGATAGTCAATGATTTGCAATTTTTAGAAAGCTCTAGGTGGAACACCCCTCCGTTTTGGATTTTTGGATTGGCAAGGTTCTTTGTATGTCTGATTATGCTTATGATGTAATTGTGAACTTAGTGAATGTTTGATCATGAACTGTTTAGTGATGCGCATGTTATATCATGATGTGATGATTGTGTCTGAACATGCTTTGACTTTGGAACTTGATTACTTGTGATCGTGATTGATTAAATGATGTGGAAGTTATATGTTGATGTGATGTTCTTTTATTCCGATGTTATCCTTATGGCATGATTTAGAATAACTTAGAAGATATCTGATTAAATGATATTTTATGCTATTGATCATATCATTGATGTTAGATGTCTCTCGCTTGCGAGTGCCCTACAATTCTGAGATTCCCTCTTCACGGCGTGTTTGATCATAACATACATATATATGTTGTACATTCAACATGTTCTTTGTTGTAGGTTTGCAGGTACATGACATCGACTCCACCTAGTTTCACAGGTGTGAGCGTGTCCATTTACCAACGGAAATTGATTGGGAGATAGTAGCTTAGGTCTTCCGAGCCAAGTCGTCACCCTAGTCATAGCGTGTTGTCGAGTTGTCGTCAGGGTCAGTTGTTTTAACTTGGCCAGTTTCCCCTTGAGTGTTTATTTAATTTCAAGTTTAAAGTTTATTAAATGACTTGCATAGTTTAATTGATGATTAAATGTGTTTAGTTGCAATGTTGAAATGTGATTTATATTATTGCTTTATTTGATGAAATTAATAAAATAATTATTGGGTTATTGATTGATTTGATTAATTAATAAACTAGATTTAGGTTATTAATTAATTAGATTAATAGTGATGTATTAAATGAAATAGTGATTTTGGCGTTATTGTATACCTAAATACAAATAAAATTGAAAATGGAAGTTATATTAAATATTTAGGATTTAATTAAAATCCTGTTTGAATAATTACGATTAAATTAAAATAAATAAATAAAGGATGGTGTGTTTTAATTTTACTTTTGAAAATCATAGAGAAAATAAATTCTTTGCAATTTGAAATGCCCTTTGTTTTACGAAAAATTTGGAAAATGCATAAAGTTAGAATTAAAAATTTGAAAATTGAGTTTTGAATTAAAAATTCAAAAACTGGTTTTATAAAATTAAAATTAGAAGTGAGAATTTTGAATTAAAAATTTGAAGTGAGATTTATAAATTAAAAAAAAAAATAAAAACTATGAAATGGGTTTTGGAATTAAAAATTTGAAATTGATTTTGAATTAAAACTTGAAATATTCCCATGCTTTTAAATTATATTTGGGTGAGTGGAAAATAGGGTTTTCTTTGACCAAAATTAGAAAAAACCCTATTTTGGGGGAATCTTGCAATTTTTTTTGGGAGAGATCTTCTTCTTGATGGTGGTTTGGTTTTGGTTTTTGGGGGAAGGAGATTGAAAGTTGTTGGAGGTGGATTTGAAGAGGTTCTTGAAAGCTCCATTCCAATATACAAATCTTGGAGAAAAATCAGGTTTTTCATACTCTTACTTTGAATCATTTTGAAAATAGATTAAATCTTGTTATGAATGTTTTGAAATCTTTGTTGGCTATGTGTAATCTTGGAAACATTGTTTGGAATCAATTTAAACTATGAAAATTCATTTTAAAACAAGCAATAGATGTTGAAAAATGATTCAAATGAAAAGATTTGATCCCTTTTGACAATTTGGAGAAAACCCAGAATTTTTACCATGCTTTTGTGTTTAAAATCTTTCCTTTTAACCTTCACCTCAAGAAAAATTTGCCCAATTTGGGCTGTGGAATGATGTAATTATATATAGATTTATCCATTCACATTATACAAAAGTTTTCCTTTTAAAAATAAAACTTTGCTGGGTGAAATTCATTATGATTTTTTACCAGACCTGGGTTTTGATTTGTTTTTTGTTTGTTTTATTTTCGTTTTAAAACGAAATTGAAAACAAATATAATATTAAAATTTATTTTTTTGGTTGTGTGGGGGCTGCCCACAGCTACCCCCCATCCATGGATGGGGAGGGGCTGCAAGCAACCACCACAGGGGCTGCGCCCCTGTGTGAGGCTGCGTAGCAGCCACACAGGGGTGCGTCCCCTGTTGCGGCTGCAATGCAGCAAAGAAAAAAAAAGGGCTTTTAATTAAGCCTTTGTTTATTTTTATAAAATTTTAGTATATTTAAATTTAGCTTTAATTGTATTTATTTTATTTAGAAAATAATTTTATATTATATCTTATATTATAATATATAATATTATATATATTTAATGTTTAATATTATATATATATTAAATATTAAATATTAAATATTTAAATAATATTATATATATAATATTTAATATAATATGTGTATTTTAAATAACTTTTCTAAATTAGTTGATTAATATCAAAATAGAATTAGGGTTTATAAAATAGTAATAATGATATTTCATTGACATTAAAATAATGTCAAATATTAAATAAAATTTTTATAATGATTATGTGACTATTATAGTGGAGGAAATTGATATTAAAATAAATAATTTGTAATATTGAAAAATTTAATTAGCTTAACTAAAATATGTTTAATTAATTAGATAATTAAACGGATACATTTATATTACATATTTATATATACATTTACATGTATATGTAATATATAGTTAAATTTGTGTATAAATTAGCGTATGATGTATATGTAAAGGCGAAAGTTATAATCACATGTTTTAATTAAAAGTTGGTTTTGTAATTAAATGAATTATTTATAAGTTGATTAAATCGGTTATTTTATAAAGATTATTTTAATCCTTATCCATAATTGAGCCAATAGAATTAAAGTATTAAGTTTAAAATTTCTCATTGGTGTCATGTGATTATTAGATAATTTAATGACTATTTTTAAAAGTTGATGTTGATCATACGTTTTATTTATAATATTGAATTCGATTATTTTATTTGTTTAATTCATGATGTAATATAGATTAAGTGATTAGAACTTAGTTAAATTATTGATGCGAATGTGAAATAAAGGCTAATTTATTAAATCTAAATGCCTATTTATCAAAACATTCTAAGTATAGAAAATTTAGAAACTTAGAGACAATGAATAACCTAGTTCAATCAGGTGGTTCTAATGATTAATTATGGAACAAAATGGAAGAGTTTAGGATTAACGAATGATTCATTTAAATTAAAGGGCTTTATTTGTCAAATGTTGTTTTATTGATAATTTGACTTTGATTAATTATAGGTTGATCAAGTAGAGTTGTATTATCGATTTAAATTCTTTAATGTCAGCAAGAGGATTTATGTATATAATATTTAGTATAATTGATTGAAATATATTTGTGATCAAGAAGAGATGAGTTTTAGTTGATTTATTAATGCGAATTGAAAGAAAGACTGATTTATTTGATCTAAACGTCTACTTATCAAAACGTTCTAAATACAGAACACAGTGGTTAAACTTAGAAGTAACGAATAATTTAATGAATCATATGAGATTGAGTTGTTGACTTATTGCTATAAGAGTAATTTATTTAATCCAGATGTCTTACAAATCATGTGGATTTACTTACAGTATATGATTGTGAAACATAGAGTGATTGATTGGTTTAATTCCAGTTCGATGATGCTCTTTATTAAAATGTCTTGATTTAGAATATGGCTATGAAATTTAGAGTAATTGAATGGTTGATATATATATGTCAATGTCATGAAAGTAAATGAGTTTATATTGGATCAATGCAAGTCATGAATACTGTGTTAGATTGGATTTAGGAAATCCGAACAGTAGCTCACTTCATTGTCTAAAATGTTCTCAGTGGTTAATTGTTCATCTTTGATGTGTTGTGGGGAAAAGTGCATAGTTACACCATGCCATTCCACCCGGTTTTCACATACGGGGATGTTTTATGCCTCCTTGGGAATAGGAGAGGGTCGTGTGTTTATGCCTCATTTGGATGGAGTGGTATTTTGTATTTTGTTTTCCTCTGGTGTATGGAGTGGATTATGTGACCTTGTTTACCTCCAGTGTTGGAGAGGGTTTTAACCTTGTTTTCCTCCAGTGTTTGGAGTGAGTTTCCTTGTTTTGTTACCTCCTTGGATTGGAGAGGTCGTGTTATCTGGTCACCTTTTGTGGTTATAACCATGTGTGTTGTCTTAGGAGAGTGGCTTGTAATGGGCATCGGTGCACAAAGTGGTGCCAGGATAACCCTTTGCAAGTTGGTTAATTCAGCGATAACTAAATTAAACTTTTAGAAGCTTAGGTTGCATCAAACATTAAACAAGATAATTTGTGCCTCGCTCATGGGCCCAAGGGCTATTTCGAGATTTGGGATGAGACGAGAGGGCCTGGAATGGCAAGATCATCTATCTCATCTTCACAAGAGGTATTTGGTTCCGCAGGAGTAAGCATGGGTGCCGGGAATGCGGTAGAGGGTACCAGGATAACCCGTGGAGTGGGGGCCGAGGCCTAGGAAGATTCCCAGAGGATATCCCTTGACGAACTATGTGATGACACTCTTCCTAAGTGAACAGTTTGTACTTGATATTTGTGACACTCTTGATCTATTATTTATCTGGAAGTAATGTAACCAATGTTGGTGTTGTGAGAGTCCTACCTTGAGTTGTACGTAGGACCTTTCAATTTCATGTGATGTGGTACTTGTATTTATTTCGTATCAATTTTGCATAGCCTGTGTCTAGTGGTAGATGGTCTTGTGTAGGAATACCTTGTTACTATCTCCTAGCACGGAGGGAGTGGAACCTTTTGGATTCCACGTGGTCGGGTGGTGTGCATCTTAATTTGTTGGTTCTTCTTCTTGTTCATGTGGTCGTGATTTCCAGTTGAAGAGCTCATGGGGATCAATTTCTTCTCATGCCTTGTTCTCTTAGTTCTTATTGTATTTTATTACCCCTCAGTTGTTATCGAGGTGGCATTTGTAATATGTAATCATTTTGTTGGAATTTACCTCATTCGGGGAATGAGTGTTGTAATCTTATTGTTTAAATGTTGTTAATTGAAATCTTTTGGTATTTCTTATTCTTTGTTGTAAGTTATCTTGTATGGAATGTATGTTGTATCATTTCCTTAAGTGTTTAAGGTTTCGGTTTATTTTAATGGTTGTTGTTGTTTGGGTTCTAAAGTAATCTTTGTCTCATGGCCTTAGAGGTTGTTGGCAATGTGTATTCATCTTACATGTTTTTGTACTTAAACAAAAAAAAATTGGTGCATTTAAGTAGTGAATTGCAACTTCCTCTAGGGTTGCGTGGCGACGTATTACACTAGGCAAAGAAAAATAAATACTAAACTACATGAATAATTACAACTTAGATCAGTGCCATACATCCATTGTAGGAGTCAAATTCATAAGCATCTAGATGTTTATAATAGATTTAATACATCACATATAAGATCCCTGACAATATTGCATTACAATTTCATCATTATGCATTCTAACCCAAGACTACTTATCAAATCCTTATACATCACATATTTTCTTATAATCCCATTCAAGAATTTTGATTAATTCCTTGAATTAAAGCTAAAATAGAATCATACACACCAGAACAGTGAGATGGATAAAACAACCCTTAGTTATTTCATTGAAAGTTCAGATATGCATGTACAATGGAGAGACATGAGCTCAAATTTTCATTTCAACTCAAATGCTAGTACTGTTATACAACATTAAATATCTATGAACTCAAAACTTGTTACATAATGACTCAAAACGTAAATTGCATTTCTCTAAAACCATCGGACTTTACAATTCGCTCTGCAACTTCACCTAGATTCAACAAAAAATATCTAACTTGCTAACCTGTACTTCTGGCCTTGAAATCCTTTTTATAGAAAATGAAGGAGCAAAAAGGCATCGGGCCAGAAAGTACACCTCTCACCAGTCAATTGGAGCACCTAGTGATATTCTAAAATTTGTTACAACAACCACCACCTTGAAAAATATTCTTTTTCAAAAATCGTTACAACAACAATCATCCTGGAGCATATTCTTGTTCATCATGTCGGTGGAGGAAGGTTGATGCAATAGAAAAAAACCACATGAAACCCACGCCAAGAAAGTCATCCATACAAAACTGGAAACATTGTAACCACAACATCTAATTTTCCACCTATCGGTAGCCCACTCTTTTTACTCATCATCATTCAAATACTTAGCCACCCACCTTTGGTATTCTTCATCAGTTGGCCAGTCAAAATTAATCACCTCATTTACCTTTGCACTATACGGCATATACTTTACCGCTACCTGATTAGCATCTCTTTCAAAAGATTCCAAAAATGAGCCGGTTCCAATAATCTTATCCATACAATTTACCAAAAAATCATAATATGAGTCATCAAAAATTATTTTAATTTGATTATTGATGACTTTACTTGCTTGATCCTAGCATTGTTGGAGTGTTCTGATTTCCCCCCACTCATCAATTATATCAGGTAACAGTTTGTTACCCCAATCATTGAAGTTCTTTACCAATTCCCTAGTCTTCCTACTTAGATCATCCGGTAAGGTCTGAAAACCTTGTAATGATTTAACTAATATATAAGTAGGCTTCAATGATTGGGGCCTGTTATTTACATCAAACCTTGAGGCTTTATTCATAACATCTAGATCATTCTCCCTAGGGATCCAATTTTGAATTATTGGAATCGCTATCCCCTGATCCCTATCAATATTCTTTATTGCTTCAAATAGCAAAGAATACAAAGAATGTATAGAGGGAAGTTTATTATCCACCTTTTCATTTAAATGCTCCAAAACAATAGTAACAATTTCTTTTTATTTTGAAAGAAAACCCTCCTCTTTTACCCTTAGTGATGTCTGTAATTGATCAATTTTATACATGAGCTGCCTCTTTGTTGGATCAACAAAGCACTTTGTTTCTTCATAAACTTGTTCTAGAGGAGGACTAAGAGCAGGATTTTGAATGGGAGACCCTGGTGTAGAAACATTTGGAGAAGCATGAGGCATTGACCTTGCTGTGGGAGGTGATGTGCTAGTTCTTGGAGCATTGGATGTTTCCCCAGTATGTCTATACTTGAACCTTTCTACTTCAGCTTGCAGCTCAACATTCCTCTATTGCATTTTACTATATTCTTATATTAAAATGTTATACTTCTCCATTAGGCTCTTTCTTTCAGCCTCCTCCCTTTCAACAGTCTTTTGGGCCAACTTGGCCACATTCACAATTAAACTAGTGGCTTCGGTTGTTGTAGTCTCTGAAGCCCTCTTTTTTATTAATCCTCCTTTAAAATTTGGATTAATATCAACAATGTCTGGCTTTCTTCCTTGTGGAGCCAATGCCCAAATTGCCAAGGTCTCATATTCTTCACTGAAGGTAGAGTTTTGTAATGCTGCCTTAACTTCTTCTTCAGAATCCTGAAAAGGATTCTTGGACTTTATAATTGCATTGAAAGCCACTACATCTGCGATGTCCTATTTAGGAAAAATCAAAACACCAGCCTGATTCACTAGTTGTCTTCCTTCTTTAGGAGTGATATTTTTGAACTCTTCCATTAGTTCAGCTTTCACTTCTTCATCATTCTCCTGATCTAACCTGTCAGGCCTTAGTTCTCTTCTCTCCTTGCATTTATTTTGATATTCCTTAAATTTCACCCTCCATGCCAATTGCAAGAATACAAGAGTCTTTACAAATACATTGTCATCTAAGAACTCCTTGCAAGCCTCCATTCTTGCATCCTACACACTCTTATCCTTCCTATCCAAATCAGATAGAACCAATTTAGCTGACCTAGGAGGGGATGACATATCAACCTGCATGTCTTGATTAGTAACAATAATTTCATCTATGAGATCCTCAAGTAGGTGATCAGTTCTTTGCCTCTTAGGGCTTGGCTCAGGTGGTGGTGATGGGGGACTGCGCTCTGGTGAAGAATTTTGGGCCTGGTCGTGAAGGCACCTTTATTAATTTCTTCTCTTTTCTATCTACTTCTTCCTCATCACTGCCAGTATCCCTTTTCCTCCTATAGATGGGCCACCTTTCTGTAGGTTGACATACTGACCTTGTTTCAATTGGCATATTACTTTGTCCTTGCATATCCAGACTTAGCCTTAAATTTATCTTTTTGGTTGTCAAGGTGTCCATTATCTCCTTGAAATTCTTCATTAAAAAGTCAATTCTCTTGTGGTATAGAGTGAATTTCATCAATGGATCATACATTGGATCCATTTCATGCACAATATCTAGTAGCTTACTCTAAGATATCCACTTTTCCTTGTTCAATTCTTGTGTATTTAAATCAAATTCAATCCTGATCAGATCCTCAGGGAAATTGATCTCATGTGGAAATTTACAACCTTTTATTCTTTGTCTGAAAAGAGCAAAGAAACCTTCAAGATCATGTTGTCGCCTTGGACCAAATCTCAAATGGTAATCAACAAAGAATTTGTCAAAATGTGTCTAGCCTCCCTTTGAAAATGTAAAGTTAGACACTACTGTATAATCAGGGAATAATGTTCCCTTCCCCTTTCCAGTTAGGTTATCTTCATGAATACACCCCATCTGCCACATAACTTCTGCAAACCCTAGTCTTGGTGGCACATTCTATGGCAGTATGTGAGGGGTTCCTTGAAATCCATATATTCTCAGGACAATGCTACCTAGATATGGGATAATGTCACCCCAGTTATGTAAACCCTTAATTCTGGTTTCCTCTCCTTCGGCCTAAGGAAATCATGCACTTCCTTATGGATCCTAGGTACATTTACCATCAATCTAGCCCTCAATCTTACAGTAAAATAATTATCAAATTGCACATAACTGGTGCTTTCCTTATTACAGGACAAATCTGCAGCCCATATCTATACTGGCAATCTTTCTCCATTAATCGGATGTCTGAAGTTCATCTTCTCAACAAAGAAATCAACATTCCTAAACAAAAACATATGCATCAACATGGAATACCAAAAGAATTGAGTACCAGTATCACCATTCTACAGCTTCGACAGTCCTTCATCTATCCTCTCCACCAAAAAAGAAGCAAAGTCATATGTTACAGAGAAGTTAGGGTGTTGTATTTGCACCCCCATGAACATGTATGCAATCGGCATTACTGCACCAGAGCTGAAACCCAAAATCTAACATAGTGAGTAGAAAGTAGCCAGGAAAGGCTTTGCAAAACAATTCAATTTGAAGGGTTCTTGGTCACTAGGGCTGATGTGAAATTATGAACCCCTTGCCTTAACTAGATGAGGTGGAAGCAGCTTAACCCTAAAAAGAGATTTCAATTTTGTATACTCCTGCTTCATTTCTTCAAGATTAATAGGAACCATGTCATCACTTGGCTCACTCAAATAAAAAGTATGTTGGATAACATCTTTCTTAATTTCTAATAGAACCTCTCCATCGTTATCTCTGATTACCCGTGTGATAGGGTCATATCTTTTGGCCACTGCTCTAAACAAGTCCACATCAGGGAACACATTTGGAACAACCAACTTTCCCATGTCGTACATCCATCCATTTGAAAAAGGATGAGGCAAATTGCTCTGTCCATACCATAATCTGAACATTTCTAAGCCTATGAGTGGAACCCTAACATCAACAATGTTGCAATTATTACACACCAACCCCTCCCCTAGGATTTTCCCTCGCATCAACACCAAACCTTTCTTTCTGTCATTTGTTGATAATGGAAATTGATTTAGGAAATCATCATACAAGTTTCTTTTCAAATACTCAATGTGGCCAGAGTGTTGTTTGGTTGGCGCCATTTTAGACAAACTAGGACCTCACTACAATGTTACACTTCAAGTGGCTATGACTAAGCAGAGATAGGAAATTACATAGTAAAAATACTGTAATTCCTCACAATTTATGATTAATCAATAGCCCTAACAAAAGATTTTAATGAACTCAGTGATAAGCATAGCAGACCACCCCTTCCCAAATTTAGGTGCAGAAAGATTGGGAAACAAAGAAAATTAACTCATGGCTTTTTTTGCACAAACTCTAATTTTTGGCTGCAGCTGCTCGCAATTTCAACTTTGGCTCTGAAACTATTTTCACGAAATACTTGGATGCTTTCTGATACAAATGAGATGAGTAAATTGATTTTATGTCAATCAAATCCTACAAGTAGATGTCTCATCCACCATTAAAGCTCACTCATGGGCTGCACAAAGGGCTTCAACCATAATTTGATGCATATTTAAATTTGAGTCGTTGATCCTTCAATTTGATCAAATCATCGACGACTATCTTCAAAATAGGTTGACATAATCGCCAACACGACAATAAAGGGGCCCATTATGTCATACACTATGAAGGAATGCCACGTGGTGGTTGCCCGCAATATTGTAATCCTTTGATTTTCCATCGCGAGATGGCGGGCACCGTCGATCTTTTTACCATAAATCCTGCTCCTTAAAAAATGGTCACCATCCTTTCCTTTAACTGTCGAGCAGCTTTTCCCTTAAATTCATAACATCTGCATTGAAATAAAACACGTGCATCTTACAAGCGCATTAGTAATCCACCTCGTAATACATTTAAAACCAGCAAGCACTTTCTTCACTCCTTAGGATTCATTGGATGAGACACGTGGCAGGCACCCGCAACATCACAATCCCAAAATTCCTAATCATAGGATGGCGGGCATCATTAATCTTGAAGAGACAGCTCATCAATCATCACGCAGATTTCATCCTTTAGGAAAGGCACATGGCACCCGCCTATGATATCGCGATCCCTGTAATTCCTGATCGCGGGATAGTGGGCGCCATTGATCTCGTTCCTTTAACACAGTCGCCAACCATGTCGGTAACCTTCGAGCAGCTTTTCTAGTGAGATTATAATATATCCGTCGATTTAGAACATGTGCATCTTGAGAACACTATAGTAATCTGCCCCTTAATACATTTAAAGCCAGCTACTGTTTCCTTTACTCTTTAGGCTTCATCGAATGAGACACGTGGCGCCCGCCCATGATTTCGCAATCAACCCAAGCACCATCATGGGATGGCGGGGAACGACTTAGATCAAATGGTATTTGGTCAGTGATAGCTCAAATTTGATACCTCGGATAGGACACATGGTGCCCACCCGTGATCCTTCAATTCCTGATCATGGGATGGCAGGCACCATTGATATCTATAGGAAGTAGATCAATGGTAGCACTAAATAAACCCTTGCAAAATAAAACATTCATTAAAAGGAGAAGTGGGCATTACTAGGTGGACGACAAATAAAAATATTATATTTATAGAAGAAATAAAATAAATTTACAAATTGTTTTATAATTTCACTTTTAACTTTAAATGTATGTTCACTCATTAAGTTGTATTTTTTTTACAATCACATTTTTATTTTAGATGTTTGTTTATAAAATATAAAGATGCATTAAAAATATATTAGAAATATTTTTCTTTATATTATATAGCATTCATAACATTAAATTAACATAGAATAATTTCACAACATCACTTAACCAATAAAGAAAAATTAATCATTACTATGCAACATTATTCTCACATCAAACTAACAAATAAACATTGAAAACAAATTTATTATTTTATATTATAACATTCATAACTTAAACCTTTTATACACAATATCAAGTTAATTATAAAAACACATAAAAATTTAATTTTTTTAACAATTTAATAAAATATAATTTAATATAATTAAGAAAAATTTAATAAGAATTATAGATAAATTTATGAAATATTGATTTACTTATCAAGAAAAAATCAATGATAAATTTACTTATTATAGACAAATTTACTACCAATCTATTTTAACCATCAAGAAAAAATTAATCATTAGTGATTGCAACATTATTGGCACATCTTTTAAACTCAAAATAAACATTGAAAAACATTTATTTTTATATTATAACATTCATAACTTAAACCTTTTTATACACAATGTCAAGTTAATTATAAAAATACATAAAATTATTTATAAGCAACTTAAATTTTTTAACAACATATAATAGAGTTTAGATTTGATATATCTCTCATATATCAACATAGGTAAATTTAAAAATATTTTAAATTATATAATTTCAAAACAAAATGAATGAATTTATAGAAGATTATTTTTATTAAAGTGATAGAATCTAATCCCAATACTAACATTAATTATAAGTCTAACCATAACCCCAACCCTAAAACTCACACTAATTAACTTCAAACCTAACTCTAATTTTATATCCAACCCTAAACATAACTATGATTCTAAAACTAACATTAATGAAACTCTAATTGAACAATAACCCTAACCCTAATACTAACCCTTGCCCCAATTGAACCCTAACACTAACCCCAAGCTCTATCATAGAACCTTAATATTTACCCCCAACCCCAACCCTAATCCTAATTGAATCCTACACCTAATTTTAAATAAAGTGTAACCTTATTTGAACCTTAAACTTAATTGAACTCATGTTTAGGGTTAGGGTTCAATTAATGTTAGGGTTGAATTATGGTTATGATTAGGGTCAAAATTCAAATAAAATTATGGTTGGAGTTTAATTAAGGTTGCTATTCACTTATGGTGAATGTTCAATTATTATTCAATTGGGGTTAGGGATCAATTAGGGTTATAATTCAATAAGGGTTTAATGAAGGTCAGGGTTAATGCTAGTCTTAAATTAGGGCTAGGATTAGAGTTAGGGTTCAATTAAGGTAAGGGTTATTGTCTATTTTCAGGTTAGGGTTCAATTAGAGTTCTCTAGGGTTTTGATACAATTAGGGTTAGGTTTCAACAATACCTAGGGTTACAATTATAGTTCAATTAGTGTTAGAGTTAGGGTTATAATAGTTCAATCAGGTTAGGGTCAAGGTTTAATTAGTGTTAGAGTTAGGGTTGCAATAATAAAATTTTCCATAATGATATGGAAAGGCATTCAATTGGATTCATATACAAATGCACAAATAAGAATTGGTAATTAATAATTCTCTAGAACTAAAGTTATAACAACAAATATAATCCTTAGCTTAATCATTTGTTCTTTGTTAGGGTTGGGATAAGAATTTAATGGGGCCAACCGAGACTTAGGAAATAAAACCCTGTGGAGGAAATAAAGTATTAAAATCAAAGTTGGGTTTTAATTTTAATCCGGTGACGTAAGCCTAAGCCATTAACCCCAGTGGTCATGTCACCGATGGCTTAGCCAAAGCCTTTCATTAAATACTAATTGTGCAATGTGTAGGTTTTTAAAATTCAAAGATATGGGAGAAGATCTCGATCGTACCCTGCCAACTCGTTGGCCTAAGGTGTCACCCTGTTATTTGGTGCGAGGTCAGCAAAAGGCAGATGTGTGTCCTATATGGATTAATGTTATTGGTCATGAGGAAGGTGAACGATGCTTCGTTGGATGTCAAACTAAGTTAGCCCAAGATAAACCGTTTGATCTGCCAACTCTTCAGGAGATCAATGGGCAATATTCGAAGTTGGAAAATGGCACATGGTGGTCATTTTATTGTACAACTGGTGAAGCATTAATGAATTATTCATTTCTTGTGTAGTCACATTGATCTCAATCTATGTGAATATGTTGTGGGAAATCATGAAGGGTGATCTTTGGATTCTCATGCAGCTCTAGTTAAACGGTGACAGTACATATGCTGCCTAATTGCCATGTTTGCACATGCATTTTTACTAAGCATTGATGAAGGTTGCCATTACCTCGCACAATAAATACAAGAGGAATTAACTACTAATAGTGTCATTCTTGTAGCAGTTAGAGAACTTTGTGGGCTGATTCTAACCAAGTTTGAGTGCTTGTCTTAGAAGAGAAAATGAGTAAGTCAGTAAGGAGGTATGTTCATTTGAGCTCACAAAAGCTCGGTCCTACTATTCAGGAAGGTGCTTTGGTTGACGAGCCCAGGCTTGTGCCCACTAGATGCAGTAGAAGGTTGCAATTCCAGGACGTTTCTGCTCAACTAGTAGATGAAAAAGGCAAGTAGTCAGTGGTGTGCTCTATTACTAGTGTCGGTAGGAAAATAAGGTATGGGCATGGCTCCTTATCTGGATGCCAACACTCGCCCATTGACCTTACGAGCAACACTTCTAATGATGTAACCGAGACCAACTCAGACTACTGTCAGTATTTAAGTCACTTCAATCACGGTCTACTCTGTGATGAGGAAGTGATATCTGTGGGCACATTGGTTGTTAAAACCCCAAGCGGATGGACTAGAACCGTATTGGGCAAGGACAAGAAAGAAGAGGAGGTTGAGGGTCTACCTTATTGGGAAAAAACTAGAAGTGGGTGTGTATACTAGGGTCTAAGTGTTGGTAATGGTAGGGTGGTGGGTAAATAAGAAGTTGCTATGGTGCCTTCGTGGCAATTTGATTGCCTAGTTTTTTTGCAGGGATAGCGACAAGGGGATTTTGATGACAATTTGTGTTCCCTTTTCTTTTAGTTTTCCCCAGTTCATGTGCCACTATGTTTTGCAGATTCGATGTGTGGGAAGTTTTGAAATGAAATTCAAATGCAATGGAGATTTTGTTCAAATAAAAATTTGTGGTGAAATTACATTTGAGCCCGAAGCTTGTTGCTCCCTTGTCATATAAAAGGGAATTCAAGGCTCATTTGTAGGGAGAGAACTAATGAAAGCTCTAGCTAGGTTTTGAGTTGAATATATGGGTAGAAAGATATTTGTCCTTTGATGAGGAAGTGATATATGTGGTGCCATTGGCTATTAAAACTCCAAGTGGATGGATTAGAACCGTATTGGGCAAGGAAAAGAAAGAAGAGGAGGCTGAGGGTCTACCGTATTGGGCAACAACTAGAAGCGGGCGTGTAGACTGGGGTTTGAGTGCTGGTAAGGGTAGGGTGGCGGGTAAATAAGAAGTTATTGTGGTGCCTTAGTGGCAATTAATTTGGTTGCCTAGTTTTTTGCGTGGATACAAAGGGGATTGTGATGACAATTTGTGTTCCCTTTTCTTTTACCTTTCCCTAGTTCATGCACTATATATGTTTTGCAGATTCAACATGTGGGAAGTTTTGTAATGAAAGTCAAATGTAATGGAGAATTTGTTCAAATAAAAATTTGTGGTGAAATTACATTTGAGCTCGAAGCTTGTTTCTCCCTTGTCATATAAAAGGGAATTCAAGGATCATTTGTAGGGAGAGAACTGATGAAAGCTCTAGCTAGGTTTTGAGTTGAATAAATGGGTAGAAAGATATTTGTCCTCTGATGAGGAAGTGATATCTATGGTGCCATTGGCTGTTAAAGCCCCAAGTGGATGGAATAGAATAGATAGCCTATTTTGAGTTTTGGATGAATATATGAAAATTATCTTAAATTGTATGTAGATATGACTTATAAGCATGAATAAACATATAATTCTAATATATTTTCTCTCCTTATGTGGATTTGAGTGAATTTTGAATGAAATGTTAATGATGTTCTAATTATTCTTTTGAGAATCTGTCTAATTGTGTGTCTATGTTTTGGGTAGAATTCAATTTTAAAATTTTGAGGTTTCATATTTATGTGTGAGATTGATCTAATATTCCAGAAAATGAATGTTAAAATATCATGAAAAAAATGGGCATAGAATGAATGTAGAAGTAAAATTATATTTTGCATATATTCATAAAATAAGATCTAATAAACAAAAAAATATATGCAATTAAAAATAAAGGAAAAAATAATTCAACCCAAATTCTAGATAAGCCGTAGATAATTAGATTATATGATAAATTCCTTAAGGCTAGGGTTAGGGTTTGATTAGGATTATTGTTCACTTAGGGTTATGATTAGAGTTATGAATCTACAATTAGGTTCAATTAGGTTAAGTGATTAGAGTTATGAATCTACAATTAGGGTTCAATTAGGGTTATGATTAGAGTTATGAATCTACAATTAGGGTTGAATTAATGTTCACTTAGGGTTTCTTTCTTGGGAGAAGTTTATTGAATGGTAAGTGTATTTTATAAAATTAATATGTCAAGAATTAATTTTAGATAATACTACATGTGGTTTTTCATATGGCATTAAATTGTAGATTAAAATTGATAATAGATTTCCTTCCTTCTTTTGCATTGTAAGCTACCATAATATATGGCCTTAAAATCCTATTCATATTTTGAGCTTTTCTAAACTATACAACATGACATCCAACAAAAGAATTTGTTATGCATTTTTTTTATGCACAAATC
>VDFB02358134.1:104683244-104700365 GCA_007258455.2 Sequoia sempervirens | reverse complement strand
CAATTGACTGGTGAGAGGTGTACTTTCTAGCCCAATGCTTGTTTTCTCCTTCATTTTCTATAAGAAGGATTTCAAGGCTAGAAGTATGAGTTAGCAAGTTAGATAATTTTTGTCGAGTCTAGGTGAAGTTGCAGAGAAAATTGTAAAGTCCCATGGTTTTATAGAAATGAAATTTAGGTTTTGAGTCATTATGTAAAAATGTAAGCCTTTGAGTTCATAGATATTTCAATGCTGTATAACGTAAATATTTCAGCATTTGAGTTGAAATGAAAATTTGAGCTCATGTCTCTCCATTGTACATGCATATCTGAACTTTCAATGAAATAACTAAGGGTTGTTTTATCCATCTCACTGTTCTGGTGTGTATGATTCTATTTTAGCTTTAATTCAAGGAATTAATCAAAATTCTTGAATGGGATTATAAGAAAATATGTGATGTATAAGGATTTGATAAGTAGTCTTGGGTTAGAATGCATAATGATGAAATTGTAATGCAATATTGTCAGGGATCTTATATGTGATGTATTAAATCTATTATAAACATCTAGATGCTTATGAATTTGACTCCTACAATGGATGTATGGCACTGATCTAAGTTGTAATTATTCATGTAGTTTAGTATTTATTTTTCTTTGCCTAGTGTAATACGTCGCCACGCAACCCTAGAGGAAGTTGCAATTCACTACTTAAATGCACCAATTTTTTTTTGTTTAAGTACAAAAACATGTAAGATGAATACACATTGCCAACAACCTCTAAGGCCATGAGACAAAGATTACTTTAGAACCCAAACAACAACAACCATTAAAATAAACCGAAACCTTAAACACTTAAGGAAATGATACAACATACATTCCATACAAGATAACTTACAACAAAGAATAAGAAATACCAAAAGATTTCAATTAACAACATTTAAACAATAAGATTACAACACTCATTCCCCGAATGAGGTAAATTCCAACAAAATGATTACATATTACAAATGCCACCTCGATAACAACTGAGGGGTAATAAAATACAATAAGAACTAAGAGAACAAGGCATGAGAAGAAATTGATCCCCATGAGCTCTTCAACTGGAAATCACGACCACATGAACAAGAAGAAGAACCAACAAATTAAGATGCACACCACCCGACCACGTGGAATCCAAAAGGTTCCACTCCCTCCGTGCTAGGAGATAGTAACAAGGTATTCCTACACAAGACCATCTACCACTAGACACAGGCTATGCAAAATTGATACGAAATAAATACAAGTACCACATCACATGAAATTGAAAGGTCCTACGTACAACTCAAGGTAGGACTCTCACAACACCAACATTGGTTACATTACTTCCAGATAAATAATAGATCAAGAGTGTCACAAATATCAAGTACAAACTGTTCACTTAGGAAGAGTGTCATCACATAGTTCGTCAAGGGATATCCTCTGGGAATCTTCCTAGGCCTCGGCCCCCACTCCACGGGTTATCCTGGTACCCTCTACCGCATTCCCGGCACCCATGCTTACTCCTGCGGAACCAAATACCTCTTGTGAAGATGAGATAGATGATCTTGCCATTCCAGGCCCTCTCGTCTCATCCCAAATCTCGAAATAGCCCTTGGGCCCATGAGCGAGGCACAAATTATCTTGTTTAATGTTTGATGCAACCTAAGCTTCTAAAAGTTTAATTTAGTTATCGCTGAATTAACCAACTTGCAAAGGGTTATCCTGGCACCACTTTGTGCACCGATGCCCATTACAAGCCACTCTCCTAAGACAACACACATGGTTATAACCACAAAAGGTGACCAGATAACACGACCTCTCCAATCCAAGGAGGTAACAAAACAAGGAAACTCACTCCAAACACTGGAGGAAAACAAGGTTAAAACCCTCTCCAACACTGGAGGTAAACAAGGTCACATAATCCACTCCATACACCAGAGGAAAACAAAATACAAAATACCACTCCATCCAAATGAGGCATAAACACACGACCCTCTCCTATTCCCAAGGAGGCATAAAACATCCCCGTATGTGAAAACCGGGTGGAATGGCATGGTGTAACTATGCACTTTTCCCCACAACACATCAAAGATGAACAATTAACCACTGAGAACATTTTAGACAATGAAGTGAGCTACTGTTCGGATTTCCTAAATCCAATCTAACACAGTATTCATGACTTGCATTGATCCAATATAAACTCATTTACTTTCATGACATTGACATATATATATCAACCATTCAATTACTCTAAATTTCATAGCCATATTCTAAATCAAGACATTTTAATAAAGAGCATCATCGAACTGGAATTAAACCAATCAATCACTCTATGTTTCACAATCATATACTGTAAGTAAATCCACATGATTTGTAAGACATCTGGATTAAATAAATTACTCTTATAGCAATAAGTCAACAACTCAATCTCATATGATTCATTAAATTATTCGTTACTTCTAAGTTTAACCACTGTGTTCTGTATTTAGAACGTTTTGATAAGTAGACGTTTAGATCAAATAAATCAGTCTTTCTTTCAATTCGCATTAATAAATCAACTAAAACTCATCTCTTCTTGATCACAAATATATTTCAATCAATTATACTAAATATTATATACATAAATCCTCTTGCTGACATTAAAGAATTTAAATCGATAATACAACTCTACTTGATCAACCTATAATTAATCAAAGTCAAATTATCAATAAAACAACATTTGACAAATAAAGCCCTTTAATTTAAATGAATCATTCGTTAATCCTAAACTCTTCCATTTTGTTCCATAATTAATCATTAGAACCACCTGATTGAACTAGGTTATTCATTGTCTCTAAGTTTCTAAATTTTCTATACTTAGAATGTTTTGATAAATAGGCATTTAGATTTAATAAATTAGCCTTTATTTCACATTCGCATCAATAATTTAACTAAGTTCTAATCACTTAATCTATATTACATCATGAATTAAACAAATAAAATAATCGAATTCAATATTATAAATAAAACGTATGATCAACATCAACTTTTAAAAATAGTCATTAAATTATCTAATAATCACATGACACCAATGAGAAATTTTAAACTTAATACTTTAATTCTATTGGCTCAATTATGGATAAGGATTAAAATAATCTTTATAAAATAACCGATTTAATCAACTTATAAATAATTCATTTAATTACAAAACCAACTTTTAATTAAAACATGTGATTATAACTTTCGCCTTTACATATACATCATACGCTAATTTATACACAAATTTAACTATATATTACATATACATGTAAATGTATATATAAATATGTAATATAAATGTATCCGTTTAATTATCTAATTAATTAAACATATTTTAGTTAAGCTAATTAAATTTTTCAATATTACAAATTATTTATTTTAATATCAATTTCCTCCACTATAATAGTCACATAATCATTATAAAAATTTTATTTAATATTTGACATTATTTTAATGTCAATGAAATATCATTATTACTATTTTATAAACCCTAATTCTATTTTGATATTAATCAACTAATTTAGAAAAGTTATTTAAAATACACATATTATATTAAATATTATATATATAATATTATTTAAATATTTAATATTTAATATTTAATATATATATAATATTAAACATTAAATATATATAATATTATATATTATAATATAAGATATAATATAAAATTATTTTCTAAATAAAATAAATACAATTAAAGCTAAATTTAAATATACTAAAATTTTATAAAAATAAACAAAGGCTTAATTAAAAGCCCTTTTTTTTTCTTTGTCGATTGTGCCTTTAACAGGGACGCATTCGCGGTGGTCGCTACATTTTAGCCACACAAAGCGTCGGTGGTTGTTATGTACTCTCCCATCCATGGATGGGGTAGCTGTGGGCACCCCACACAACCAAAAAAATAAATTTTAATATTATATTTGTTTTCAATTTCGTTTTAAAACGAAAATAAAACAAACAAAAAACAAATCAAAACCCAGGTCTGGTAAAAAATCATAATGAATTTCACCCAGCAAAGTTTTATTTTTAAAAGGAAAACTTTTGTATAATGTGAATGGATAAATCTATATATAATTACATCATTCCACAGCCCAAATTGGGCAAATTTTTCTTGAGGTGAAGGTTAAAAGGAAAGATTTTAAACACAAAAGCATGGTAAAAATTCTGGGTTTTCTCCAAATTGTCAAAAGGGATCAAATCTTTTCATTTGAATCATTTTTCAACATCTATTGCTTGTTTTAAAATGAATTTTCATAGTTTAAATTGATTCCAAACAATGTTTCCAAGATTACACATAGCCAACAAAGATTTCAAAACATTCATAACAAGATTTAATCTATTTTCAAAATGATTCAAAGTAAGAGTATGAAAAACCTGATTTTTCTCCAAGATTTGTATATTGGAATGGAGCTTTCAAGAACCTCTTCAAATCCACCTCCAACAACTTTCAATCTCCTTCCCCCAAAAACCAAAACCAAACCACCATCAAGAAGAAGATCTCTCCCAAAAAAAATTGCAAGATTCCCCCAAAATAGGGTTTTTTCTAATTTTGGTCAAAGAAAACCCTATTTTTCCCACTCACACCCCAAAAATATAATTTAAAAAGCATGGGATTTCAAGTTTTTAATTCAAAATCCACTTCAAATTTTCTTTAATTCCAAAACCCATTTCATACTTATTTCAATTTATAAATTCACTTCCAAATTTCAACGTGTAAAATTTCCACTTCTAATTTTAATTTTATAAAACCAATTTTTGAATTTTTAATTCAAAGCTCAATTTTCAAATTTTTAATTCTAACTTTATGCATTTTCCAAATTTCTCATAAAACAAAGGGCATTTCAAATTGCAAAGAATTTATTTTCTCTATGATTTTTAAAAGTAAAATTAAAACAAACTATCCTTTATTTATTTATTTTAATTTAATCATAACTATTCAAACAGGATTTTAATTAAATCCTAAATATTCAATATAACTTCCATTTTCAATTTTATTTGAATTTAGGTATACAATAATGCCAAAATCACTATTTCATTTAATACATCACTATTAATCTAGATAATTAATAAACTAAATCTAGTTTATTAATTAATCAAATCAATCAATAACCCAATAATTATTTTATTAATTTCATCAAATAAAACAATAATATAAATCACATTTCAACATTGCAACTGAACACATTTAATCATCAATTAAACTACGCAAGTCATTTAATAAACTTTAAACTTGAAATTAATTAAACACTCAAGGGGAAACTGGCCAAGTTAAAACAACTGACCCCGACAACAACTTGACAACACGCTATGACTAGGGTGACGACTTGACTCGGAAAACCTAGCTACTATCTCCCAATCAATTATCGTTGGTAAATGGACACGCTCACACCTATGAAGCCAGGTGGAGTCGATGTCATGTACCTGCCAACTTGTAACAAAGAACATGTCGAATGTGCAAAATATATATGTATGTTATGATCAAACACACCATGAAGAAGGAATCTCAGAATTGTAGGGCACTCGCAAGTGAGTGATACAATCCGTCCCCTTCACCAATACAGTATCTCTAACTGACGCATCTAACATCAATGATATGATCAATAGCATAAAATATCATTTAATCAGATATCTTCTAAGTTATTCTAAATCATGCCATAAGGATAACATCGGAATAAAAGAACATCACATCAACATATAACTTCCACATCATTTAATCAATCACGATCACAAGTAATCAAGTTCCAAAGTCAAAGCATGTTCAGACACAATCATCACATCATGATATAACATGCGCATCACTAAACAGTTCATGATCAAACATTCACTAAGTTCACAATTACATCATAAGCATAATCAGACATACAAAGAACCTTGCCAATCCAAAAATCCAAAACGGAGGGGTGTTCCACCTAGAGCTTTCTAAAAATTGCAAATCATTGACTATCTTATACAATGGGTTGTGTTTAGTTATCTCACGCTCCAGATAGTTGGTATTGTCTATGAACAACCAATTCTAGTTGATATTATCTTATCATGTTGAGCTATTAAGTGAGATCATCTGCTATTGTTAATGTTGTTTATAATAATGGTACATAGGTTGTAAACACATTAAGGGATCACCCTCGAGGGTCTTGCAGAGCCCGAAGTGTAGGAGGCTTTTAAAGTCCTCATCAGTTGGTCCAGGTCCTTCGAGCTGCCTTCGATTGGAACTGGTAATTCCATACATAGATTAGAAGACAAACCTGGTTACATTGTAAAAATAACCAACATACATGTCAACCACTGAACAACCACCTCTACAACTGACTTTTTAATCTTTTATGATCACATGAAACATAAAACACACTAATTTCAAGGTTGTTAACATCACTATTGAAATGTTTTAATTTTTTGACCTTACAAACATTAAAAAGTACATCATTAAATTAATTATGTAATGGCATAAAAATTAAAAACATCATGAATTAATTATGTAACCACATAAGTCAAATATAATTCTATAAAGAAATTAATATCAAATAGCTAATATAATCGCATAACTTATACATTTCAATGTCATTGATCTTCTTCTTCATCCAACTGTTTGTCTGTATCATCCGATCCAGATTCGACATTGTAAGGATTGGTCATACCATCATCATTGTCATTGATATTAGTTTCGATAATGTCATCATCCACACGGATATCAACTTCATGAATATTAACTCCTACATCAGATGTCATGATCTAGTTCCTCCTCTTCGACATCTTCGTCAGGGACATCATCAACCAATTCATTGATCTTGATCATCATCTACATCATCTTCAGTTCTTCTAGAGATTCTCTTCTTCCAACACATACATATGCTCTTTACCAACCTTCCTCTTAATCATGCTTGAAGGAACAGGTACTCTGTCCAAACGGGTTTACTCGGAACCCTTCTAGAAAGTAAAATACCTGCTCACATTGGCGGTAAACATAGGGCTCTGTTTCCACTTCGCTGATCAACCTTTGTACAACTATGGTAACCACATCATGTTCAATAATAGTTCTCTCAGGATCATTTTCATTCAATCGTAGCCTGTACCATAGGACGAAAAACAAAATTAATCTGAAGGACTTAAAGTCACACTCAAGTATATCATCCAAAATCCCATAATATCGATTTTCTGAGACTTTTGGATGTATGTCGCTTCTAGATGAAACATTAGTCACCTAAAAGACTGTAGTTATACCAAAATCACAAGTTTTCTTCATGTCATCCAATATTTTGATTTGAAATTTATGACTATTGCACCACATAGCCTTGTGGTGTTTCACCTGCAATATGTCAAACATGTAAAAATTATTGCAATATGATTAGTTCATAAACATATTTATTCTTGGCCGAATGTATGCAAATAAAACAATCTCAAGATACATATACATCAATATACTTGAAAATAATTAAATAATATGGGTGATTAATATATTTATACGTACTTGTTTATCTCTTAAACCATATGGTAAATCAATTTCCCTTTGTGTAACATTGGAATCTCCATTACGATGAGCTTCTTTAACCAATGAATCCACACCTTCCCACGTTAATGCATGACCAGATTGTTGACATCGTTCAATCCATACCATCATCCAATCAAGATTATTGGCGACGTACAAATGTAGTGCATCCCACTCTCGATGAACTGTACCAAAAAAAATAAAAATTCACAAATGACGTATAATTAGTTAAATACCACAATATACGACCTTAATTTAGAATTGATGTATATTGAAGATTAAGAATTAAATAAGTACAATATACATAAAAACCATATGTAAAATATATTCCAATTAATCTTCATGACCATCTTATAATTACCTCTCACTTTCGTCAATCTACCTTTCTCCAACAGGTACTCCCCTTCGAATTTGTTAATAGAGTTGGGTCCCAAATGTGATCTACATGGATCTTTGTTGCAAACTTAGGAAGATAATCACTAATGTACACCATGGTCTGGTATACCATATATCCCTCCACCATAGAACCCTCAAGATGTGCTCTTTCTCTAACCAAAGCCTTCAAAAATTTCAAGTAACTCTCAACCATCCACATTGACCTTGTGTGTATAGGTCCACACAATTCAATCTCCTCAACTTGGTGTATAAGGTAGTATTCTTGTGCATTGAAAAATGTTGAAGGTAGACACTTTTTCATTTCACACATTAGACGAGGAATTTTTCTCTTGCAATAATTTATATCTTCTTTATGGATTTCTTTAGATGACATCCATCTACAAGTGATTCAAGGTGCAAATATATTAACGATATTTAACAAAAATATATAGTATATTACATAACAAGTAAAACAAATAGCAATTATAAGATGTATACAGCAAATTGAACAAATCTCGCTACTTACCTCATGTATTTTCCAAGATCATATATAAATTTCTTGACATTGTTGTCAAAGTTTTCTAGGAGAGATAGAGGTAGAACGTACTACAACAATTATAAAATGATTTTTTCATTATTTTTCCAAAAGTAGTAAACACAATACACTAAAAAGTACATGCATTATACAGGTGCATATAATATACCAGAATAATTACCTTAATGAAGGTATGCCAATCATGCATTTTCATCCCTAACCCAAATTCACCTTTTCTTTTGTTATTATATTATTTATGTTCACAGCAACCGGGAAATCAAATTTTGTATGACTTCTTTTTATAGCATTGCTTTCTTTGCTGTTTCCATTAAATCCTGCAAAAAAGAATGACATCTCATATGAACACTTCTTTTGGTCTCCATCGCTATTTAATTGAATGAAATTTTTCCATGCATGATTGGCTTCCTGAATGTCAGTACAAATTTTGACAATTTTTTCTTTGTCAAGCCTTCCATCCAATATTTTCCATAACATTTCTATTATATTCTTTCTGATATGCATTGTATCAAACAAATGCACAATTTGTAGCTGCTCATAGTAGGACAACCTACTAAATTGTCTGGGATAACTTTTTAGTCCCTCTGAAAGCCGACCATTAATGCCTTGATGAGCTTCATGAAGCATATAAGTTAAACAAATTAACGACAATCATTGTCAATTACAACATGAGTAAACACAACACAATATAAAAATATAATTTCAAAACATATCATATATGATAGATAAACAATTTGATCTGATGTCTAACCTTGATGATTAATTCTATTATATTCCAACTTCCATAGGCGAGGTGACATTCTTCGTGGTTTTGATGCAGTCTCCTCTTTCCCACTGAAAAGATATTTTTCAATAGTTCGATACTTATGATTTCTATGGAGGAAGTGTCTATACTCATCAAACACCTGCTTTTCTAAACTTTTTGAATGACAAGATTTCATCTTTGGACCACAAATTGGACATGCAAATTTTCCCTTTGTTTGAAGACCTGCAAGATGATATATAATTGGATTAAATATGTCAATTTTTTTCATTATATATTTAAGGAATATATTATTTTAAAAACATGCATGATATCTACTTCATCAAATTAAATATTGTTAAAGTGCAGTCGAACATTATAATATAACACAAAAATGTGTTAGCCCTAGGGCATCATGAATTGTCCATACAAGCATTGCATGGAATTGAAATTGTCTTTGTCCTATTGGTCTGGAGACATCATACATAGTGAGGCCATTCCATAACTTTAGTAACTCATCGATAAGAGGCTTGATATATACACTCATATCTTTAACTTGGTACTTACCTAGTTGAATCAACATAAACATTACATAATTATTATAACCATTTTACTGCAATATATATAAATTAATGTACATGACTATTGAATGAAAAAAATATAAGTCATTATGCAACAAATAAGACAAAATTAGATGCTACTACGTTAAAGATAATTGATGTAAACAAATACCTAGAACAATCATTGACAACATTATGTGCTCCCTCTTTATTGACATCCATGGAGGAATGTTATTGTTGATAACAAAAAAATGCCACACTGAGTAAATAGATCGTAGCTCTCCAAATGGATTGACACCATCCACTCCCAATGAAAGCCTGAGATTACGAGGTTCTTCTTTAAAGTGTGGCCATTTTTCCTCCATGTCCCTAAATGCAGAACAATCCACGGGCATTTGAAGAATGTCATCTCCACTTCTATTTTGTGCATGGTAATCCATAAATTGTGCTAAGCTTTCTCACCTAAATAATCGTTGCATACATGGAATAATGGGAATATAACGAAGACCCTTGCAAGGCACCTTTTTTGTTAGTTGATTTGTTTGATATCTACTGATATGACATTTCAGGCATTCTATTGCAAATTTCTATTGTTTATGATATATAATATGATCATTGGGACATGCATCTATTGCTTGATACTCCATTCTGATATCTTTCATAATGGCACATAAATCTTTGTATGAGCGAGGTAATATATTTGATGGTGGTAACAAAAATTCACCCATCAATCTACAACAAAAAATAATTTGTTCATATAAAGAATATTTATGGTACATATTTCATCCTTTATTTACTAATGATGAACTAACAACAATTAAAATAGATGAAAAAAGATGACATATATGACATACCTTAACATCTGTGAGATTGCTATGTTTGATAAACCATTCATAACCTTCAAATTCAACAACAACAATACAGCAGAGAGAAGAGTTGTTTTGGAGCTTTCATAAAGGGGCTCATATGCCTTCTCAAGTATAGGTAAATCATGAACATCATCAAACTCATCTTGATCATCATGATCAAATCTGCCACTAAATGTGTCATGGATCAATCTATTTGTACCATCATCTTCAATTGTGTTTTCTGGTGCATTATCATCTTCTTCCATAAGATCATTAAGTTCATCTTCGATATTCACAACTCCATGTTCGTCTGCTTGCAAAACCACATTCTATGGGCCGTGATAATCCATATCATCTACCCTAGGGTGCCCAACCTTTATAATAATGATTGACACAAATAAACCATGATCATGATCAAGTGATTATATATATATATATATATATATATAAAATGTTAAAATGATATAAAAATTTACAAATTCAATCAATATAAACACATATAATGAACTTACCAATGGACAATAATCATGCCCCCCTTCAATGTGACCATGCTGCCTACAATGTTTATCAGCTGTTGTGATCAAAAGTCATCTCGTATTTAAGCCCTTGCAATTATTGCAAGGAAAATAACATTTCCCATCACCCTTTCTTTTCAATCTAGCCCACAATCTATCAAGTGTCTCTTCATTTTCTTCTGGACTAATATTATATAACATGATTTTTCTTTACCAAGATTGACTATTTAGATCTTCAAAAAATATCAAAATCACACTCCAATAATTTGTATTCATATACAAGTAACATAATATAATAATTCTGATATTTTACACCAAAAAAATTTGGCATGCAACCACCCCTGCAAAAGAGAAGATAGTCTGAAGTTAATGACCCTAAAAAACACTTTCAAATGCTAATTCCAAAACTTATTAAATTCTAATTTTAATATGATTTCCAACTGTTAAGACTCCTAAAATTAGAATATTGAACTTGATCAAAAACTTCCTTCAACAATGGAGGTAGCGAGCTAGTAAGAGCAAGTGACCCATTCCTAAGGAGCAACAAGTCAGAATCATCATTGCTAATGTCAATACGGATTTATCCTTTTAGTTAAAGATGCAATGTGTCACTTCTTATGACAAGATTATCCCAAGGGCCCTCAACATTGAGAGATCCCTAATAAAAAACAACAGAAGCATTGGTAAGAGCATGATTAGGGTACAAACCCCAGGCCTCCGTAGAAACATAAACAATAACTATAGCGGATTAGTGAGGTTGCAATACTTTGTGGGGTAATAAAAAATCTTGCAATCTACGTGATTGGTAGTCAATAACAAGCACACTATGGAACTTATGGTCGTAAATGCAATCTATGAAGAAGAACGATACCACTTGATATGGATAATAAAAGAGGCTGAGCAGCGACAAGATAATAAAGCTCAAACCTGTATAGTAAAGTATCTTTGCACAGCGATTTCCTTACCCCTTGCCGACCTTAAGGGTTTTTCAAATGCTTTAGGTAGTGTTAGACAAGGCAAATGCAATCGTGGAATGACTGTCCAAATGAAGTAACAGTGGTAATCATAGGTTCAATGTTTCTTCTTAGCCATTAATGTATAATGGAGGTAGTGGATTGCATGTTTGAGCAGTGTTTTGAGACTCATCAAAGATGGGAGAATAGTGAATAATACCTTGTGGACTGTGAAGTAGTTTCAATAAGGTTGAAGGATCTTAAGAACTACAATACCATGAAACAATGAGTCCCCTGTAGTAAGTAGGCAGTCTATAGGGCATAGCTTGATTTTATAGAAGGATGCTCATGAAAGGAATTTTCAAGTGATAGTGAGTGAGCTGTTTGAGATTGCAAATGAGGGTAATACCTAGTCTTAAAGGAAGGCAGCAAAGAAATGTGCAAGAAAAACCCAAACCGCACACAACAAAACACCCGGCCAAATGCTGGTCTCCACAACGCCCTCGAGCCTGGAAATAATGCAAATCCTTACCGTATCTCTCACGATGAAAGACCCACCAATAATGTAATATGACTGGAACCTGGCGATGACCACGCATGTCAGCTGGCGACCCACATTCAATACATCATTTATTTATTTTTAAATTAAAAGAAATCATTCTAAACCCTATATAGGATACATTGATACTTCAAAACCTCCTCAGAAAGAATTTGAGATTATGCTAATATATCGGCAACATTCATAAGGTTTTGAAAATATTGATCACTCTCTTAGAATACCAGCCTATTAAACATAGGGTTGTGCTTGAATGCACTACATAATTGATATAACACAACCACTCTGCATATCAACTAGAGTTATAGGCTCTTTATTGTAGTAAGAGGTAATCACTCTCTAATCATGATATAATTACATCCTAACTTGTTAAACTTGAGACAACCTAAATGCACCCAATGATGATTGACACCTACATTATACAACCTGAATTAACTACATTATATGAGTGCCTCCATTTCTATCACAACATAGAAACATCAAACTTGGGTCACACATGAATGCATCCTGTATTTTTTATAGCACAACTATGCCACATGACCAATAGAGTTATGGATCACATAATTATAGTCACAAGAATTTGTTCCTTGGTGGCAATCTTATGGTGATTCCACACAACAAAATCTGGACATGAAATTCTCAAAACCCTTAACCTCTAAAAATGAAATCTAATGAGATGTTGCTTTAAAATATGATTTTCAAGCCTGGAACTATAAATCTGACTTCACAACTAAATTCTGCAAAAAGACAATGACTACCCTCAACCTAATGATATCTTCTTGAATTTTTCTCTTATTTTTTCCCAAGAAAATCGTCCTTAGTTCTCCACAAACTATCTCAAGTAGAGCAAAACACTATCGCAATAAATCAGGCGCGAACTCACTTTTCTTTATGTCGGCCACAATTTTTTTTTTTTCTATTTCTCATCTTTTTCAAAAATTTGACAAAAATGATAGCCAACATTTCGATGAGCCCCAGGTTCATCGAAATTTCAACCAACATCGGCGATAAACTTTCAAAAATTGAAAATTACACATCAAATTTTACAAGCACCTGACGAACATCGAATTTTACATATATCGCATGCCCCAGAGGACTTGACATTATGTTGTTAGTGTGCAATGTAAATATGTTTTACTGTTTCATTATTTGTTTACTTTGTATTATTTTTAAAAAAATGTGTGTATTGTTTTCTCCTTTAGGGTTTGCATGACGGGTGTTACAACTTGGTATCAGAGCCAAGGTTTACGAACGCTGGAGTCTCTGGGTAGTTATTTTCATTAGGCAACCTTGCGTTTGACTCTTGATCTCACTTGTACCTTTATCTTGTTGCACAAAAATATGCCTCAAGGTAGAGGGCATGGCCGCGGAAGAGGCGTTGGTGCTAGTCATAGAGAAAACGAGCAAAGACCCTCAGTTCCTAGTTCCCATGGTTCTAAGCATGAGGAACAACAAAGTCTTCAAAGCAATCCATCAGGTGGTGGTCCGAACCCAGAATAGCCTGGTGTAGACAGTCAGTTGTAGCACATTCTTGGAGAGATTCTTGATCGGTTGGGAGCTAGGCCAGAGGAGGAGTAGCGGGTCGAGAGAGAAAGGGAAAGGTCACAAAGGAGGGAAATAACTGTGGATTAGGATGTAGTGATAGTTGGTCATATGAGAGATTTGATGAGAGATAACCCGCCTACATTTGATGGTTCTGGAGGAGGACTAGAAGCGGAAACATGGTTAATTGATTTGAATCATTGCTTCGCGATGCACCCTTATGGTAGCAATACCAAAGCTCGATTTGCAGTCATGCATCTGTGAGGTTTTGCATCCACTTGGTGGCAGCTGGAAGAACAAAAGTTACATCTAGATATCAGCATGGTCACATGGGAATTATTTTTGGATAGGTTTAGGGCTCACTTCCTATCAAATCATTGGAGGCAACGCAGGGCTGATGAGTTTCATGACCTCAGGCAGATGTCGATGTCTGTGGAACAGTATGAACGACGCTTCTATGAATTGAAGCAGTATGTAGGGATTTTCCATGATGAAGGGATGTTAGTGCAACATTTTTTTTAGGCTTAAATTATTGCATTACCGGTGACGTGCAAGTCTTCGAACCAAAGATGATGGAAATTGCAGTTGAAAAGGCTCATTTGGTAGAGGAAAATTTGGCCATGGCATTTGGAGGACACATTGGAGTTCAGATCAGTAGTGCCCAAACATCAGGTTTTGGTTCCAGAGGTGGACAACCTCAAGTTATGGGGTCCTCTAAAGGCCATCAAACACCCATTAAGGGTGAGCAACAACAACACCCCTAGTCGAAACCGAGAACTCTCATTCTCAATAGGGTGGCAATTCTCAGTTTTGTAGGGATTAGAACATGAACCGAGCTCGTTAGGAACATTTTGTGCAGCCTGCACCTAGTTTTCAGTCAGCACCAAGTTAAGGAAGCTTTCAATAGTAAAATGCTCCATCTGAGGGTAGAGGATTTGGCTGAGGTATTGGTTGCTACTCATGTGGGTAGCAAGGACATATCGCTAGATTGTGTCTTTTGGAACTGTAAAAATTTGATGATTTTACATGTTGATTTCACTCATAAATTTCCATATTGGTCCCACCGTGTGCATATTTCACCCATATTTTGCCATATGGTCCCATAGTTTCCATCGGGTCATGCATTTTCATGTTGTGGTCCATACTGGCATATGCCATGATGCTTTTGTGTTAATATATGTTTGATGCAGGTTCATTGGCATGACTTCTTCATTGTCACGGCGATCGACATTTACCTATGGGTATATATTGGCATGAGATGGCCAGGGTCTCCCCGATCCATTTATTCTGATAAACGTCTGTGTTGCCTATCAGCAAGACATTTCTGGTGTCATGGCGATTGGATTTCATCTACTCGTGGCTATCAGTAGGACATTCACATTGTTTCAGCGATAGAAAAGGTTCCTATTGGCATGAGTTATACCGTCGGAATGAGTTTTTATCGATTACATTTTGTCTCACCAACTGGAGGTAGAAGGAGCACATCAGCAATAGTTAAGGTCTTCAGAGTAATGTCATAGCGAATTCAAGTGTGTCTCACCGACTAATGCATGTGGGGGTTCACTTGGGCTAGACTAAGAGATATCGGTGTGTGGTCTCGACAAGTGACCTTCGGTCTCACTGACATTTCATTGGTAGTTTTCGGTGAGAGAACTAATATGTCTTAGTGACACACAAGATGATTGATGGCTTTTGGTATGACTCAAGCATTCTACGAGAGGTCTCCTCGATGTCAGTATGTTATAGCGACTCACATAAGATAGAAGGATACATCGTCGAGAGAACCATTATCTTACAGCAACACACAGGATGGAGCGAGACTTTCGGTGAAACATAATATGCTCTGTGGGACGTCTCCCTAATATCATAAGGTCATAGCGACGTGCAAAAGGTAAAAGAACTCTCGGGGAAACATAAAGTGATCTACAGGATATCTCCCCGACTCAGATAAGTCATGGCGAAAGTGAATAAACCATGATACGATTGATGATTTAATTGCCTTTGGCATGACTGCGATATGTCTTGGCGACTGTTCCAGTGTTGATTAATAAAATTCATATGTTGCTTGCCGACATGATATGAGCCGGAATTCAGTGGTAGGCTGACATGGGATCTCAATATGATATATTTTTCTGATGTTGGTGTATAAATAGGAATTTTGTAATTGTAAAACAAGGAGGAGTTATTAGATATTTGAGACATAGCAAGTAGATACAGTAGAATAAAGTTCTCAGATCAGAGACTATGATGCATGTTTTCAAAATGGAGGTATTTATGAAAATCAGTTGATGTTGCTATATTTTTTTGGTGTCAATTGTCTGTTGAATTTAGTGAAAATACTGCTAAGTTGTCTCCAAGGTTGATGCTTTTTGGTTGTTTAAATTGACATAACAAGTTTATGTTCAGCTTATCAATGCAAATTTATTGTATTTGTGTGATTAATCAATCGGTTCTTTCAAGCAAAGATTAAATCCTATAAGTTGATCATAGTAATCAGATAGATTCATCAGGATTATTAAAGTAGGGCTTAGTAGTTACAGTATTGCATGTCTATACAAGTTGTAAACAGAATGAATGCCAGATAATTTGAGTTTTCTCCAGAGAATGTTGCTCATCTTGACTTCATTTCACTCTGCATACCAAATAAGGCACTAGTTTTTGCAGTTCCATCATTAAGATTCATTTATTCACTTTATATCTGTTAATTGAGTATTTTTGGATTTAGATTAAGAAGATTGCTATTGCGCTTGAATTCATTTGTTCACTTGCATCTAAAAATGTGGACAAATCATTGCAAGAAGGATAACCATAAGTCAAGTCTGCTTCATTCAGAAAGGTACACTCGCCTAGGTTCAACAGCACCTGAAGAGTAGAAGGTTGAAATCTCTTGACCTTGTCTATTACCCTAAAGCGTATCAAGAGATTGGCAGCCTCTTGAGGCATTCTGCCTGCATTTTTGATAGCTAACAAATTGGCAACT